>JAWMRA010000162.1:31588880-31661654 GCA_035584735.1 Pseudotriccus pelzelni
AGGGAGCTGGGGGGGCTCAGCCTGGAGAAAAGGAGGCTCAGGGAGGACCTTCTGGCTCTGCAACTCCCTGACAGGAGGGGGGATGTCAGGCTCTGCTCCCAGGGAACAAGGGATTGAAACAGAGGAAATGACCTTGAGTTGTGCCAGGGGACGCTTAAATTGGGTATCAGGAAGAATTTCTTCACGGGGAGGGTCATCCAGGCCTGGCACAGCTGCCCAGGGCAGTGATGGAGTCCCCATCCCTGGAGGGATTTCAAAGATGTGTGGATGTGGCACTCGTGGACATGGTTTATCGGTGCTGGGTTAATGGTTGGACTAGATGACCTTTTCCACCCTCAGCGACTCTGTGATTCCATCACTGTTACCACAGTGTCTACCTAGACAGCAGGTAGCACACTCTCCTGTTTTTGGAAATTAAGGCCTCCAGCCCAGCACTTTCCCTTCAAATTATACCTGCTAAAGCAAAGGTACAAATTGCTCTTTCTGCCAGGTCTATGAAGTTCATACAACTGCAGAGAACTACTGTGTCCTCATTCACTGCAAGGAACATTTTGAGCAAATATCCAGTGCTCATGAGCTGTGAGTAATTGCAGATGAAAAGAATGCACCTTTTATACCTATAAAATGATCGTATTTGTCCTACAATATTTGCTAAATCTTTCCATCACTATATTTTCCCAGTTTAAAGTAAGATTTTTTTTTATCTCTCTAGTTATGTACATTCAAATTTACACCTTGTAAACTCAAACCTTAATGCCCTTCTCAAAATGCCAGAAATTAGATTTTTACAATAACAAAAATTTACGAATTTTGTGTGTCATAAAACCACAACAAATAGGTGGGAACTGATTCAGTGCTACGCCCATGAACAGCTTGTCAAACTGCAAATAATGCCTTTTCATTAAAAATAAACACATAAACCCTCACGTCACAACAAATAAACCATGAAGTATTATCTTCGTGATATATCCAGATGTTTTCTTTAAAAGGAGGGAAATAATAAACCTAAGCAAGTTTTCTGGGCTAGGTCTAAAGGACCTGGTTCTGAAAGAAGTGAGGGGAATTTTCGGCCCAAATCCGTGGATTGAAATCAGCACTGAAGCAAATCACAGCCTCAATTCCTTATTCAAAGTGACTTTCCCCACTGCCCTGATAAACCCTTTGTTTGCAGCTGTAAACCTAAAGAGCTCCTTTTTTCACTGCCTGTAGCAGGAATTAGAGACAGAGCCTTTCAACTGCTCCTTGCTGTTACAGAACATCACAAAGGAGGGCAAGTCATGGTCCCGTCAGAAGGAGTGAGGAATTGAGGTTATTTTGGGATTATATTGATGTGAGAACGCTTTGATATTTTTTTGGTACCACTGTAAACTTGAACTTCTCTCAGTTCCAGCTCTTGAACGTGATCGCTCCTATTAACAATGTTAATGCCAGCACTGAAATATCAGCAGGCAGTTTATCCCATCTCCATCAAAACCTACACTGCAGTCCAGTAAATGTGTTCTGATTATCTGGAGCAAGAAAAAGAGGCTGGGAAAAGGTGGAACTCTTTGAAGGAAGGAAAACAAACAAACAAACAAAAAAGTTTGGGGAAGGAAAGAGGAGAATCAGAAGAGAAATGAAAAAAGAGAATAAAAATTCCACAGAGGAGTGAAAAATAAACATAAAGGAACTTGTTGTTTGGCTCCAAAAATATATTCATTCAACTTTTTCCACCTGAGGGTAGGAAACTTGGATGGAATACCAGTACTCAAAAAAACCCCCATATACAAATTTCATGACTGTTGGGCAAAATGGGGATCCACAGTTTTGGAACCACTGAAAAAAGAAAAGTACTTTTTTTCATTATTTTACTAACATTAGCCTTCTTTTTTGCTGTATACAAACAATAAATATTTCATGTCCGCTATTTAGAAAATACTCAGTATTTTCTACTGGCAGAACACAAGATAATATGAGTTCTAAGAGTTAAAAATCATGAGACTGGAAGATGAAATGAGAAGTGGGAGGATCGTGAGCAAAGGAAATTCTTTTAACAATTTTAATACTTAGAAAATAGTCAGTTGTGTTCATGTTGGGGTTTTTTTGTTTGTTTGGGGTTTTTTTGTCATATTCAACACAAATCCTGCATAGCTGATTACCCACCACATTCAAACTATCATTAACAACACTGGGGACCAAAGAGGGATGAATTATTCAGGAAAAAGATGTATAAATAGACACTTGGAAGACGTTGTTTTTTCATATCTTTCTCTAAAAGCAGCAATTCTCTTTTATTTTTACTATTCTTTTAAATAAAAAAATCAGTAGGAAAAGGAAAAAAAATACATACCAGAATAATCAGCGAAGTCAAGAGCTTTATTCCTCACACAGAAATTTTTCACTGTGTTTAATCAAATGCTTTCCTTAAGACTTTTAAGCATTTTACCTAAGGTGTATTTTTGCAACTTTACTGTGCCCAACCCAGGGAAAGAACTTTTAACTCAGCTCTGGTAAGTACCTCCTGCTTTCTTGTACCCCACTTCCACTGGAGTCCAGTTAAATATTCCCTCTGGAACAAATTAGAGCGCAGAACACACAGAACCCACAATAGGATGCTTTTGTGGGCTCAGCAGCAAGGCATCCTTTTGCCAAAAGTGCTTCTGCAGGTCGGTATTTACACACGGCAGCGTTGGTGTGGCACAGTGTTAAACAGCTTTTTTTCTGCCCTCAAACAATATAAGAGCTTGTTGTTTAAAACCGGTTGATTAAAATCCGTCTGCAGTCACAGAGAGTAAAATATGTATGAACCGATCTTGCTCTGGTTCAATTATCTCTATTTACTCATCAGTGCATAAAATTTCATAAAAAATCAAGTAAATATTTAATATTTGCCTTTGGCTTTCCCAGGGCAAGTTGCCCAGTAACAGAATTCCTTATTTCTACTTCTAAGAGACGTAGCTGGCTCAGAAAGTGAAACCTCAATATTGGGTACATAGACAGTGGCCAGCACCCTTGGGGACGGCACCAAGCTGAGTGGAGCTCATCGAAGTCAGTTCCCTGTCATTTTATTTCATCCTGTTATCAAAAAATGTTGTCATTTCCCACCTAAATATGGTAGGCAAGCTCTGGCTTACCTAGAGAAGTGCATTTAGGTTTGGCAGCTTGTGGAGCTGCTGCTGTCCAGAACTGTAGGATCACCACAGAAATGGGGTGTATTTTCCCTGCTGGGCAACATTAATGGCAGCTGATCAAACCAGCTTGGAACACGGACTGCTTTGTGTTGTAAGCTGGGATTCGATCGCTCTTTAATTAATTAGGAGCCTTTACTCTGAGGAGCTGCAGCGAGATGTGCAGAATTAGCAGTAACACAGGCACACAGACCAGTCAGCTCCTCAGCCTACTCAAGTTGCAGAGCTGCTGATTTTTTAAAGACAGGTAATTTAGAAGGCAAAGAAAAGGACGGAAAGTACTGAGGCTGTCACAGTGCAGCTCAGGTAGAAATAAGCACCAAGCCTACCTTTCCCAGCCTACCTTGCAGCAAATAATGGAATTATGAATGCATTGTCTAGGCCTCTGAAAGATAATAATACTCAATGCTTTCTCTGTTCTTCCTCTTTTTGAGCACAGGTGAAATACATCCTTCACTATATATTGAAAATTAGGCAAATCAAACCAAGTAACTTCATTGGACAGTAGTCTGCATCATGCTAGATGGGCTAGGCAGCAGTGAGTTTGGTATTTAAATAAGCACATAAATTATAAGTAATTAAGGGCTACAAAGAACGGATTTCAGAGTTCAAGCTGGGGAACAAAATTTTGCCACTTCAGTTCCAAATAGCATAAAGTTAAATTCAGTTAGCCTTCAGTGGCACTCATGGGGACTGTGACTGAATCCGGGTGTTTCTGACCTGTGCTATGTGCCTGACAAAACATCATGGATTATCCTGATCAGCCGTGGAACTCAGAGTGTTTCTGCTTCTGCAGTTATTGATCAGGCACTTCAGCACGCAAGAAGGGAAGACACTGATGTGAGGATAAAGTAAAATTGCTCCTTTTGCCACAGAGTGGCTGAATGCACCCAATCTCACAGCATCACAGAATTTAAAGATTGATGAAGTTCTTGGTGTTGTTTCCCTATCCTTGGTTTAGCAATCACTTCTGCAGTTGCTCACAGCTACAGCTTAGAACCTGGTCTCATTCTCATCGGGCAGAAAATCCTGTTTCTCCTCCTACGCGTCCCCGACGTGCTCAGTGGCTGAGGGAGCCACAGAACAGCAGTGAGACATGATTGCTGCCGGGAAAGCCCTGGCTCCTTGTTCTTGAGGCTGTCAGACAGCGCTGCAGCGAGCGCAGTCACCAGCACAGTGATCTCCCAGGGCTGCGAATGCAGGTCCCTGTGCTCGAGTGTGCTGTCACAGAGTGGGGTTCCTCAGGCAGCGCAACAAACGGCGGGCTCAAAGGGGAACACAGTCTGAAACTGTATTAATGCACTGGCTCAGCCCATTTGGCTCCTCCCGGGGCTGTTTCCCATAGAATTGGGTTAGAAGACGTTCCTGCTCTGAGCAGTCTCAAAATTCTGGCATCTTTATTGCACAGAATCCAGATGAAATGGTCAGTAATTTCAAAAACTCCAAGTGAAACACGAACAAACTTTATCGTTACTGAGTTCCAAACCATCAGGCCGTGTTCAGACTCTGGAGGATTTGTTTTGCAACTCCTGTCCGAGACAATTGGCCATTTAATTTTGTTTTGCACTACTAATGTGCTTGCTCTTCCATTTACCTCTTGTATTTAATTACCCGGCTTCATTACGCTCCCTTTCAGGTCAAGAGTTATTTGAAATGACTGCAGCAACTGTTGGTGAGTTTCTACTGCATTTAGAAGGGAAAAAAAAGAAAAAGACAAAAAAGTAATTACACAACCATTTCATTGAAGTCAATAAGGCCATTCTTGGCATGAAGTGTTACTTGGGATTAAAGACAAGCAGATGTCTGCCTTAAGTCACAGTCTCCTGTTAAACACTTCACATGAGTACTGAATACTGTAAAGGTTAAAGACTTGAATTTATCACAAGTTTATTATGGGACCATGGCCACTTTTGCAACTGTAACCCCACAACATTATGCACAGGATATCGAGTACTAAAGCTACAGCGCTGCAAATGTCAATTGGCTCATACATAACGTAAAACAATTTCATATCTACATGAATTTAATCATTTAGACTCACCAAATTTCACCAGCACGCCGACTTATACAGTGAAATAATGTGCTGGCTCAAAATATGTCCCTGCCCATCGTAGTCAAGAGCAGGCCTAAATCACAAACCTTGACATATGCAAGTCAGGATTCAGAAATTCCGCTGATAAAGGAGGTGATAAGGCAGCTGAAGGGGAGCCTGGAGGGCTGGCAGCCCTGCTGGGGTGGGATGCCCGGGATGCAGGGGCCGTGGCCAGCTGGGTCTAATGCCCCGGGACTGCTCAGTGCATTGTAGCTCTGTTCCACCAGATGGCTCCCAGCACATACGCTCACCCCCACCCCAAAAAAAAATTCCCAGCCGAAATATTTGACACGATTTCATTCAGTGGCAACTGCTGAAATCTCTCTGATGTATTCATGTTTGGAAGAACCATTTGATTAGGCACAATCAGGAGCCAGTTGTGGGCACTTGCATAGTAACTAAACAGAACCTTATACCAATTTGCTTTTATAAATGTTTTAAATATGATATCCAGGGCAGTTAAGATGTGCATGGGCGCATCATACCGACTGAGGTTTGTAACTCCTTTGGAGTTTTGTTCCCTGAGGTTTCTTTGGCCCATCAGAATACCAGTAGCTACTTAGAAAAGAGATCATCAGCAGTACATGAGGAATAGCAGACAAATCCAGTGATGATGGGAACTTCCCAGCTGCCGTATTCTTATGTGTGGACAGGTATAGAATAAGTAGAATGTTCTCAGTTTCAGCTCTGGTGTGTTGGTTTGGGTTTTTTTTAACAAAACCCTCCATGAATTTGGATTCACTCTAGTGCTAAATCCACAGCCAAGGGCTGTGCTCTGCTTCTGGGGGTGCAGCACAGATCCAAAAATGCCTGGGGAATACAGATGCAGGAAAGGACGGGAAAAGGAGGACTTTTCCCCATTGTGATCCAGATTTAATTAGTCAAGCAGACAGGAAGAGAAGCAGTTAACGGTAAGAGAAAAAAATACTGACAGAAATTAAAACAGACCTTCATGTATTTGAAAGAGTAAGTAGGTTTTTAGTGGACTGTAATTGCTGAAGAATAAAAGCTGCCCAAATGTTGTGCCAGGTTTGACTTTAGTGATTGTTTGGCCAGCTGTTCTTGCTTAATCATCTGGTTGTCTGCAGGCTTAGGCAATGTGAAACTGGAAATTTTGTTCATCCAGGCATGTCTTAATGTTTGATCTCAATGGATCTGAACCCGCCTAAGTTTTATGTCCTGTGACAAATCTGAGTTTAAATAACTCCAAAATGAAAGTTGGCTGCCAAGTTGTACCTGATTGTGCATCAGAACTATGAAAGTTAAGAAAATTGTCAAGCTTTAGTCAACGTCGCTTGAGCCCTTCTTATAACATACCAAATTACTTCACATATACATATTGGATTAAGACACTTCCCTGGTTGCAGGGCTCATTTCAAATTCCCCATGTGGATTTACAAGGAATCTGCCCCCTTTGTCCTGTGTCACTCACAGGTAGCACAACATCTGGGCTATATAGTGCATCCTATGTAATATTTGCAGAAGTTATTATCTGCTGAAGGCATAATTCCTGCTTTCTGAAAGGCTCCTTCTGAAAGTCCACTTCCTGCTGACTTCAGCAGTAGTGGAGCCATCACGAAGAAGTTTTCCACTCTCAGGTGCATCCCTTTATATACAAGGTAATAATAAGAATCAGTGGTTTCATGGCTTCAGCAGTGGGGCACTGAGTCAGCAAAAAGCCTCAGTAAAGTTATAAGGGGTAAGAGAAGTTTGGCCTGCAGACAGTATGCTTGGTTCAGGTATTTCAGGCAAATTTCTCTACAGTGTTTAAAAATTCTAGGTTTGGTTTTCTTTTCTGGGGAATCTTTCAGATCTCAAGGAGTCCTGATTTCATCAAGGACAACAAAAAAATGTTTTACCCCCAAAAGTTTAGAAACAGAGTGAACACAATAACTTCAAATGATTCAAGAATGAACAAGTGTAACATCCTAATACTAAACATCCTTTGTTTTCTATCAATCATAACAATTAGTTATTTTGTGAAATTTAGTTTTAAGTGGAACGTCTTGTCCCATGTTTCATTTTAGGAGATATATGACACATTTTAACATCCTGGATCAGTAGAAAGGTTCCTATCAGCTTCAGTGGGGCTTAAAGATGACTTTCAATCTCCTATGTTTCTGCAGTGATATAAAAACCAGAGACTGTTTAAAAGTATTAATCTGAAGTCTGAAACAATTGAATTACACTCTTTTTCTTTTTAATTTATTCTGCTACCACTTCCTTTCCTAAATCTTATGAATTCTCCAGGTGATGACGAACCCCTTAGGACTGAAATGTTTGTCTTGAACTTCTGAAACACTACCAGTGTTTCTTCACAGGTTATTTTTTTTTTCTCCAGCTGTGCAGCCTGGGAATGCCCCAATTTTTATAAGTAATTCTTTTCTCTGATACAAACCTGTAAAAAATGCATAGGCAGAGAAGAAGCATGAACACACCCTGTGGCATTGGGGAAGAGCTGTAACCTCCAGAAAAGCCATATCAGCTGGGCAGCTCCTCCTGCTTGTGAACATCGCATTGTGGACTGACAGCTGGCTGCAGGTGGCTCAAACAGAAACTAATCTTTGGGAGAGAAAAGTGCTGAGAACACGAGTTAGACACCTAAAAGACTTGATAGCTACATCCACCTGAGTGGGATCGGTTCTCTTTGCAGTCTCCTCTGGGAAAATAAACAGCTTTGAGAACACCTGCTCTGCCTGAGGTAGGGATGGGACGAATAGGAAATCGGGATGTTCTCAGGGTCGTTGTGATTGCTCTGAGAATCTGCTGTAGTGCAGTGATTCTGTGCTGCACCTACTGCTGGGCTGTAGCTTAATGCCACAATGTAGCCTAAAATCTATCCCTGTGACTCGTATTTGATTTAAAAGTCAAAGCAGGTTTTGTACAGACAGCTGCAAGTTGGGTCTAATTTTAAAAAAAATTTAAAAAAAATAAGAAAATCGATCTGATGTGTTTTTGCTTCATAAATCCCCATCAGCTGATACACATTTGAAAATCAGAACACTGCAAGCAGATAGCTGCAGCAAGACAAATTTTGGTTAATTTCTAACCAGCATTGTTTATTAGCTCTGCTGGTAACACTTGAGTGATTCCAAACACTTATAGAAACCTGTGAGAAAATTCACTTTTTCTGCAGCAGGACAGTAGCAAAGTCAAAGAAGCTAAAGGATCCTGTGAGCAGCTAGACAGTGGAAAGGGGTTGGAACAGGAGGGTCTTCAATGTCCTTCCAAGCCAAACCACTCTATTATCCTAAGATCCATGGGCTAAGACAACACAGTTGCAATTCCAGGACAAAAATGAAAAGGTGAAAAGAGGTGTAACTGGTAACTGTTTCCCCAGGTGCTCAAGCAGAGCAAACACTCTGTTCCCATTTCTGTCCCCTGTGTCCCCCCAGTTTGTGTGGACCTGGGAACTGCAGTACAGACTGACATCATTATCTGATCTTATTAACACAAGTTGTGAGGCTGTTTCTGTAAGGAAAGGCTATTAATGAAAACAAAGATTATTCCTGTGCACACCTAGCAGCTATGTAGATCCACGTGGAGTCACTGGGGGCACAAGTGAGAGGAAGCACAAATATTTGGCAACAGGAGACAAACCAGCTGAGTGTCCTCAAAGGAAGGTAACGTCCTTTATCACCACTGCCAGTTTAGTATGGGGATTTCACCATTAAGCTTTGTTTCCTGAAAGAGAGTCACTTTTTTAAAAATCCAGAACATAAGCAGTTGACCCAGCTTTGTCTTGAAAATCAGTGCAATCAGGCATACAAGGGAGATAGATCTCATTTAAGTAACACTAAGACTTTAGAAGCTCTCTCCAATGCCAGTCCCACACCTGTGTTTCCTGGGCTTCAGTCATACTCCTTGCAACAAATCTAGCCCTGGAGTGTTTATCTGTAGCTGAGGTGAAGATGGAAGCTTATGCCTCTGTTCTTTCACAAACACGGATAAAAGTTTTACTACAGGGTAGTTAATTCAGAGCTCAGAGCTTCCATTTTATGCATAGTGCATATATTAAGGAGGTAGGTTTAATAAAGCCTCTCTGGCATTAATTCTCTAGCAATAATCATGTAGTAAAGTGAATTGGATCCCCACTGCAATCCTGATGGTTGTTTTGTAACTGTGTGCAGTATTAATAGCTATGAACATTTTCCTGAAGGACATGCCTTCAAAGGCCCCAAGAAAGCAAATAATTAAATATATTTAAATGTGAATTACTTTGCTGCATTTCATGACTTAAGGCTGAAACTCTCCTACACTAAAGACGTTCAGGATCCAGTCTCTCCATGCAGAGGAACTTACAAGAACTCTGTTCAAAAGCAGGCTAAGGCAATACAAGGATTAATGTGGTTCAGAACCTGCCAGTTGGAGGAACAAAGGATGGATTGGAAGAAACACGGGAGTAAACTAATGCCGTGGTCGTTTTGCTGCCTTTCTCCCGTCACAGCCATTTGAGGTCATAACTACAACCTCTGGCCATTCGTTGAGCTGGACGCAGCTCTGGGAATGGACAGTGAACTGTTGACATAATTAGGCTATGATATCACATACTGGGAGGGCTCTGACCAAGTGACACAGGAGCGACATGCTGGGTTATCTGCACTAACACTGAGGAGGAGGCGTTACCACGGCACGGGTGTCTGAATGGGTGGACAACCCATGACAGGAATACATAATGTAGGATGTGTTCAAACGCTGTTAATCCTTTATGCAAAGATAAAGTAAATGGGCCGAGCTCAGCTCCAGCGCGGGTGCTCTGCTGTGTAATTGCCCATCGCACGGCAGTGTTAGTCTTGATGAACACCTGATATTACCTGTGCGCGGTGGTGCTCCCTCCCCCCAGCCCCATTTAATGTTTGTTTCTCCATCTTTTCGGAGCTCGGGGCTTCAGTAGGAGCCCGTGATGAGCAGCGATCCGCGATCGGAGCTGTGCCATCCCCGGCAGGGCTGGAATCCGGCTGTGCCGTGGGAGGAGATGGGGATGGATGGGCGGTGGGTTATGGCTCTCCAGCTGAGGATGCGGGAGCGCTGCGCTAAACGGGGCAGGGAAAAGCGCGCTCTACGCCCCACTGAGCTGCTTCCCGACATTAGGAGGGGACGGAGCCAGCAGCTCCGAGGGGTCCACTGACCCGAGGGGATCGCGAAGCCGCCCCGAGGGCGGCCGGGACGGCACAGCTCCGGCTCGGGCTCGGCAGCGCCGCGGGGGCGGGGAAGGGGAGGAGGGGAGGGGAAATCCCCAGGATCCCCGGCCCCGGCGAGGGGGGGACACCGCGTTAGTCCCCGGGACCCTCCCCCGGCGCGGGCGCTCGGCAGCGCCGCGCCCCGCACTCCGCCCCGCATCCCGCACCCCGCCCCGCACCGCGCGGCAGCCGAGCCATGGCGGGGCCGGGGCTGCGCCCGGCGGGGCTCGGGCTCTGCCTCTGGCTCTGCGCGGCCCCTCGGGGCCCCGGGCGGGCGGCGTGAGGCGGCACGGCTGCCCCGGTGCCCCCATCGCCGAGCGGGGGATGAGAGGCGGCGCTGCGGGGGCTGCGGGAGCGAGCCGGGACCCACCATGCGGGAGCTGGCGATCGAGATCGGCATACGGGTGCTGCTCTTCGGGGTCTTCGTGTGAGTACCCGCAGCAAGTTCGCTCCGGTGCCGCGCGGTGCCCGGGTCCCTCCAGTGCGGGGCGGGATGTGGGGCTCGCCGTCCCGCATCCCCTGCGTCCCGCATCCCCCTGCATCCCGCCCCGGGGGGCTCTGATGCTCCGGCGGACCCGGCTCTGATGCTGCCGCCGTTCCCCTGCCAGCGGAGGTGCGGGGGATTGGAATCTTGCAGCCGGGAGCCCTCTCTGCCCCTCGGGGTTTTGCCGAAGACCTGGGGGAAATTTTTTCTCGGATGAACTACTGTTCGTGAGGGAAGTGTGCAAAAAAGCTATCAACCAAAAAAAAAAAAAAAAAAAAAAAAAAGGCAAAAAACCACCTCGACCCCCAAACCTGCTGCTGGTTTGGTTCGGGCGGTTGTGGTTCGTGGTCTCAGCTGGCTCGGCGGTAAATGCGCCCCAGCAGCTGCGGGAGCCCCGGGATGGGAACGCTGTGCCGGGGAGCTGCAGCCCCGGTGCCGGAGCTGAGCAAGGAGCTCGGGCTGAGCGGGAGGTGGAACGTGGCTGAGCGGGTCTGGGAAGCTTCTCCGCACGGTGGTGTGCGGGGAGGAAAGTCAGGGAAGTCTGGTTGCTGAATGAGGTGCAGCTATCGCTGCTGGAACGCTCTTTGCCGGTTTTAGGAGAAATCAGCCATGTGTTAGTTTGCTCGGTGTGCTTCAGGCTGGCTCCCCCCTTGCTTTTCAGAGCGGTACCTGTTTCTTTCTTGCGGGCAGTTTGCGTTCCGCATGCATTTGAACAAAGAAAAGTTCCGCTCCGTGTAAGTTTGCGTGGCCATTGCTTAATGTTTAAAGATGAGCGTTCTCAGTCTTTGTGGTCTCTCAGAAGTGTCGCGGAAATCAGATTTTGCTGTTTGCTTGTTTGTTTTCTTAACGATGGGGGCTGTTGGTCACAGCTGCAGGCGGTGTATCTGTTATGCTGTGGTACTGACTTACAGCTGATGAATCTGAATGCTTTGATGCGAGTCCTTTCTGAGCCTCTCATGGTTAATTAAGAACTTGCCCAATTTACTGGTGCTTGATTTTTTTTCCTCAGTGTTCATTTCTCTGGACTATTGATGCCAATCTTTTGATTTGCAACTTGTTTCATTAAGTGTAATCATCTTCGTTTTAGGGATAACTTTGATACCTTCAAAAACCTGTAAGGTACCTTTGATATCTGTCAGTTCAGTTGCATCTTACTTTGAAAGTAGACCTGTTCCTCTCACCAGAAATCCTTTCTGGAATACAGGGACTTACAGGATGAGCCGAGACCTCGGAATCTGATGCTACATCAGAACCTTTCTCTTCATTATGATTGTGTGTGTAATTCATCACCTGCACCGTCATAGCGATGCTTATTACTGAGATATAAATCATGCCTCATTGTAAGTAGTCATTTCATATGCTTGTCTTCTGCCTTTATTTCCTCTCTAAAAGATTCTGTACTTTTCACTACCCTTTATGGTGTGGTTCTAAAATCCATTGAGGGGTAGGTAATGGCAAAGCTTTTGGCAGAGTCACCAATAATGGCAAATGCCTATGGAAGAACCTCCAGCATTTTTATGTAGCTCAGCTCCTGCCTCCTTGGAATTCTGGGGAATAATTCTGATATTTCAGTAGGTCATTCAGAGCATTCATTAAAAGTATTGAGCACTGTAGTATTCTAAAATTCAGGTTGGTATTTAGTTTCATGAAGAATTTTACTTTATTTGCTTGTAATGGTTCCAAGAATATAATCTCTAATAGACCGAAGGAATAGCTCTATAATTTAGATAGTCTTAACACTCAGGTAATCTCTTGCTATTGAAATAGTATTCAGTAGTTCTCTCAGTTTTCTTAGGTGGCAAGTACTCATGTTTTGAAACTGTTACGTTACAGAGGTTTAAAAACCGTGTTTCCTGTGGTTTTATACACAGCCAGTGCAAGGTTTTTTATGGGGCATTGAGTTGGGTGAAACATCTTTTCAAGAATGGACTTTTACCGGTGAATTTGGAAGCCCTGGGACTGGAACCCAGGCAGCAGCAATCTGAGCTCTACTGCAGAAGAGATTTCTAGGAATGAACAGGCTGCACATTTCCCACCTCCCTTGGAAAGGAATCCATTAACAGAAATGAGCTGAGGCTGGGTCTGAGCTCATCCCTGTCGGGAGTGCCAGCTGGGACACAGGTATTTGTCCACGAGGACCTGGACAGAAGAGAATTAGGGGTTGATGACTTTGGGTCATTACCAGCCTTTGTGGTGATAGAAGGCTGACCTTGAAGGTTATGGTTCCACATCTATTTGACAATTGTGAACCATCTGTGCCTTCCAGATGTCTTTTAGCTTCAGCCTAACAATTCATATAACTCAGAGTAAGATGCTGGCATATTTTGCACCATAGAATGCAAAAGAAAAAGGTGGATATTCCATATTGTAGCCTTGCTTGATAATGAATGTAATTTCATAAAAACGGAGGTGTGGAAGCTTCTGTTGATGATTGCTGAAACTGAGTGTATTGCCAGTTGGAATGTGTTTTGCAGCAACAACAACCATGGTTTCTAGACTCAAGACTGGCATTTTTTCCCCTCCAGTTGTTGTAATTACCAGCTTCAGCCATTCCACCAAAGGCAGAAACCTGTACTTATCATTTAAGATATCTTCCATCGCGCAAATGGACGGCCTTAGAAGTCCTACACGCTTTTGATGGCTGTGTATTGATTTGGTTGAATTCCACAGACGTTTAGGGAGGATAGCGATAACAACTGATTCGGTTCTAACGTTGTGTTCCTGGCAATTGCTAAGTGTTCACTTAGCTATTAAAGACAGGATTAGGTATTGAAATCTAGCAACTTGGGCTTCTGTGCCTTTAGAGAGATCTGTGCTGAAGGGCATTTTAGCCCTCAGGATTTACTGGTGTTGAAGGAGGGATTAGTTAGGAGAGATTTATTAGAAGAACTACAGCTGCCTGAAACTGAGAAGCAGGAGTTAAACAAACTCCAAACAGCAAACACCCAGAACCCAAACCCAAGTGGTTGCAGTCAAGAATATGCTTAATGCTCACTTTGTTGGGAAGGTGAATAGGCACTCATTGAGTATCTGCAGCAGAACAGCTCTCGAGCTACACGTTACAAAGTGCAAGGAGGACAATGAGATTTCTGTTCTGCCCCACAGTTTTTCCCAGTTCCTTAACGTTAAAAAAATAATTATAAGTCTTCAAAATATGTAGCCTTGCGCCTTTTGACTGGGCTGAAGTGATCTGATGGAAGGTAGATGGTTGGCTACTTCCTAGGTGAAGAAAATGCTCATCCTATAATTTGACAGTTACGTTGTTATTTGAAACTGCATAATGGAATATTTTTCAATTAAGCCTTGGCTTCAATCAATTCTCACTTCATATTTTTGTTTAGATTTTTGTTTGTTAAGAAATATATGTGAGTACAGAACTGAAGTTTTTTTAAAGTGAAATTTTTCATGTCAAGTTTCAGAAGTAGAAATGGCTTATTGTTTAACATAACAATGATGAGGATGTACTCTGTTTACAGAAAATATCCAGTGCTAATTTGAAGAATGATTGATTGAATTAGTCTCACATCTCTGTTTTCTTAATTTTTGTACTTATTCCTATGACCTGGAGCATCTTGAGATGCCTGATTAATGCTAAAACGTGTTAAACATGGCCAGTCTTTCATCTGATCCATGTGTACAGTGGCATTTGTCACTAAGAGGATGACTGAGGAAAGCAAATTGTTTTGACTGACTTGGGTTGGTTTCTTTTAAGATAAGCCAGTGGTGAAAGGATTTGTGAGCAAATCTGATATCTTTACACTGGAGTGATGCCCTTAAAACAATGTTTTTCATCTGTCCTAAAAAGAATTCAATGAGTGGTAGCTCAGAGTGAGCCTGAGGGATGTCTTTGTTTCTTAGCAAAATACACGATGTTCTCTTTTAGGTATCTCTTACAAGGAAAACTTTGTGCATCTGTTTCAGAAGTTTTAGAAGGCCACACTATTGTCTCTTGGTAGGAAGCTGGAATTTGGGGTGTGCTGTAGCATATTTAACCCAATAACCTATCAACAGCCTCTTGCTGTTGTTTTGAGAGCTAACTGATTAAAAAGAGAGTGTTTCAGGGATTGCTTCGTCAAACCTCGAGCTCTTCACCACGTGTGATGTGATTAAAATATGAATGTCATTCAGAGTAATTGGATATCTTCCCTACAGCACAGTCTCATTAGCAGCCTCCCTTGGGAATAAATGTTCATCTGCAGGCAAACACATATATACATTACACACGTGTGAGTTTGCAGTATTGACCAGTGCCGACACCTTTTGCGTGTGCGCCATGTTCAGATTCTGGTGTGAGTAAGTAAAAGCTGTTTCTCTGCATGTTGTGTTTCTCACAAGTTTACAACGTTAAGATTTTAATCAAGTTATAAATATGCAGGAAGTAATTTAGCAGGGAAAGTTTGTCCAGGTAGGTGTCTTTGTCAGGGGTGGTGATCTGGATATTGTGCATATGTTGCCTTTATAAACGACACTGAGCATTGGCTTGTTAACAGAGAAAGAAAATCAATTACCTGAGGAAATTCTACAATGCTGCAGTCTTGCTTTGCTCTTCTCACAGACCGTGCTTGCCTTTTCTCCCTCATATCGACTGGATTTTTGGAGGATAGACTGAGCTGAGAATCATGGGGAACTGGACATCTGTAGGGAACACACACAAAATAGATTGAGAAGAAATCACCAGTCTGAGACATAAAGATTTATTTCTTTACTCTGACTCAAGCACAAATCAGTTGGACCAAGAATTGAAAGCACCTTTTAAGCCTGGGCTCTATACCTTAGGGTTTCAAAGTGAAGTAGGTGTTTGGCCACCTGAGGTTCTTGGTATTTTTGTGTCCTATCTTCTCAATTTGAATAGCTGATAATTCTGACTTTATTCGGAACCTGAGTTTTGGGTTCTGATGCAGACAGTTTTGGACTTCATTTCTGTGTACCCTAATTTCTCACCAAGAGAGAGCAATAATTCCTTTACTCACCCTTCCTTCACTTAATTGATAAATCCTGTGTTGTGAGATAACCAACACCCTTCAACAACTCAGGAGCCCTTTCAGTGATAGTTTCACAACTGGCAATGATAATAAGAAACGAGGACATTAAGATGTTTGCTAACCTGTTTAAAAACAGGTGCGTTGTTGTAAACCATAATTTACATGTTAAAATGAGGGAAAGATTTCGTTTTGTGGCACAGATTGAGGTCTAGTTCATGGACTAGGTTAGCAAACAGTTAAGGGAAAGACCTGCTATAAAAAAAGACAGCCTCTTTGGTGCCTAGGATCTGAGAACACATATCAAAGGTTGCATATTGAGCTCCAGTGGCAAGCAACAGACTTGTTCCTGTGCTCAGCAGAGTCTGTGGCACCTTTGAAGTGATGAGAGAGTCAGAATGACATGGAGCTTCTGTAACTCCCCGAATGTAGCTGATATATCAAGTAACCCGAATTTTAACTTTGCTCAGCACTTTGTCCTTGACAGGTTACTGTAAAAAACAAAAGGCCCTAAATATTTGTTATACCTGGTGTGATATATGAAGCACAGGACGAAATAACCCTGTGCCTGTCCTAAGGTGTGAAGCAGGACTTGGGACCCTCACTGGAGCAGGGGAAGGACTCGTGAAGGAGTTCATGGAGGACTGTGAGAGGGACCCCGTGCTGGATCAGGGAAAGAGTGTAAGGAGTTCCCCTGAGGAGGGAGGAACTGCTGAGGCAACATGTGATGATCAGATCACAGCCCTCCTTCCCCACCCGCCTGTGCCACCTGAGGGGAGGAGGGAGAGAAGATCAGAGTAAAGGTGGGAGAAGCGTTTTGAGATTCAGGTTTTATTTTCTCATTCTCCTACTGTGATTAGACTGGTTTCCCCCCCTCAAGTCTCTTTGGCCTGTGGTGGTAACTGTGAGTGATCTCTGTCTGCTCTTATCTCCACCCAAGAGCCTTTCCATGTATTTTCTCTCCCCCATCCAGCTGAGGAGGGGAGGGATGAAGTGGCTCTGGTGGGTACTTGGCATCCACTCAGGGTCAGCCTGGCGTTCAGATACGTTCCACTTTGTTGAAGCTTCTGTTTCCATCGTTTTGGTATTGTATTTGTTGAGAGTAGGGTGGGATTTTACTGACTTTGATAACAGCTATTCAGATGAAAGTGTGCCTGTCTTTTCGTGCAGACCTTGGTCAGCGCAAAAGATAAACTGTTTATACAGACTGTTGTATCAATACCTCCACATTGGGGAACGAATTTATTTAATTTGTCTTCCCTCAGTCCCGAGGGAGGAGAGGGAGGGAAGGGAAGCTGGAAGGGGATTTAACGTCAGGAATTCTAATTGTCCTGCTAATAGGATGGGATCTCCTAGCCGGTTGATCTCCATGGCTAAACTCACAGCTGAATACATGCTCAAAAAGGATGTTATTGTAAATGCCAAAGCATCTGCTCCAGAATTTTTGAGGAGTAAATGGTGACTTTGTGTCTCTTCTTGTTGAATTCTGTTTACTCACAGACTTGGACATTTGTATTTATTTGCTTCTGGCCCGATTGAGGGGGTTTTATAGTAAGAATGCTACTGAGACTGATGGGGAAATTTTTCTTTAATAAATTGATTTTTTATACTTTGACCTAAGCACAGTTAAGATATGGCACAACTGTGTTTCTGATGGGAAAGACTAGTAATAAAAAGTACGATCTTATTGCTGAGAATGCACTCATCTGACACAGTAAATCAGGATCTTCATGGTCTCCCAATCTGCCAGTGACTTTGAAAAGTGGGTACTTGGAAATAGCTGGCAGAATTACTGATGCTAAAAGCGCATTGAGGATTTTATTTAGCGTGTCTTGTAACTTTTTTTTGCGCAGTAAGGACCGTACTGACACTGAACAGGGGAGGCTTGAGTGCCACATCCATATCAGCAAGGATTAATGGACAGTCTGACAGCTGAAGACAATGGTCATGTCCCCAGTTAAAGTGTTGGCTGTGACCCACTAAAGAACAGCAGAGACTTATGTTTAAATGGCTAAGGAAGGCTTCCCTGGTTTCTGAATCAGAATAGCTGCTTTACGGAAGATCCAATTACATTGGCTGCTTAAAAGGGACAAAGCTGTCATCAGGTGTGGCACTTGAACCAAGCTTTTCGAAACTCTGTGGGTTTTAAGGCACTTTGCATCCACCTTTTTCCCTTGTCTTTTAAGAGGTGAATTTGTCATCACTGGACCACAAGTCATTGCTATGCAAGAAACTCCATGATGGAAATGATCCTGTAAAAAAAAAAAAAAAAAATATTAGGACTATTTCTCTGCTGAAAGTCAGATTACTGCCATCACTGCGTATTGTATTTGTTTGTTTCTCTGAATTACGGAACAGTTTTACCATCCACATGGCTAAATATTTTCCTTATTAAAATACCACTGAATTCTAATTAAAAGTGCATATAGCTAAAATGCATAAGTGGAAATTGTTTTACTGTGGGGTAGAGTAAGAGAGCTGACAACTGGTGTTTTCACAGTGAGTGGGTGATTAAGATTAATTATGTAGGTGAATTCCAGAGAGCTGGGGAGGGGTGAGGGAGATGGTAAGAGTGGTGTAGAAAACGTGTTTTTCTGAGTAAATGTAGAAATAATTGATCTGATTAATCTAGAAATCTGAGGAGACACAGCAGTAATTTTCACATGTAAGCAGCTCCATAAAGATGTGTGAAGAAGACAAGCTGCTCATCGTGTCCCTGAATTTGTACACAAAGAAAAGATTTTAAAAATCATAACAAGGGAAACTTGGGCTGAATGTGGGGAAATACCAGCTAACTGTAAGGACTTGAGTGCTGTGATAGATTGCCTGGGGCACACGTAGGATCCTCCACCAATGGAAATTTTAAACAGCAAGTTACACCGAAGGGTCTTGGGGGTATTTTACACCAGGTTTTGCTCTGTTGTGAGGAGACAGACCAGGGGGTGCTGTAAGCTGGCACCAATCGACTCAGTGCCCTGAGGTTTACACTGCCTGAGACTTTCCCAGTTTAAAGACATCATAGCGAAATGTCTGGTAAGAGATTTTTGACTCACCTTGAGGGGCAGAAGAGGAAACAGCAGCACCAATAGGAAGTAACTTGGAGAGGACTTGAGCAGACACTGAACAGAAGCCGAGTGATGCCTTCTGGAGGGCAGAGCCGTGCCAGAGCGCGTGTGCTAAATATTCTGCCTTGATGAGACTGGGGGGGGGGTGAGAAAATGAACCCCCAGATGAGGTGAAATGTCTCGCTCTGCAATCCGGCAGCTCAGCGCTTCACCCTGCTTTTGGAGTGCGAAGGTTTAGTGCTTCTTCGGGTGTAAATGGCAGCTCGGGAAGAGTTCAGCTCCGAAGGATTTGTGGCCCCCTGCCAAGT
This sequence comes from Pseudotriccus pelzelni, assembly GCA_035584735.1. NCBI lineage: Eukaryota > Metazoa > Chordata > Aves > Passeriformes > Tyrannidae > Pseudotriccus > Pseudotriccus pelzelni. The sequence continues at coordinate 31,608,156 of JAWMRA010000162.1, forward strand.
GTTGTGAGAGCCTTGCAAACGGCAAACAGCAGAGGAGAGCATCGTTTGGTATAAAGTGTTATATTTTCATTAGCTGCCAATTTTCACTAATGGGAGAACAGATCTAATAGCCTGTCTGTACTCTCACAGCCTGCCGAGAGAACATTAACAATTTCCTTCATCTGGTGTCCAAGGTGCTTTCCAGGAGTGTAACTATTGCTATTGGACTTCAGTGAATGTTACGAAATGCAAAAAGGGATGCTTTTATTCCCCATTATTATAACTTACTATTTTTTTTTTTTAATAATTACTAATACTCTGGAACATTTAGTACCCACACAAGTTTTTTTGGAGCTGAGTGATTTTCATATAGTTGGATTTGATTGTGAATATCATTAAGCAGATAGTGTGTTTTTTTTTCCCCAAGAGAAAAAGGAAGTCATTGCCCAACAGCAACTGTGAAGGAAAAACTGGAACAAACTTGTAAATTTGTAATACTAAATAACTTGGCAAAAAAAAAGGTGTCTCATTATTAATACCAAAGTGTTTCATTTTAAAGTACTTTTTTTCATTTAAACAAGTTTAATGGATTGCCCAAACAAAATAATTCATTTCAGTTTGGGTTTGGATGATATGCTTATGTTGGAATGAAAAGGAGCATGTTAGTTTCACACAGAGAAACTCTTCATGGAGCCTTCTAGACTGGGCCACAGTATTTCTCCTCTCTCCTGCTTCCTTATCAGCTCCTGAGTTTTTAGTCCAAAAAAATGATCTGAAAATGTGTTTGGTCACTTAGGTCTAATTGTGGACAACCTTTTTTTGATACTCCTTAATCCTCTCTTTTATTCAGATTGCATCCCTCAGGTGTGGGGATTCCCACTGTGTGGGAATTGGCTTCGGTGCCACACGGATTCTCTTCCAAGTCGTGTCTCTGTTTGTCAGTGGTGCAGAGGGAATGGGACAGGGGTAACTGAGAGTTAAAGCTTGGAGAAACTCAGCATGTTTGGGGGTTTACCCCCTGCCTTCCATTTTGGGTCCAAACCTGGAATCAGTAGCAGTGTGATGTGCAGGTGTGAGAAAAGAACAAACTCCCCCCCCGGCTGCTCAGCTCTGTCAGGCTGCCACAGAGCTGGGACAGTGATCCGAGGCACTGCTGAGAGTGGCTGGACTGACAGCAGTTTGAGATGGACACAAAATAAGCGTTAAAAACGTCAAAGGGCCAGCTTTGCCTGCCTGTGGTGTGTGTTGGTTCGTGGTTCAGGTATGTGCTTATTTAAGCCTGTAATATGAACTGTGGCTTTCATTTTAAGGTGATGTACAGCTGCCAGCTTTGACGCTTCTAACAGCTACATCCGTGGCCAAGTACTGAGGGTTTCCTTTCCTTCTACTTTCCCCTCCCCAAACACACATTAAAATGGCTTTAGTGAAATATTTGGTATCCTAGAGTATATTTAATAACAATAGAGCACAGAGGCAATAATTAATACCATAAATCATGTTTTTTACTGACTAAAATGAGAGATAATGCAATGAAAGCAGGAACCAATAGTCTTTACTGTGTTGATACCTGTTATTTGTGTAAAACCCTCTCTGTCACAGCATTGCAGCTGTGCTGGACTGCCTGAAGTATTGCACACTGACACAGTGAGCAGCAGCTCTGACCTGTTGGCCTTGTGCTTGAAGTGCCCCACTGCTCCCTGTGAGCAGGGATCACAAGGACCGGGCTGCTTTTTCACCTCGGGAGCAGCCAAATGGCAAAACAAAGATGGTTTTGTGTCAGAAGGGTTTATTTTGTATTCTGGTGACCAGAAAGCAAAGGTCGCTTTCAATCTTAGGTCACAGAAAGCTTTAAAAATTAAAACCAAGCCAAAAAAATGTGACTTTGGGTCATTTGGCAGTGATTTTTTTTTTTTTTTTCTGTTCCAGTACAGCCACCCTTGTTTCCTGCTCCTCTGTTCAAAGCTGCAGTGCAGCATGACCAGCCATTCCCTCTTTCTTCCTGTCACCTTGCTCATTTCCAAATATTCCACTTCTTTCAGGAAGATGAGATGGTGAAAAGGCATATCTGAACTAGTTAAGGAGATTACTGCCTGGAAAGCCTTTTTTATTCCCGCTGAATGTGAGTTTTCTAGAGTCAGTCACCTCACGGTGGCAATAAGGATGCTCAGTGACATTTAGTGCTACCTGCTTTCAAAGTGCTCGGCCCCTAAGCAAGGAGAACATATGGATTGGAAGTTCAGGGATTCTTGCAGCTGCACAAACTCCTTGTTCTTGGGCTGTTCATGCATGCTCAGAGAGTCCTTTCCCTTTCCTCTTAGCTTTAAATTATGTCACAGGAAGGAAATCGTTTACTTAGAGTTCAAACGCCAGGGATTGAGAAAACAGTAGAAATACCATTTAAGTACTGAGGAAACCACCATTAGGTTCTAAAACTCCAGGCTGTTGTTTATTTTTCAGCTTTTCAAAAGATTGTTCCTCCACTATTTGATATCAGGTGTTCTGAGGACACATATATCTCATTTATATGTTATTTCATAAACTGCAGGACTCCTGTTGGGAATCTGTATTGGTTTTAGTTCAAGATCTGAGCTTATAGCTGAGCCAGGGCTCCTCAGCTATTGCCTCCTTGCTGATTCTTTTACCTCATGATGTTTCTTGAATTGAGAAGGAACAAGAAGGAAGGTCAAAATCTGAGCAGAAGTTTTGGCTCAGGTTTTAACCCATTCCTTTTCGCGTATGGATCCAACGTGGGTACCTGTGGTGTGAGGCAGGTGCTGTGGCAAATTTATGAAGAATAATTCAGAGACCCTGACTGGCACAGGCTCCGTCATCTGGTTAAACACATTCTGGATGAAAAACCTGTCTTGCATCAGGGTTGGTTTTGTTGGACCAGTAATAGCACAGGTCACCCTGACTGGGGTGAGAGTCAAGAGAGTGGCCATTCATCTTCAGAAGAACTCATGCCCTGAAATATATCTATAAAATCAGTGGGTATGTGAGGCAAATCTGGGAAACCTGCTAGTAAAGCTGAAGAAAAATACTAGAAGCTCCTTTTTCAGCACACCTGGGAAATATGACTGCTGTGGTAATATCTGCATTTATAAAACTGCATCAGAATTTATTTTCAATCCCTTCTTAATCAGAATGATTTCTCATATATCTGAAGGGCTAATGTGGGCATATGTGCTAATTAAACGTCACACTGCAATTGGTAGCTATTTTAAAATATTCAGATATATTTTCCATCAAGTCATAGTGACTCATCTGAAGCCAAACCTACCCTCAAGAACCAGTTATCTACTTGCCAGTGACCTTAAATAAACAACCCAAAACCATTGCTCTTCCCCTTTATCAGCCCCAGGATTTCATTCCATTGACGTTTGGCTCCTCTCTAGATAAAAGTGTACCCACTGAATTAAATGTGGGGAAAGCTGTATATACTTTCAGACCAGAGTATCAAATGTCATTAGGAAGGGGTATGGAGACTTTGTTTCTGTCTTCTCAAAAGGACAGGAATTAAAAAAGATCTGTCAACTTGCCCCGTTCCCACAGGTGTATTGGGCACTGAATAGGGACTGAACGAAAAACGCCTCCTGCAACCTTTTCCTTAGCACTTACTGTCTGCCAGGACTCCTCCCAGCCTTTGTGGGATTGTGCATTGTTACTCAGAAGCAGCAGGTGTAAGCACTGCATGGCACTGTGCTGGGAACCAAAAGTTTTTAGCTGTTAAGAAGGTGGAGATAACTTATTGATACAGCTGCTTCCGTGTCAGTGTGAGTGCACATTACTTAAACGATTTTGCTGCAGCTCCAAGTGATGTTTGCAATAACACATTTCCATACAAGTCTGTGAAGAATAAAACTAATAAAATGTTAGCTCCTGTTCTGAGGTACATGCTTCTTTTGCTCTCAGTATCTATCGCAGTATAAATATTTTTTAAATAACTCTTTTCTTTGATTTCTGTGGAGAAGTTAAAGCCCTTCCTTTCCTGCCTGAATGCTTGGCAGCAGAGTATGCTTGGCATCTGTAATTACCAGTCCAGTTAATGAGTGAACTGCAGCATTAGGAGTCTTGCTTTGATACTGGTACTGACACTTCTTGCTGGAATATTTTATTTTTGTGTGTGAAACAGTGGCAGAAAACAGCAAATCTCTTGATACCCAGCGTTGTGCCTTAACCACAGGGAAAGTTTCTTTTTCTAGACAACTAAAGTTTATTCATATCAGCTTCTTCCTTGGTGAAACTGCAGTTCTTCATTAATAATAGAGTCTTGGCCATATTTGCGTACCCCTTCCTCATGGCTGAGGAGCTGTGGAATTCCCAGGTTACTTTAGACGTTAAATGTCTCGGATCTCTTTCCTGAAGCTAACCTCTGAGCTGACACCGAGCTGTCTCATCATGCTAATGGGCACAGGCAGCAGCAGTTCAGAATCTGAACTCCTCCAGCTCCGTGGGGAGCAGAATGATGGTGACAAACCACAGGCACTGTTTCTTATCTCGCCTCATCACCATCCTCTGCTTCAGTTCTGGTAGTTCTGCATTCCGGCCACACACCACCTCAGGCTTTTCCTATTTTGTCTGGCTTTGCAGGAGTTTGTAGAATAACCACCAAGAAGGTTTTTTTTTTTCCTTCAGTATTACCTATAGGGAATAAATCAGATGTTCTCAAAGCATGGAAATAAGTTATCTTCTCCAGGTATATCAAATAACGTGACATGAAGGCATTTCCCACTCTAAGCATGTTTCAGACTGGATAAGCTGAAGTCTTGGATTCAAATGTGAGCGCAGAGGATGTGGATAAGCAGTGTTCAATGCAGTATACAAAGCTGATGCAAACCCTGTGCTCCCTGTGTTTAGCCTGTATCGCTTGGGGGAAACCCCTAAAGCCAATTCTGCCTTTCAGAACGTAACTTTCTGATCTTCCCATCTGCTTTATGGCTCTTCATTCGAAAGTCTGGGGCTGTGAATCCGTTGTGTGAGAATCCCTCACTGAGTTGCGTATTGTGTAAACGCCCTGTAAATAGGCCAACCTGTACAGAGCCCTGGCATTGCTCACAGCCGTGCAGTGGTCGTGTCAGAACAACCTCTTGCACAATCTAACGTGGCAGGTACACCACAGAAGCTTTTACTGCTGCATTTGAGACCTAGTTTGGGGAACACTCAAGGAAATGCCCACTTAAGAAAGGGCAAAATGGAGTTGCAGTAGCACAGTCACGGCTGACCTGTGTCTGTGGGAGAGGCAGCAGTGACTTGGCTCACACGGAGTTCTGCAGTCAGGGAACGGTGGTCAGAGCCCAACTTCTTGTTCCACAAGCCCCCAGAGGTGCTTTACAAGAGACCCCCTGCTCTGTCTTCATTACTTGCTCCGACAAGGACTTGCCTGCAAAGGCACTGGGGGATCAGATCTGCTTACCCATAGCTGGAGCTTAGAGAAGAGGAGGGTTGATCGCTGGGTGTCACAGTCCCAAGTTCGTGTTCCTGCTCTTCCTGCCATCCCAAATGCACTGCTCTGTCCTCTCAGTCGCTGTCACTCCTTACTTGGGAAAAGCCTTGTCTGCAAGAGGCAAAGTAAGAGGCAAAACCCCCCCAGTTCCCACCCTCCCCCTGCCAACCAACCGAGGGCCAGGCAATGGCATCTGAAATAGGGTGAGGTGCTAAACATGCCCTAAACAATACCCTGCTGCTGCTTCAGAGGGATGAAAACCATCGCTGGAAGCTCAGGGCAAAGACTCTGTCAGGATATTTATGTGATGTTTGATTCATTCACTACCAGTGAAGGCTTTCATAAAAAATCCACACCCCCACCCCCCATTATTAGTACATATTACCCCAAAACTTCTGTGCACTTTTAACCTGGGTCTGGCTGTGAATGTGGTGCTTGCATGAAATGATCTTAAAGGCCTGCATGCTGTTAAATGGAGACGAAGCTAATGAACCTCGGAACTGTAAGCAGGAACGTTGGGATGTCCGAAGCAACCGCAGGGACTTGGGCACCTGTTGCTCAGGGATGTCTTTAATGGAATTAGGGCTCCTGTTTCCCTTAGGTTGCTTGGAAAGTCACAGTTAAAGGCTGTTGAAGTTCATGGAAGCCCTTTTTTTGCCTGAAACACAAGGCTGAAGCGTTCAAAATCTTGCTTGTTGAAGTGTTAAAAGTGTTGGACAAACACGTAAATCTGAAGAAATTCTCAGGCCAAAAACCTGAGACTAAATGTTTGCGGACTAATACAAAGTAAGGGGGTATTTTTAAGGTTGTGCCGGCTTAGGAGTAGTGATAGACTGTACTTTTGGTCGGGATGAAGGGACATAAATCACCAAGTGTCAGGCAGCTTAGAAACCAGTATGTCCTCATGACTGTTTAATAGAGTACAAAGGGAATTGCCTTCAAGCTAGTGAAATCTCATCTCCAGTCACCCATTGGTGATGCTTTAAAAAAGAGGAAAATTGTTCTCTTACGAGTCTTGGCATAAAAATTTAATTAGCAGTTGAGCTCTTTCGGAAGATTAAAAAAAAAAGAGTGATTTCTTTTTATACAATCACTTTGCTTTAACTGTTTACTTTCTGTTTCTGTGTTGTTCAGACAGAGATCTGCAGCCTTCTGCATCTATTTTTTTTTCTCCTTCAGTAGTGATTTTGAAAGTATTTCACCCAGTTTCAGGAATTTATTTATTTTTCATTTGTTTCAGCGTATTTGAACGCTGTTCTTGGAAGACTTTCAGAACAAAAGTCAAACAAATAAATGAATACATAATCAGATTTATATATATAGTGCATACAAAACTGCTGCTGTTACATCAAATAATAATAATGATTACTGTCATTGATAGATTTGTTGAAATTGCTCATTCTTTATATGAGTACAGATGAGCATTTATTAATCAGAAAATCAGTCCTCAACTGAAATCAGATATTATTTATATTATTTATTATAGTTTCATCTCATTAACACATCTCTTATTTTGCTCTCAAAGGCATTAAATCTTATGACAGTGCATCATACCCAGGGCTGTGACCCTACTCAGCAACTGAACCCTTTCAACCAGCAGTTAATTGCTTCTATATATTGCCATCAGTATCTTTAAAGACTGAAACCAAAAATAATATACTTTAGGGCTCAGTTTAAATTTAGAACCAAAGTCGCTTGCATGGTCTAGGAATTGACCTTTATTTTTCTAGTTGAAAAGAGAAGTGTAAAATTAATTTTTCACATATGAAGTGGTTTGTTTCCTGGGACTGTTCTTTAGAAATGTCTTCCACTTTCATGTCTTGCACGAACCGTTGTTTTTTAAACTTGAAAAATTCAAGTCTTGAACTTTAAAAATTCAGGTTTTCTTTTTGAAAAACACGGAAACAAGGTGTTTTGGCACTTCTGAAGCTCACCTTGCACCTTCTTCGGAGAGCGGGGTCAGACTCCGGATTTGAAGCAGCCGAGTATAATGCCAAATATTCTCCTTGCAATACCAGACTCCTTAAGCTTCCGGAATAATCTTGTTGTCCATGTAGGTCAGCGAAGGAAAAATAACTATTGTTACAAGCGACAAGACTGTGCTCGGCTTGTTTGGTGCTCAGGTTTTGTTGGTTTCCTTTAGGAAAGGAAAGGAAGAAGGGGCCGCTTGGGGCTCTCTCTTGTACGTTCTGTCTGGTGGGAGTTTGACTGTCCTCAGGTAAAAGGGGTCAGAAAATCACAGAAAATTCTGAGTTGGAAGAGGCCTCTAAAGCTGATCTGGTTCCAACCCCCCCTGGGCAGCAGCGTGGCTGGGAGACTGCAGTCAGTGCAGAGATCTTAGACTACAGTGAGAAACAAAGAGCAGCAGGTCAGCCCCCAGAAGGGATGAAAAGAAGGATTTCCCAGCACCCAGGAGGCTGGGTAAGGCTTGCTGGTTTTTTGGGAAGCAGCTGACCTAGCTGGATTTGAGGACTCATCTTCCCGGGGGAGAGCTGCATTTATAAGTATGGTTTAATTTTACTCTGCTCTAAAAATTGCTTTGAGCTTTTTCTCCTTACAAGGCCAGTCGATGTGCCCGTTACTGGTATAAAACCTGGTATAGGAGAGGTTTTTAAAGCCCTTGGGCTTCGGAAAATTTACACTAAGAAAAAGCTTTGGGCTGCTGCACTCCTGTGTTCTGGCTGGGCTTATTAGCCTGCAGAAAACTGGACCCTGTGTCCTCTTTCAACAGCCGTTCTCTGAATCCCAATAAACCAGACCTGAAATGAGCAATGAACAAAGCCAAACTTCCCAGCAAGTCTGATAGGACTTCAAAGCCTAAGAACTTCAAGAAGGACTCTGTGGAAAAAGGAGCATGGTTTAAAAGGAGTGAGACAAATTATGTAGTCATGAAAAGCTTTTGAGTCTTCTTAGGACAGTCAAAGATCACAATTCCTGCTTTCCCTTTCAGTGCATGATGAAAGGTACCCACACAAATTATTTATTTTCAACAGAGCAGTGTAACCTCAACGTTTGATTTTGACGCTTTTTGTTTCAAAATAATATAATTTACAAAACCGCGGGGTTTTTGGCTCGTTTGAACGGGGTTTTTTGTTTGCTTTGTAAGAGAGCTAAGTGACATAATAATGAAATTAAAACGAGTCTGTTTTGGTAGAATGAGACTTTTCTGGCATACCTAGATTCTTCTTAAGCCTGACAGTCCATCCTGTTCTAGGAGTAAGTCTCTTTTGCAGATATTCTCTAAAGTTATCTGTTCTTTCCATCACTAGAAGGAATTGTCTGGGCTGCTTCTTTCTCCCTGCTTTGTGATCCTGCAAATACGATGGTCATGCTTCAAAGTCTGAATCTTGACATTTAAAAGACATTTTGGATTTGATATCTGGTATAAAATTTCTTCAGGGTAAAAGACCTGCTATGTGATTTATCTAATCCCAGAATATTATTTGCACACTTTTCCTACCAAAAAAAAAAAAAAATCAAAGAAGGCAGTTTATTCTCCACAGTAGTGTTTATGGAATTTTAATAAAGGTGGGGAATACAGACTTGTAAAAACCATTTTCTGAAGCATATATTTGTAAAGTTTGTATTATTAAAAATCCATGAGGTAGGATAGCAGTGTATTAATAGAGACAATTCATACCTATTTAACTCTGGGGGAAGTTTTAAATCAGCAGAACTCTTCCGAGGGGGTCATAATTCCCAAGCGTGAAAAACTTGTATCTTCTCTTGTTGTTTTCAGTTTTACAGAATTCTTGGATCCATTCCAGCGGGTGATCCAGCCGGAGGAGATCTGGCTGTATAAAAATCCCTTGGTGCAATCAGACAACATACCTACACGTCTCATGTTTGTAAGTACTGAAGGCTGGTTGGTCATTGGATGGCTGGAAACTAAGCACACTTTCATTTGTTAAGCAGTAGGAAATCTTTTGGAAGTAGAGGAGGACGTTCCTTTAATTCTAAAGACAGCTATTTTCCCAACCAGGCACGTCCAAAATGACAAAATGTAGCAAATCACGGGGAGTTCGTAAAAAGCAGCATGATCAGGTGGCTGAATTTAGGAGTGTTGATTTTTCAGTTGAAGATTTCAGGTAGTTTTAGCTTAGAGGAATGCTAGAGAAATGAGTGGAGAAGCTTTTTCAACTAGCTGGTTGGGTGACCTGACAAAATCATGCTTTTATTAGGTTAAGTGCTTAAATTCTGCAATTGAATTTGGTTTAGGCATCTTAGACATTGAGATACTTGACTCCAAAGAGTCCTTTATTTTCCCCCTCCACCAAGGCAAAAACTTGGTTTTTAGCGTCTGCCAACACGTGCACTAAATATAAATATATGATATGTTGCTGCCCTGCTCAGCACACGGTGACGTGGAGACTGAGCTTGATGGTTGTCAAACTTGTTAGTTTTGATAACCATCACTAGCAGTGATTAACCATCACATCTGTGAGTGCAGTAAGACAGACCACTACAGAAATGCCTAAGAAATGATGGGTAAAGTTCAGGCTGGTAGAAGTCAGTCAGTCTTTGCAAAAGCTGCATCCAAGTGGAGATTTTTCAGGAACGGGCATGGCTGGTGGCATCAAATCCTGGTTCCCTCACCGTTTCCTCGAGTCTTCAGTGAAGCCAGGATTTTCCTTTTCAGACTGGAATTTGGAATAAATGCAAATCAGCTATATAATTTCTCTTAACAGTAGCCAGGGATGGAAAGAGCTGAGCCTTGTTCTGTCTAGCAGTGGATATTCCTTGTCTTGGAAAGTGTAAGGCACTGCCAACTTCCCTTGAATGCATGGAAGTATGTGGGAGTCCCTATAACTTCAGCATATCTCTGACTTGCCAGGATTTCTAATAAATGAGAGAGATTTTTGCCCGTGTTTCACAAAAGCCAGGCAATGTTGGAATATTTCACTGCTGGAAAAGGAAACAGTGCTGAAATGCAGCTGAGGAGAGTATTGCTCCTTAGAATGTTGCCAAATCTGTTATAGGGATGAGCCATACAGAATTTTTTTTGCAAAATAAATAAAAAGGAGGCTTTAGCAAGCCAAGATTTCTTTGTGTGTGCATTTTGCTGCAGAATAAAAAGCACCTTCCAGCTAATGCTTTTGTGTAAGGAACAGGAATGTGCTGCAAATATGAATAGTTTGTTTCTCTCGAGAATTCACGTTTGTGAAATATGAGGAAATCTGCAGTTTTACCAGATTCCTGAAGATTGACTGGGAAGTGGTTTGGAACAAGCTGCCACTTGAATGCTGTTCTTTGTTGATATTTTCTGCTGCTCCTGCACGTTCAAAAGATTTCTAACTCCATTAAACCACCACTCTAAGCCTGTCAGCCTTGGCTGTATTTCTACATGTTTTTCAACGGTGGGATGCAGATATCTTTCTCCTTTTCTTTCCTGGTGGCAATCTTACTTTTTAGAATGAAATTAATAACTCCAGGTTTTGCTTTAGCAGAAATTAAACTAATTAAATTGTTGAGGATAGGGAGAAATGATTGTTTCTGGAGCAGTAACATGGCATTGGCTTCCGAACTTGAATCGTAGGCAGAAGGGAATTTTAAGCAGAAATGGTGCATCTTTTTGCACAAAACCTGGTGCCTGCCCTTCTAAATGTAGATAAGGGGAACAGGCTCCAGACTGTGTTTTAATCTGTGTGGCTCGCTGGGTTAGATAATATTTTGCAGATATAGGTGAGGGGCAGCTGGTGCAAGATGCACAGCCAGAAAAACAAATACAGTGCAATGTTACGTTGTTTCCTACTCAGGTATTCTAAAAGTCCTCATGAAATGGGGACTGGGGTTGTGAAGATTGAGTCACATATTTTTTGTCATATCTGTCCTCTCTGTTTTTTATTTCAGTGGGGGCTCTTTAAAAAATAAGACACTGTTCAGCCTCAGTAAAAATAATGTCATCTTATTAAGTCCTGGCACCCCATGTGCCATTTACGGCTTAATTTTGGCCTTGTTTTAAAAAACAAACAAACCAATAAGCAAGAAAACAGTACTTTTTACTCTTCTTCAAGAGAATAAATGCTTTTGAAAGACTTGGATTTATTTTTGTACAGGTGTGGTTGTGAAGAGGTTTGTAGGGTCAAGAAAGCAATAGGTTAATTTAGGCTGGACCCAGCAGGAAGCACAAATACAAGTTGCCTTTCACCTCTGCAACTGAAAGGCTGAGACAGAAGGGACGATGGAAGGACCAGCTGGGAACAAAATCGTAGTTCCCATGGCAAGTTGGTAATGGAAAACTCCGTGGTACTGTGCTTGGGACAAACTGCTGTGTCTCTCTGGAGAAAGACAATAAATACCTGCTCTGGGAGGCCAGACTGCAGCACACAGACACTGCACCAAGATGCCTTTTGGCTCACATTTACACCGAATCATCCCAGTGCAGGTTGCTCTGTGAGAAGAGAGGTGCTGTTCCTGGAAACCAAGGGTGTGCATTGATCCACAGGTGCCATCTCAGCTTCCTGTCCTACAGCACTGACAATAAAAGAATAAGGTTCTGCTTAACCAGGGACTGTCCTTGTAGGTGCTCAGCTGTTGTCTCTCTGCCTTTGAACAAAATCAAGCAGTTTGCTCCACATCCAGCACTTGCAAAGGAAAGAATCGCAAAGACACGATCTGCCCGACGCGTTCAAGGGTGAGAGTTAAAAAGAAAATGAAAAGTAAGCTAAAGAGCACTTTAAAATGCTAGGAAGTCGGTGCTGAAGTCTGTTATGTCGAGCAGGGTCTTGCTGAGCACGCAGCCTGGATGGGTTGATGGAAAAAAAAAGTACAAGGTTGGTGTATGAATTTTGTGGGCCTTACAGACTGTTACTTCTCCGTTGGAGCAGCTGACATTTGAAACGCAGCTCCAGGCAATTACAAATCAATTATAACCCACGGCTATATTAGAATTTTAATGCGCTCGTTGCTCTGTGGTTGCAAAGACAAATCATCCCGTTTTATCGAAGGTCGGGAGCTGGGTAAAGATCATTCAGCCTGCCCGTTTAAGTGGAGCTAACTGAAGCTAATTATCAATCAGCTAGACTGAAAGGGGATTGATGCTCTCACAGGTGGTGTTTGTTATCTCTTACAGGCAATTTCGTTCCTCACACCGCTCGCCGTCATCTTTGTGGTGAAAATAATCCGTCGAACAGACAAGACTGAAATTAAAGAGGCTTTCTTAGGTAATGTACATCTTACTTCAAAGACGGAAAACGTGTGATAGCTCTTGGAGATTGATTCCAACTGTGGTCTAAGCCTGGAAGAAAACCTGTCTCGGTTCCAGCCCGTTCCACTAGTTTTCTGTGCAGTTATAGTTGCAACCCTTTGTTTTTAGCTCTGTTTCTAGATGTACAAATTCCGTGCCTTAGTTCCACAATCCAGCTAGCAAGGGCTGGAACTTGATCAGCAGAGACAAGTCCACCTGAGAGACTGTTCAGATGTATATTTTTCTGTCACACACCATCTATTACTTACCTCTTATTTATACTTGCAGCTCTTGTAAATTAAGGGTTTGCCTGGAAAGTCCTGTGAGACTCAGCTGCTTAGGGTAGGAAATTTCTCCTCTCATTGTTTTCTCTGAGCTTCTCACTGAATTTGCTGTCACCCATTGCAAAATCCATGATCTTGGCTCAGTTTTTCTAACTAAAAGCTGATGTTTCATCTTAAACTGCCCATGGAATTAGATGCGCTCTTTACCCTGGACTGTGAACTGTGATGGCTTGTTTTGGGTGAGGTCTAATTACAGCTGTGGGCAGAAAATTCGAGCAGGTAAATTCGAGCAGAGAACAGGTAAACTGTGGGGAGGGTAAGTGTTAAGCTGTCCCAACTAATTCTGGCTCTGCCTATCTCTTGAAATCTTACAGTGATACATGCCCAGATCCTTTTTACATTGGTATTGCCAGAGACCAGTATTGACTAAAGCACTTCCACTGGCTGAAGATGCTTTGAAGCACTAAGGACTGCAAATGTTTTTGTTGGCATTACATTTGAAATATGCCTGATTCTGAAATTCTGTTTAACTGGCTAATTTACACTTTAATTTCTTGGCCCTTACACAGCAAACCCGAAGCAGTACTCAGCCTTGCCTTAGCTAGGTAGGATGTAAGTGGTATTATGTATGTGCCTTACCTCGGCTCCCTCTTTCTGCAGCTGCTCTAGCACAAGTGTGAAATGATCCTACTTTGGTTTTGGCTGCTGCCAGTTGTTTGTAGTAAGTTCTGAAGTGTCTTATAGTGATATTTCACTGATAAGTCCATTCAGTAGAAAAAACTCTTCACTCATAAAATGCGTACAAGTCACAGTTCTGAGCTTCATTTTCCCTTGTGGAAGAATGAAAGGAGCTGGGGGTAGTTTCTCCATCACTTATTCTCACCTTTTTGTCCTAAACCCACATTTTTTTCCTGCTGTTTTGCCTCCTGTTATGATACCCTCTGTAATGCCTGGGAGAAAACTTGCCAGCTTCCCCAGTATTCCTCTTGCTCCGCAGACTTTAAGGAAACACCAGCCTTGATGTTCTGTTCAGTTCATGCCAGAAGTGTGGAACTTCTTGTGGCTTATTTCTGGTCAAGTGCACTCTACGTTAATATGAGTCATTAATTAATAGTAATGTGTCTGGTGGTGTGAAGGTTCATTAGCTGTGGTGGAGCTTTGCTGATTTGCAGAGATCTGGCACAAAATGTTCATAATGAATGACCAGGAAGGTCCCCCCACTGGAATTTCTCTGGGCTTGACATGTGGAAGAAAGAAAAAAGTTAAAAACGTGAAAATTCTTTGCCCCTCATACAGCCACTAACACAAAATACACCAAGGGTGAGGAGGAGTTAAATTTCTACGTGTAGGTGCCCTTCAACCTTCCCCTGGAAGTGCCTAAATCTCTGACTGGCTGGATTATACAAGTTTCAGTGGGCAGTAGGAAGATTTCCTGAAGGGAACAAAATGAGAGCAAATCTAATTTATCATCTTAACAGTCACACTGTCATTTGATCCCCCGATTGTCATTGTAAGGAATATGCAGCAGTGAACGTGTGCTTCAGTCAGGCCATGAACAATCAAGATAAAGCTCAAGAAAAAGAGTAAATGATACTTCATGTCTTCCAAAGTGTGTTTTAAAAAGGGGAATTTCATGCTGTGACCTTGCTGGTCATATGCATTTGACTTTGTGGAAAATTTCCCCGTGCAATTACCATCACAAACTGAGACAAAAAAGAGCATGGAATTGAGTGGTCAGTGTGAACTGAGGTTGAAAGAGGGAGACTTTTTTTGACAATATGAGTGTCTCTAGGATTGAGTTGTTCTTTTATTTTTGCTGGCAGCTATTGCTGTAATCTGAGAAAACCCTTATTTTTGCTTTGATGAAGGACCTACCTTTTTTTTTTTCTTTAAAAATAGATTCCTATAACACACATTTTTATGATTTATAGCATCCTCAGGCAAAGATTTTATGGGTGAGTGCTGCTGAAGTGCAGCATCTGGGGCAGCAACCCAATGAGGAAATAGCTCATGGAACTGTCAGATTCAAAAGTTATATTACTATAAATGTTCTCCCGGAAATCAGAGATTTACCTAATAACGTTTTTCTAATGGGAAATAAAATTCAGTGGCTCTTGTTTTGCAACAGAGAGCTACGGTGTGGACTGCAGAATTAAATCAGTGTTAACCCTAAAGGAGTCTATGTGCTAGATCCAAGTGCCCCTGAAATCAAGGCAGAGACCTCCACAGGCTTGAGATGAGGTTCTTCACAAAGTCTAGGGATGTGGCATGTGACTACAAGTTAAAAAAGATGATTCAGTCCTACCTAGTAGGTAGGTCCCTCTTTGTTACTCCAGTTTTATCAGAAAAATTGGTTAACCCTGGGAGCAAATGTAAGGGGAAAACATTGAGGTTTTTATTCCAAATATCCACATCCTTTTGAAAGGAAAATAAAAAAGTCATCCAATTCTGGTTTTAGCTGACAGGCAATTCTTTATCCTGAAATTGGACTGCTTAATATATACAAACATGAATACACAAACAAACGTGTATATATGTATCTATATCTTACATATAGGTCGAGACAGGAATTCTCCTTGACCCAAAGAGCCCAAGATTTCCATCCAGTAAATTACAAAATTCAAAATGGCAAACCCACAGTGCTCTATTCTCTGATTTTTTTCCATTTGATGACTTATGCCTGTGCAAATGGCACAACAGGAAAGCTGGCTTTGTGTGGGGAAATAAGATTTCTCAAGAGTAAAAGCAGAACAAAGTAAATCATGATTATTATGATGCTTCGGGGTCTGTTCTTAGTCTGGGTAACAAGAAAAACAGAAGGCTGCAAAGATCATTCCGTTTTCAGTCCAGTAAAGGTTTTAGTCTGGGAATCAAATGCTGTAATGCTGCAACTTATTGCTTGGTATTCAGGTTGTTATTGTTCTGTTTGTTCGTTCTGTTTTGTAGCTGTTTCCTTGGCTCTAGCTCTGAATGGTGTCTGCACAAACACAATTAAACTAATAGTGGGAAGGTAAGTCTTGTCATGTTATAAATGATAGCTTGAAATATTAAGATAAATGGAGACAGGCTGACAGCCACAATACATCTCAGTCAATAGGTGGCTGCTGTTGCAAAGCAGTTGCACAACTTCATTGTGTGACATCCCACCGTGGCAGGAATCCGTGCCCTTGTGCTGGGTTATTTGTTGGAGGAGCTGGCAGATCCAGAGGAGTGAGGGGTTTGAAGGGAACGGGGAGAGCTGAGATCAGTCCGTTAAATTGGCAGCAGCGAAGGGAAGAGTCACAGAGTGTGGGCTCAGGTGCCAGTGCCCCTGGTCTGATCAAGCAGGAATCAGCTGAGCCTCTGTATAACCCGGTGCCTGCGTTTGGTGAGGAGCAAATTACTGAGTGTGGTGTTTCCAGGAGAGCAAACCTTGGAGTTAGGCAATAAATGAACTCCTAGGCAGGCCCTTTTTTTTTTTTTTTTTAAGCATAAATTTGAAGGAAGGGCTCAGAAAAACACAGCAAACAAAACTCCCTGAAAAGTATTTTTTGAGGTATTTTTCGGCTCTTTACCAAAATTTTGAATAATTTCAGCTGAAAAATGTATATTTTACTTTAAATTCATAGATTATTTAATGGAGGCCGATGCTGCTTTTGTTGTTGACCTCTTTTGCAGCATTGAGGGAGCACTATTTGGTTTCCAATGAACCCTCTCTGCGCTGGTACTGATGCCCTTTCAGTAACGGTATTAGCTACTTTTATTTTAAGAGCGTTTTTGAAATAATTCAGAATACCCCATCCCCTTTGTGCAGGCACAAGCTCATTTTGCCTGCGCTCCAAGCCCGCTGGTGGCTGTCTCATCTTGTCTCCGAACCTGTGATCCTTCCCTTTGCTTCTCTGGGTGGTTCATTAGCTCTGGGTCAGGATGACACCGGGCAGGCCGGCTCAGAGCTGGCTCACAAGAAACTCAGAGGTCTGTTTAATGCACTTAGATAGTGAGCATCAAGGCTGGCATTAGAACTTGGTGGTTGTTTAGGTGCCAGCCTTGTAGCCTAAGTTGTAGTCCTGGATGTATTGGCAAGACTTGGGAAAATTTGTGGGTCGTGACATCGCCTTGCTCTGTCACTGAGCTGCAAGAGTAACGCTGCATGTGTGCTTTTGGAGACAGCCCCCACTTTCATGCTGTGCTGGAAGCTTCCCTGCCTGCAAAAAAATGTGGCCTTGAATTGGCAGACATGGTTTAGAGGTGGATTTGGCAGTGTGAGGTTTGCTGTTGGACTCTCTGGTCTTAAGGGTCTTTTCCAACCCAAATGACCCTGTGATTTCTGTTGCTGTGTTAAAGCCGGAGGGAATGAACTCTGTGTGTAATGAGCAGTAAATGTAATAATCACTTTGAGGTTTACCTGTTACTACAGCTCCTATATTTTTAATATCCATGGTGTTTTTTGTAGACCGCGTCCCGATTTCTTTTACCGCTGCTTTCCAGATGGAGTAATGAACTCAGAAATGCACTGCACAGGTGATCCAGATCTGGTGTCTGAAGGCAGAAAAAGCTTTCCCAGTATCCACTCTTCCTGTAAGTTCATTTAAATACAGCGCCTCTTTTGTAAAAAGCATGTTTCGTGTCAAGGGTCTAATGAAACTTCTTTTCATCAGTGAAATAACTTGATTACTGTGAGCTTGTTTGGGTTCTTTGGCCGGGATTGTTTGTTGCCTTCTGGGGTTCTGTTGCTGAGAACTGCCAATTGAGTACCAGTAAGTTGTATCTGTGGAATTTGTTTTTCTGATCTTTTTTCAAAGTAGTATCTTCAAATTGCCTAATTGTGCAGAACTATGTTATTAACAAGTTGGGCAATGAGATGAAGGAAACCGTGAGTTAATCTTGCTTCCTTTTTCTTGTTTGAGTGCTAGAATTGGATAAGAGAGTAAAAAATGTTTGAGAATTAGCTCTGTAGTTCTAAACCACAGTCCAACTTAGCTGTCTCAGATTTTGTTTGTAAGCTTTGATTACACTGAAGAGACAATATCAATTACTGTTTAAACCAAATAGCGGCTTTCTGTTTGTAGTCTGCCTTCAGATCTGCTCACCACACTTATCTGCGGTCCCCTGGGTTAAGTATTTTGTCAATGTATTAAAGACAAGGGCTTAAAATAAGTGCGTGTATGCACCGATACAGCAGTTTACCGATCAGCCCTCAGCAGGTGTTACCACTGGCCATTTCCCTGTGCTGGAATGGAACAGTTCGGTCTGAGGGTGCACGGTGTGAGCTGCAGGAGACACCCAGGATGCTTTTGGTTTTGTGCTGTGCATGCAGCCTGCTGTGCTCGGCTCTGGCACACACCACACACCCCCCTCTCAGTACTAACCAAGGGTCCTTGGTGCACCCTGAAGGGCTTGGTCCCTGTGCCGGCGGGGCAGCCAGAAAATGCCCCCGGGGGTATTTCTTCAGCCTGGTGTTGGCTGTGCAGGCACCGAGCTGCGGTGCTGCAGCTCATTCCTGGGGCAGAATGAGGGCCAGGTGTATTCAGATGGAGATCCTGAGAACAGCTCCCTCCACCACTGGCAGAAGATTAGCAGGTGGCTGAGTTGAGTGTATTCCCCACTACAGAGGCTTTTATTAAAATGTGATAAGAATGAAAGATATTGTGTGCGCAGTAATTTTTATCAGTTGGGAAGTGTGTGTTAGAGGGAGGTAATTCTGCATCTGCTGGAACTGCTCAGCTGTTTGAAGACTGATGTTATAACACCTGAGTTCTCTGACAAGCCTTCAAATCCACACGTATTTTAGTCTCATAATGGAGAAGGAAACCTTTAATTTGTCTTTAATTTGACAGTCTCACAGTGCTAACCCCTGCTCCTTCTGTGGAGCAGAATTATTTAGATAACCGGGGTTGTCAGTATTATCTTATCTGGAATAGTTTATAGTTGTGATCATACATTTAGTTTCTTGCTATTTCCTCATCCCCACTAGGCTGAAGATTGAAAAGCAAAAAAAAATACGATGGAAAGCATACAATTATACAGCCTTCCTGGACCTATGAAGCAATGAGGATGTTTGGGATATAATAGTTGATGTTCGTAAATTTTTCCATAATTCTACATTTTCTTATCTCAGTTTTAGAAAGCTGCCATTCCTGTCTTCTTAACATGTAGGTATTTGTAAACTTCCCTCTCATAAACTCAGTCCAAAATTTTTCCATGGCTCTTTTCTCCTCCCTGAATTCAGCAGAAGATTGCTACTCCATAAAATGAAGGAGATTCTTCAGATTTGTCATCCTTCCCCTGTGTGTTGTGGAATTCATGAAACAGCACCAACAAATATTAATTTTTTTTTCTTTCTGTCACTGTTTGAGTGGGTTTTTTTCTTTTTTTTTTTTTCTATTCTCGTGAGTGCAGGAATGTAAGTGGGGAGGATGAGAGTTGACATAAACTATAATACCTCTCTCTGAATGTTGGTTACAAGTAGCCCACTACAGTTTGGCATTTCCTACTTGAGCGCACGAGGAAAATAAATCACAAGTAAAAGCAGCCGGGCAGCTCATAAAGCGAGGTTAGAAGCTTCAGTCAAGGGCCATTTTCATCTTCAAAGCAGTTTCTCTGAAGGCATTTCTTGGGTAGGTTGTCAATCAAGTGCTTTTTTGTACCCGAATCTAAAACCTCATCCACCCAAAATGAGGCCCTTGAGAAGCAGGGCCGGGCTGCTGTGAGTGTTGTGCTGTAAGGATGTACCACGGGGATGGATATCGAGGGCGACAACGCTGCCGCTCTCAGACGGCCTGACCCGACCCCGTGTGCTCCACAAAAACGTTGTGACCTACCTGTTACCCCTGGGAGAGTGCCCTGAAGGAGAGAGAGCGTGTTCTCCTTGTTGGAGCACAGGTGAGTTTCTTGGCTTCATCCCCCCGTGCCAAGGAGTGCAAGGAACACGGATAAGAAAAGTGCATGGAGCGCTCGTGTTCTGATGCCAACTGCAGTTCCCTGAGCTTTTAGCTGTGATGATTTTGGCTTAGGATGTGAATCCAGATCATCTTTCCAAGCTGGGGACACCAGGTTTTGGGTGCAGAGCTCCAGCTCAGAGGAGCAAAGACCTGATCTATCACATTTTAGCTGAAACTTTGACCTGGATTTCACCTTTATAAATGGGGATAGGCAACCAACAGCAAGCAAAACTGTGCTGCTAAGGTAGTATGTGTTTATGTTATAGGTTAGTGAATGAGTCTTGACTAATTGCCAAAACCAGGACAATTTCATGGTTAGAGCAGACCTTAAATATTTATGGTCACATGTTTCTAGAACAGTAAGGGGCCAAAAAAATTAAAGGAACTAGACACCATCTGGTGTACAGAGCAAGGGTGTATCCAGAGACCTGTTTGATAGCTCAGCTCAGCAAGGAAGAGACCATTCTGATGTAAATACGGATTTGCAGCAGCTGCAAACCCCCCAGTGTTGTTTCTGATCCGCTTGCCATGTAAACGGTCTCTGAATGGCTTCTCTCCCGAAGTTTTCTAGAAAAAATGTAGCAACTCAGCAACACAGGCCTGCTTCAAGTATTGTTCAGTAAAATGGGCTGTTTAGGTTAAAAGGAAAACCAAACTCCTAGACAGGCAAATACCTTCTGTGCTGCCATGTCTGTAGTAATGAAGTCTTTGTACGAGCAACTATGGGTAAATAATAGTAGCACAACACATTTTATTTAGAAACACCAAAAATCCTGTGTGAATGAAATGCCAAATTCTTGACCCTGTTTGCTTTCTTAGGGGAAGTGATTAATTTATCATGATAAGACTCCCTTTAGGCTCTTACTCTGCTCAAAACATTCTCACGCAGTTTGCAATTGCCAGTCTTGGCTTCAGCTTTATCTGGTGACTATTTTTAAATTTGTTATTTCTGAATTGGTCAGAACTACTTCAGCTATATTTTTGCAGTTAAGGGATTGCTGCCTTGGATTAGAGGAAGCTGCGTGAAGCTGGTTTTGGTACCGTTGTACTGAAGGAAAAAACACTGGCTTGGTGAGAGTTTAATTTAACCTCCTTGGAGCCTGTGCTGCTTACTGTTGGTAGTCAGTGGGAGATCGAGCCCATGATGGCCATGAATAGCCACGTATACATCTTGAAACTGATGTGTCTGCTGGGAATAAATGAATAATCACTTGCTAGGCTGGTTTGTATTGGCTTATAGCTTGACTGATGGAAGCGTAGGATGAAGGTGCCTCTGGAAACTGTGCAGTTCCAGCTGCTACTCTGAGCAGGGTCAGTGGGACAACATCCAGTTGAGTTTTGAATGAAATTTGATATGGAGATTCCACAACTTGTCCCATAGGGAAACCTGGTCCAGTGCTTGGCCGCTCTGACAGTGAAAATGTTGTTTCTTGTGTTTAAATGCAGTTTCCTGTGGTTCAGTTTGTCTCTTCTCCTTTTACTGGCTGCCACTGAGGAGAGCTGGGAGGTACTTCCAGCAGTAAAGGGCTTTGCAGTTCCCTGTGTTGAATTTCAGGAGGTTCCTGCTGACTGTTGGTCCCAGACAGAGAGATCCCAGTTGGCGTGACTGGATTTCACATCAAATGGCTGGAACCCAAACTCGATAGAAGTTAATCACTTGAAAAACACGGTGGCTGCAGAGATAATTGAACTTACAATTTCCTGTCGGATTGGATAGATCTATGGGGAAAAAAAAAATCAACTAAAAATTAGCATTTTCTGTATAAAAATGCTAGCAGCAAAATAAATGAAATACTTGTGATTTTATTTTTGTAGCCGCAGTTCAATGACTTAAATTAGTTTGAAAAGTTTACTTTTCGCTAAATTGTGCCATTGATTTTTGGGGTTTTTTTAAGAGAAATCTTTATTGATTCTAGAGATTTCTTTTTACATGGAAAAAAAGTAGAGTTTTGAAAAAGTTATTTTGTGGTAACCTCTCAGTTTTGTTTGTACAGTACCAGAGTGAATGTTAACACAGAGCTGTACAAGAGCTCTTATTTCTTGTGTGGGTGTTTTTGTTTTTCTTCTTTGTTTTATTGGCTCAAAGAGGTTTGTAGTGCTTACTGTTTAATATAACTGAAAAAAATCAGAGAATTTAATTAGAAATCTGAAATGAAGAATGTAATCAGTATGGGGACAACCACACTGATATGTTATGTCATATGTTTTTTAATTACCTCCTTGATGAATGAAGGTGTCTTGATACGTTTGAGAAAATAATGGTCTTTTAAAAGCGAAGAAGAAAATTATTTTCTCTGCCTTTCAAGTATGGTTTAATCTTATGTCACAGTCCTCACAGACAGGATGGTAAATAATACGTAAAAACCCAACTATTATCTATTGTTGACCCCATTTTCATAAGGAATTTTTGTTTTCCAAAGAAACAGTTCCTGTCACTGTTTATTTTTTAATAAACGGCACTTCTTATGCAATTAAAATCTAGGTATTAACATGTCACTGCCAATGCAACTGAAGTTTGCAGTGGCCAGATGTGCAAGGTCGGTAGTGGTTGTAGCATCCTGAAGAGTTGATTTTGTTCCCAGTTTCACGATTCAGGATGAGCCTTTGCGGGTATAAACTCACCCCAAATCGAAGTAAACATCCAATTCCAACGTAGGGCATAATCCTGCTCTGATCAAAAACGATGCGGGAACTGCACTGCCCGAAGAACTCTAATCTATTAATAGTCAGCATTACTACATCAAAGAGGCTTCCAGCAATCAGGGCTAATGGGAGCAGTGGGCTGGGAATTGGGTTCTCAATACCTACTGTGCGCTTTAATAGGGTGTTGAGGAAACGCTGCCAGTGGAGCATGTTACACACCGCAGATCGTGTTTATAGTAAAAGGAGGATATGCACTTTATACGAGTGCTGATGGCCTAAGAAAGGAAGTACAAACAGCAGTAGGAAAAAAGTAATTGGTTACCCTTTTCTTCTGGCATAATAGATGGGATTAGATCTTCAGG
This sequence comes from Pseudotriccus pelzelni, assembly GCA_035584735.1. Lineage (NCBI taxonomy): Eukaryota > Metazoa > Chordata > Aves > Passeriformes > Tyrannidae > Pseudotriccus > Pseudotriccus pelzelni. The sequence continues at coordinate 31,630,973 of JAWMRA010000162.1, forward strand.
CCAGTCCTGAGTAGTAATTTCCTGCTTTAAGTAGTCAGATTCAACAGCAAGAATTGCTCGCTCTGTTGTAGCAAGCTTGAATGTATATAAGGAAGTTTTTTCTTTAGAGTTCCCTGGTCATTTCTTTGAATAAAAAGAGAGGAATCCCAGCTGACTTTTTTCACCTTAATGATGTTTCTTCCTTGTGAGCAAGGTCCACTCCCAAATCCTACAGATATTCCTACTCTGCCTTTCCCCTCAACACTGACATATTTCCCAGAAGTGGAGTCTCTAAGGCAGCTTCTGAGGACTGCTCTCTACTAAGGCTCCTCACAGAAGGGAAGTCTCTGCTAGAACAGTACTGTTGGTATTTGGATTTGGTGGTTGCCACTGAAAGCAGGTAGCAGTGGGGAAAATGACCACGTACATCATCAGCCTCAAACCTTGCCTTGTCCAGGAAGGGCAGTTTACCCAACTTTAGAGCCAGTACTCGGGAGGTAGTTCCCTTACCCAGAATAGGGAAGGCGAATGCTGAATTCTTCATCCTTCTCCCAAGAATCAACAGTTAATTTCCACAAGCTGTCAACAGTTTAAGTGTAAACTGGCTCAGGAGCCAGTCTTTCCAGCAGCTGTAATGCATACCGTGATAAACAAGGTGGCTCTTTGGCTGTTTTCTTCGTGAAAAGGTAGAGCCATGCAGGTGTGTTATCCATCTTTGCCAATGCTTGCCACTTACCTGTCTGGGAATATATCAAAGGGGGAAGGAAAGGCCCTTTTCCATCCAGCATTTCCTGTGCAGGCAGTAGGCTTGGCTGCCAAGCCGGGTGAGAGCTCTTTGCTCCTCACCAGCACCCAGCCTTCTTCATTAAAGTGATTAAAATAGATGAAGGGCGAGGTGTTACAGCTCTCTGCCATCTAGCAGAATTCAGCAGACCTTCTTGAAGGAAAGCTGAAAGTAACATGTTATTTAGCCGTACCAAAGGCTGCATGAACAATCAGAATCGTTAGCGAGGAATGCAATGAATGACTCTGTGGGTCAACATGGTTCTTCAAATGCTGGAGAGCTGAAGTTAAAGAAAGTAAATCTCTGAGTTTAACGTCAATAAACCAGTTTTTCCAGCAGTTACTGCTGTTCCTTGGCTATTATAGCTGTTCAAATTTCTTTCATCTGTGTAGGGAAGAAGCTTAATTACCTTACAGTGTAGTTTTTCCTTGTCTTTTGCTTATCTTCAACTTTTGTAAGCTCAGTTTAAGGTATATCCTTGATTTCAGACTTTGTTGTGATGCTGTAGACTTCAGCTGTGTCTGAAGATAAGATCACTGTTCTTCTGCCTGACCTTTTCAGTTAAAAGGACTTTGAGTCACACTGGAGATCTAAAGATCAATTTTCATCTGCGAACCGTAGTGACAGCTCTTCTCTGGAGTGAAATGGGTCAGAAAGCTCAAGTCTAATTTGAAAATGGATGGCTATTAACTCAGGGGAGGCTGGCACATCAGTTTCTGACCATCTTTGGGGGTGAAGCTTCACTAGAGCACTGGCAAATATTGAGGTGCCTTGAAACTGCCATTGCACTGACGCACATCACGCTCCAGAACCCATTCTGCGTGATTTTGTGTAGCTTTCTGTATAAAAACAACCCAAATATAGAGACGCTTCTAAATCAGATGTGTTTTTAGCTCTTCCTTAGCAATAGATCATTCAGCCTGGAGCTTTCCTGAGGATAGGTAAGCTCAACAGTGAGCTGCTGATTCAGGCAGCCCTTGGGAGGTGAGACAGGCTTGGCTACTGCACTGGGGATGAGAAGCAGGTAAATAGTCCAAGCAGAACCTTGGCTTGGTTGTGTGTTCATTGCATTCACTGCACCAACATGTTTCTTTGCTCTCTTCTAACTTTAATTTCAGGTCAAGGAAGGATGTCCCTCTGTCTTTCTCTCCAAAGAGGAAATCAGAGGATCATAGAAATGAGAATTCCTGTTTTGAGGACCAGAAACTGGTATTTGTGTGTGAATTTGCCCCCAGTCCCTTCAGCAGTGAAACGTTTTGATCAGTAAGGGCTCCCAAAAGCAGTCCTTGCTCTTCATCTCGATAGGGTAGTTTTTTCACGCCTGGAGAGACTGAGGGTAAGACTTTCTGTGGCAGCTTTTTCATTCTGATCGGGTGCTCAGTTCTGAGGATGGTGTTACTGCAGTCCCCTCTTGTTTCTTGTTTCACATCATGGTGTGCTCTTCCAGCCCATGATAGGAATAAATCAGAATATGTATGAGAGTGTTCTGCCTAGGCTGCAGCTACCTGAGAGTAAACCCAACCATTCTGTTTCCATGGGGACTTTAAATCTCCACAGGGTTGTCACCTTCATGAGCTGGGGTGGGTGATCAGTCTCCAAACGCTACTTGCTGCCTCTACACCCTTTTGAGCAGCAGGAGTGATAGAGTTGACTCATGTAAGATCATGTTCTCATGCAAATAACCCTGAGTCAGTCCAGAATTATTTCCATAAAAACAAAACTACCAGCTGCAATTCTGGTGTAAGCCCAAGAAGAATAGGTCAATAAAAGCCTTGCAATGGAATGGTGAAGTTAAAATGCTGGGCACCTCTCTTTAGAGGTGGCTGACTGATTTATCAAGCTGCAGAAATCTCAGTCGTAACATTCATTTAAGTCTCTTGAAAACAAGGGGGTATTAAAAGTGTCTTGAGATAAAAGCTATGAGAGAAATACAGGAAATCAAGTATGTTATTTATGCCAGAAAGAAAAAAAAATCTGCAGAAAGCCTCATTTGGATTTTGCTTTTACTGTCAGTTCTACATAGAAATCACAATCTATTATAGGTAAGTAAATAGGTAATTTTTTTCCCCACTTCCTTCTGCAGAGGACTGTGCAAATAATGTTCAGTGTTTTATCTAATGAAACCTACAGGAAAAATATTTATGCAAAATATTTTTATAACTAATACAGCTGTGTTGCTATCGACTGATTTGTCTGGTGATTTTCTCCTGAGATTTTGGGTCTGTCTTTGTTTCAGTCTGAACTAAGATAGTGGTTTTAGAAGTCTTTCAATCTGGGATTCTTACACTTTGTTTAAGCAACTAGAAACTTTTGGGGAATGATCTTGTTGGAAGTTTCTGATTGTGTTGAAAAGCAGTACAAGTTGGATTTGTGGACAGAACTGCCAGGGGATAAGAGCATGGGAGGTCGTAAAAAAATTACTTGCAGGGGAGGTGGGGGAAAGGAAAAAAAATCTTTGGATGATTTTACTGAGGGAATTAATCAGAAAATAGAAATAAGAATGGTTGACCAGATGTTTACGTTATCATAGCATTTCCATAGACACTTGGGACTAAATCTGATTTAATATGACTGGTGAGTCATACCAAATCATATTTTTAAAAATATCTAAATATCACTGAATATTTAATACATCACTTGCTCAGTCAGGCAAGAAGTTCTCTATCGTATGATAAGCCATTTTATTCTTCACTGTATCAGCCTGTCTTTGCTGCCTTCCCTGGGATCCAGTGACAGGACATGTGGGAATGATTCAAAGCTGTGCCAGGGAAGGTTCAGACTGGAAGCAGGTCGTCATCAGGAGGGTGGTCTAACACTGGAAGTGGCTTCCCAGAGAGGTGGTCGGTGTTTGTCAGCTCTGTTTTAGTCTTTAAGAGGCTTTTGGACACTGCCCTTAATAATTTGCATTAACTTCTGGCCAGCCCTGCAGTTGTCAGGCAGTTGGACGAGGTGATAATTATAGGTTCCTTCCAACTCTGTTCTTTTCTATTCTGTTTTCTGTTCTGTTCTCCATGTCAGGTTCTGGTGGTGTTTAGTATGGCAAGGAGGCTGAAATCTGGAGGAAAATAGAGTATCACTGTGTTCAGAGAATGCCTCTTTGCAGCAGGGTGGGTGATGGGTAGGAGTTCAATATGAGAAGCAGGATCACGATTTGGATGTGAATATTCATGGGTTGATTCTGTTACCAAAAAGTGTTCTGTGGTAGAACCTTGGAAATGTGTATTTATCTCTAACAATTTTAGTCCTGATAACTGGTTCACATCCCAGTGCCTGCATTTTTTTGGATGTGTCCCATTCTTCCTAGAAAAACTCTGCTTATTTGGGCAGTAAGAATTCTAAAGATTACCCCTAGATGAAGTTTTTATCTATACCGCTCCTTGGGTTTGGGAGCAGAAGAGAAATCTCTTGACTTTTTATTTTTTTATTTTCTCCCCGCTCCCCTTCTCTAAACCAGCTGTAAAGTCCCTGACTGTCAGCCCAGGAGTCTGCTGGGTGTGAGTTGTCGTCTTAGGCAGGTAAAACCCACTTCAACAGTTCTTGAAACAACCCAGCACCTTTGCTGTTGACTGGCCGATTGGTTAATATTTCATTTTCTCTTTATCTTGGCGGTTGACTGTTCCCCTCACTGTTGTGTGTCCCTGGGCAGAGCACTGCTGTTGTGTTATCCTTGAGGATTTGCCTCCTCTGATGATATGGAAGCTGATTATGCAGTTCATGCTTGCACCAGATTTGCTTGATGAAGCACTAATTAAATGAATGTAGCATTTGTAGTGTTCCTTGCTGTGCCACTAAAAAAGAAGAAAGGTGACTGGGAAATATGATGTCATCAGAGAGAGAGAGGACAGGTAGTTCCTCCTCCCCTTTTTCACAAAATAATTAGAATTAGTCAGCTGTAAAAATGAAAATATTTTTACATTTTAAAAGCCATTCATTTGTTTGAAAAAAAATAAAACTATTTATGTGCTTCAGAGTGAAGAAATTATTGAGTTTCAATAGAATTGTTTGCTATCCTGTGATAATTCTTATAAAATATTACTTCAGTACATGTAATTATAGTTGGGTATCTAAATTTGAACTGTTAATTATCTTTAGCTAGCAATTTCATGGAGGATAATCATATTTCCTTCAGTTGAAAGTGAGCATTTTAAGTAACAAATGAGCTACAAGCCACAGGTTTTTGGCAGTAATTGCTGCTACTCCCCTATTTCCAAGATAAATCTCTTAATTAACAGCTGTGTGGCACCATCTCACTGAAAGGTTTCATCCTTTTATGAAAGAATCCAGGGAAATAAGAAACGGATTTCTTAGATATGCAAAGAAAAAAAAAATAAATAAAATCTCCTGTGGGGCTTATTGGCTTCTTAATTCAAACTGTAACTATACTCAGGAAAGGTTGTGTTTAATGCTTTTACCCTCTCTGTGGCATATTTACCTCTCGGTACTCAATAACTAGGGCTGTTTGAATTCATGAGGGGCTTGTGAGAAGATCCCCTCGAAGTTCAGTTTTTCAGCTCTGATAATAAATCAAGCCCTGTGGCCTCTTCGAGGTTCAGACTCTGTGCGTGTCTCAGGAATATCTCCAAAAGACCTTCCTGTTTTTCCTGAATTAAAAATAAATTTTAAAAAAGTGGGTTTTTAATACATGACATCATGGCAGCGCATTGTTGGTTCCTTGTTGATATTTATCTTACCCAGCCGAGGTGTTCTGTGCATTTATTTTACTCTGTAGCTTATAGAATCTGTGCTCCATGGGCAGGGACACCTTCCACCAGTCCAGGTCGCTCCAAGCGCCGTCCAACCTGGCCTTGGACGCTTCCAGGGATCCAGGGGCAGTCACAGCTTCTCTGGGCAACCTGTGCCAGGGCCTGCCCACCCTCACATCAAATCTAAACCTGCCCTCTTTCAGTTTAAAACCATCGTCCCTCGTCCTGTCACTCTGCCTCCTTTTTATATAAGCTCCCTGAAGATACTGGCAGGCTGTCATGAGCTCTCCCCAGAGCCTTCTCTTCGTGCTGAACAACCCCAGTTATTCAACACAACAACTTTTTTTTTTCATGCTGTTATATGCCAATATATTTTCTCTTTTTTCTTTACTTGATTAAAGAGATTAATCCCAGATGTGCTGTGTACTCCAGAATGGAGAGCAACTCTAGTTTTGCTGTCTTCAGGGGATCTAGACTGAATTGGAAATGCCCAGCTTTCCAGTCCCTGGTTCTCTCAAGAGTTATTTAAAAGTTCCTTTCGAGAGTTTTTTTGGAAGTTTGGAGCCCAGCCCTGAATTCAGTGCCAGTATAATGTCACTGTACAGCCACTCACCCCTTGGTGTCCTGCTTTACTTGGATACCTAAGGTGTGGTTCAAAAAGACTTCAAATCATTTACCTTTTTTTTCTTCTCTCCCCAAGCTCTTCTTTTTTACATAAAACCCCCAGTGATAAGTTCCTGTTGCAGAGGGTGGATAGATCAGGGTTTGCATTTTGCAATGTTCAGGAATAAATCACATTTTCTTACTCCTGCTGTGTCTCACAGCACAAAAAGAGAAGCAGAGATCTGTGTAACCCTTACTGCTCTGGCTGTGCACGATCTTGGGGTTTCCCTGGTTTATTTGGGAAGTGTTCAGGGGGATTATTTGCAGGCAATACTAACACTGGTATAATCCTGCAAAATCACTGCACCCCATCGAGATCCTGATCCTCCACTGTCAAAAGTTCCCATCCATCAAGATGTACTTCAGACTGTCTTCAGACCGTATTTTATGTGCTGGTCTGTGTGACTGTGCCAGTTTCCTTCAAGCAAATTTGAAGTTCCATGCACATCCCTGACCGACTGATACAAATACTTGGCCTGGTGAATGGAATGCCAGGGTGTGATCCGTTATCAGGGATGCTGCTGGTGGCATGTGCACAGCAGAGGAAGCAAGAAGTTACCCTGATCCCTGTGCCTGGGACTTGGTATATTCCAGGGTTGAACTGGAAAAGGAAAATTGCTCTTGGTAGGGATTATTTGTAGTTTGGTACCTCCTAAAGGCCCCACGACCATAATTTGGATTGGAGCTGGAGGGACAATGACCTGAAGCTGGTGGCTGGATACTGTGTTTAGGCTGAGTTCTAGCAGAAAGAGAAATGTGTTCTCTGGTTATTGATCACTGACAGGTTGTAGCTGCTTAATTAGCACTGACCTGTTTGAATTAACCTGGCAACTCTTATGCGTTTTAATTTTTTTTCTCAAGAAACCGGAGGTGCAGTATCAGGACTCCCATTTCATGAAGGGATGCACGTTTGGTCTAACAAACAAATTCAGCCAGCACTTGATATTCCTGATGTCTGTAAGGAGAAGAGTGTGTCAGCCAGGGACCCCACTGATGTCCTTCTTTATTTTATCTGGAGTAAAGTCATTAGCTGGACCTGATTTCACCAGGAGTATTTCAGAAGCATTGAGATATCGGCAGTGAGTGAAGAGTTAAAAAAATGCTGAGCACAGAAAAGGCTTTTTCTAGTGTGAGACACTTGTATGATTAGGGCTGCATTTACAGGGCAGTCTCATGTATCTTATATCAATACTAAGGCCTCTTCAATTACTGCCTGAGTGCTCCCCCCTTCTCTTCAAAGTAGTTCCAGAATCTTGACCTGGTTTGGGCTGCTCTGTCCTGTGTTTCTCAGAGAAAGGGGATTTGTTCGGGGTTCTGTCAACAGAAATGGCAAAGGAGGCTGTGGAGCAGGTTCACCTTTAGGACTTTTTGTGAATAACATCGTTAACTGAACACACCAAAACTCAGTTCCCATTGGTAGCAATGAGATGCACCCCGAGACCACTTCAGGTCTTTCAGGTAAAATGAAGTATCTTGATAAGTGAATAAAAGATATATCAGAAAATAACCTAAAATCATTCACAAGCATTCACTGTGGCAGTCCTGCAAAAACAACCTAATGACTAACTAACACTCTTGCTTTTCAGACAGTACAGGTCTATTTTTATTCTAACACATCTCTGTCTCCAATAACTCTTCTTTGTTTCCCGAGTCCCTGCACAGATTTGTAGTTTGTGATGTGCTTTTCATTTTGCTTCTGCTGAACTGTCCTTCTTTGTGAAGAGAAATTAATAAAACTAAGCCAAAGGGAAGGTGATTGACTGTCCCACTTGGAAAAAAAAAAGAAAAAAACTATTTTGCCCATGATAATAAGCTCAAAACATTCTTTGGGAATTGGAATTGTATAAAATGCTCTTTGAGTTGAATTTCAGCATTAAAATTTCTGCACTCATTTGGTATCACACTTTTCCCTTCAAGAAAGATAAATAGTTCAGTCTTGGAACAGTGTGAAACCGAAAACATTTGCCAGTAGCCCCAGCCACAGGAATTACACAGTAGGCTGCTGAGCAATTCCAGAGATGAATAGCATGTGTTTGCATTTGGAAAATATACAGTAATCACTGCAAGTATAAAGCATTGGAGACAAAGAGATGGATCGTTTTCTCTGATTCCCACATAGGCCATTTGAATGGTTGCTTTGCAGTTTTATAATTTGATGCCACTTAAGTAAGTTGAGGATTTTTTTTTTCTTCAGCTCAAAAACTGCTTAGTGTAAAAAAAAAGACATTTATTGTGTGCTTAGCAAAGCATCCATTAAAACTTGAGAAGCTGAAGATCCTCGTGGGGTAGTTTAATTTCCAGAAAACACTCACAAAAAGCAATTATATTTTTTTTAATGAATAATTTACTTGGGGTGCTTTAGCTCAGATTCTTGTTTACAGTTTCTCACTTTCTGCATTTTAACTTGGTAATTGTTTGGCTGGTACAGATCTCACCCAGACCCCTTGTCTGGAGAGAATCCATGTCAGGAGCGGAGCTGCAGTGTCTGCAGATGCTGTCAACCTTTTTTTTTTTTTAAAGAATATGATAAAACAGATTCTAATGTAATTTTATTTACTCCAGTAATGATAATGCCCAAGAGGGAGCAGTTTTTTACAAGCTGAAAGTAGCAATATGGTATGGTCTTTTATCTCCTTTAGGTTACCTCATATCACCTATTCCTGTAAGACTTACGTTTTTCCTTTTCATTCCAAAATTCCCTTCATCTCTGTTAATTTCTTAAGAAACCACAGCTGGCTTATTTAAAGAGAACAGTTCAATGACAGTACACAAAATGTACAGGATTTTGTCAACCCCCATAGAACCTGTGGCTTGTCTTAGGAGAGGTTTTCCTCTGTCCAGCAACTTGTGGTGTCAGGACTTTGATTTGAGTTAGCTACACCAATGGTTTAAAATATATTTCATTTCCCTTTATTATATGTTTGATTCATTCCTTTCTCCTCTTTCCCCACTTAAAATAATTTAAATATTTGTGTCCGGAATTTGCACCAACATCTATGCTGCGTTAAAGTTGTTTTAAACTAAATCAGACTGATTTTTTTCATTTCCTTTTATATCAACGCCTCCAGAGAGACCTGGTTGGCATTTTATGTTGTGGTCTTGCCTCCTTTCTATAAACAGAGCATTAATTTCTTTCTGGAAGAAACCAATTTAGGACTATTTCTGTAGGTGAAGAGTATGTTCATTCATGAGAACCTCCCCCTGGAAATGTGGCAGATCCTGACAAAAAAACCCACAAATTCTGGGGAAATATTGTATTTTTTTTTTAAATATCACCAGATTTTCTCCAAAGTCCATTTAGCTAAATCTGCTGCTATTGACAGTTGCTGGTAAATGTTAGTAACCCTGAATGTGATTCTGTGTGAACTGAACACCTACTTTGTAGTTTGGGCAGTATTTCTTTAAGCCCTTTAAATTGCAGGGCATTGTAGGTTGCCTGAAAATGAAACCACAAAGCAGTTGATTCTTCTGCCTGGGAATACTGCCTTCAGATTTTTAATTCCGAAGATCTCAAAAATAACAGCCTGAGATGAAAAATGGAAATACAAAGACAAAAGTAATTCTTGAGAAGAAGTATTTGAAAGTGTTCATTGCAGGACTGCATTCGATATTGCATATCCAAGACAGATTTCATTTGGCTCACTCCATTTACTCAGCTGGAAGACGGAATGATGCAAGAAATCCTGTCCTTGCAGTCTCAGGTAACTTTAGATGTGTTTCTAATTCCAGAATTCTGCAGAATGGGCGACCCTCTGTCTGCTCCCACAGGTGTTTTATTAGCCATCAAAAAAAACACCCAACCCTATAAGGAACTGCAGATCTCTGGTACAAAAGACAACCCCACAATAATTACCTGGTGCAACGGAGGAGCACAGACAGGGGCAGTGTTGCCTTTTGTCAGGGCAAATATAACAAATGGGAGAGACACAAGAAGAAATGTTAATTTGTGGTTTCGGGTCTGTCAGTCTAAGTACTAAGAGCTGGAGAGGGTGTTTGAACAAGGAGGGGGGCACTCCAATTTTCTGAGCTGTGTTGTCAGGATCACAGGTTTAATTTTTTCCTGGTGGGTATAGCCTGGAGCTTGGACTGTGCATCTCACAGCCATTTTCTGGGCAAGACATGCTCGTTTTAGGAGAACACATTCATTTCAAGAATTCCCTGAAATGTCAGAAGACATTATTTCTCCTGGTTCAATAGTCTGAAAGGCAAAGCGGGTTTGCACAGCTCTCAGAGGTCTGTACAGAGGTAGCCCAGTCTGCAAGGAATCTTTTATTTATTCAGGATTGTTAGCGTTTCAGAGTCTGCCTCCCACTGTCCTCTGACAAATATGGAATCAGCACTGGTTGAGAAAGCATCTAGAAAGCAACATACCTGGTGTACTGCTTTGATGATTAATCTGCATTTGTCTGGCTCCACCACAGCCGTGCAGAGGAGTGATTTATTTGGGTGTTGGAAGATGAAGTGCAAATCTTTAGCAATTGCATCCAGACAAAAAAAACTTGTGAAAGCACTCTGTTGTAGTGGCAGCTAAAACTGACCAGCCCATGGATTTATCAGCAGAACACCAAGGAATTGCTTTACCATGCCTAATATTTGGGAAGCTGAGGTGAAGGGCATTTGAAAAGCCCTACCAGGAGATCAGAAATAAAGATATAACATCTGACCCGGCACTGACAGTGATTTTACCATTACCTTGGCTGACAGTAGAACCAGAACAGAGTTATATATTATATATTATGAATGTCACCTATTACAGCTTATAGAGCTCCTCAGGTATAACAACGATAGAAAGTATAAAGGTATTCAGAAAAAAAAAATATTTCAAATGGCTGGATAAATATGCCACCTGTTCCTTCTTACAGAGTTATCACAAACTTAGATATCACAAAGATTAAAAGTATAAAGTAGTCAGAAAAAAAAAATCAAATTCTTTGATAAATGTTTACAATTTTGCTCTCTGTGGTTTATGTGCCCATATTCTAATTTTTCATCTCTGCGGTCAAAAGCAAAATTGAGTATGAAATTTGTCGTTGCAGAAAGGAGATGTGTTTCACGGAGCTACGTGTTCAGCTGCAGTGCTGATTTTCCTGCAGAATAAAAGTATTCAGATGTTTGGTTCTATAAAAAATATAAATGCATATTAAAAAATAATAATCATAATTAAAAAATCTACCTGGTATCTCTCTGGAAGGTGAGGAGCCACAGCAAGGAAGAAGTTCCATACAGAAACTTGGGGCTTGAGTTCTCTCATCACTGCCAGTTGTGCATGTTCTGTAGAAACCAGTTAATGGAACTTAAAAATCTCATTTAAATGTAGTTCAATTACAGTACAAACTGCCTGAATCCTTTTCTGCTTTGAACCTTGACTTTTTTGAATAGGCCTAAAATCAGGAAAGATGTGCTGAGGGTTGAAGCATGAGAAAGCTTTTGTGACTCGAGTTAAAAAATTTGCTTAAATCTTTTAATTTAGTGTGCAAATAAAATCGGACATTCTCTTCACAGCTGATGTCTCCCCCAGAGGAAAAAGGTAAGTTGCTGAAGGGAAAAAAAAGAAATGAAGTTTCTCTTTCCTAGGTGAATGTCTAGAGGTCCCACAGTGTCTGCAGACATGTCGGATTATGTGAAAGCTGAGGATGTATGAGGAGGTGGTCAATTGGCTTTGCCTGGTTCACTTGCCTGGTTTCTTGCATTGCTGTGTTGATAACACCACTGCTGTGCAGAATATATGTCATGGACCTTGTAGAAGACTGTCTTTCCCCACTCAGCCCCTCAAAAATGAGGGCTTGGTTAAAGTTTGCAAGGTCATGATTGCTTTGTTAAAAATCAAAACAAAGCAAGAAGGCAGTTTGTTACATCCTCTTGAAACACCAAGTCATAACAGCATCTTTGACGTGGTGACATAGGAATCACCACTTAAATCATGAAGCTCCCCCAGTTTTTTTGCAGATGGGTCTTCTCAACCTACCTCAGCTCTAATATCACCCTGGGGCGCCCAACCCTTCTCTGCAGCAGAGGAATCCCACTGTCAGACTCTCAGGGGTGGCGTTGTGCCGCGATAAAAACTCAAACACCCTGGTGACGCGCTCGTCTTTTATCAGTTGCGTTTTCAGGCCTTGGCTTCACCACCTTCTACCTGGCTGGGAAGCTGCACTGCTTCACCGAGAGCGGCCGGGGCAAGAGCTGGAGGCTCTGTGCAGCCATCCTGCCCCTCTACTGTGCCATGATGATCGCCCTGTCACGGATGTGCGATTACAAACACCACTGGCAAGGTGAGCCAGCTTTTTTTTCCCTACCTTTTTGGTTTTTCGTGTTTTTTTTTCCTTCCGAATGATCTATGTGTTTCTTTGATTTTGGTGTGGTTTTTTTTTCGTTACATCGTGACAGTTAAAATTATAGATTTTCCTTGCCCCTGGATGGAGGCTGAGGTTTCCTAGTGAGGTTGAGTTAAGCAACGCTGACCTTCACAGCTGCAGGTCTGTGCCACAGCACTCTCTCTCCCCTCTCAGTAGGCAATTCTGGACTGCAACACCAGGCAGATTAACTCCATTTGTCACAGAAAGACTGTTGTCTCAGCCCTTTGAGATTCAGGTGTAAGATGTAACTGATGTAGAAGACTATGCCATGTATTAATTACACACTCCTATTACTGAGGTACAATTCAGAAAACACTACCGCCTGTTCTTTCTTCTTGACCCTCCTTCTTGCCATCTTCATACCTTCCTTGCTTCGTTCATCCCTCCTACTAAATAAACCTATTACTTTTGCCCTATTTGTCCCTATGTCCCTATTGGAAATGCCTTACTTGGTATTTCTGATACTGTTAGGTAGGTCCTCTTGGCTTTCAGTGGTGTTGCTGGTGCAGTACTGCTGGCCTTGCAAACTGCGCTCCCCTCGAGGTCATGAGTGCTCTTGTCCATGATGTGGTTAATTCTAGTTGCATGTTGTTTCCTGTTTTCCGGAACAGGCTGGAAATTGGTTCCCACCAAAGCCACTCTGGCACTCCCCTCCTCAGCTGGACAGGAGAGGAAAAAGTACAATGGAAAGTTCATGAGTTCAGATGGTTCAGGGACAGATCACTCATCCATTACCAGAATGGGCAAAACAGACTTGGCTTGGGGAAACTAGTTTAATGTGGGGGCACGTGTGCTGTGAGGAAGGTTATTATGGCGTGTTTTCTACACCACAGAGGGAAACTGCACCCAGGGGGTCGTGACTGTGCTCCTCACAGCTGCTCGTATTTTGTCTTTGAATTTTAAGGAGGTGGAGATGGAAACTCAGCTCTTCCTAAAGAGCAGTGCTGGCAGACGTTATCCTGCAGCTGACCTGTGTTTTTCCCTGAAAGAACCCCGTTCTCGGGGGAGAGAATAAGTTCACTCTGGAATACACAGCACAGAACCTCAGGCCTTGACTTTTATGCTCAGCAGAGTCAGCTAATTGTGTTAAATTATTTATGGTGGCTTTGTGATGGAGCCTCCTCTGAGCTGTGGGGAATGAAAAAGGACCATCAGTTTAATGTCCAAGGCTGAGCACACTGTGGGTGAAAGATGAAGTGGAGTGTCCTTACATTAAAAAGCAATTGACTGGGCTTAAAACATTAATATTATGAGAACTTTATGAGCTCTCTTCAGTTTGGCTGAAGAAAGTAATATTCAAGACCTTAGTGTTAGTATTGGGGAATATTAGGATATTTCGTTGTGAATCCAAAATGTGTTGGCTGCTTTTTAGTCCCTAAATCTCTCTATAGACTTTTAATTCTGGAAATGTTAGTTTACTCATGGAATAAGTGGAAATAAAGTTAAATACTGAGACTGAAAAAAGTTCTTTTTCCTTTATGGGGAAAAAGAAACAAACAAAAACCCCCCAAACCAAAACAAAACCAAAAAAAAAGTAAGTTATGGCTCTCATGAGCTCAAAGAAAGACAGAATTGTTATCTTCAAAACCAGGAGTCAAAATAGTTGCCTGTGTGTTTGCTCCTTACCCCCAGTCAAGGTCAGTAAGCGAGAAATCTTTGGCATAACTCATGTAGTGAATATTACTGTGAGGCCCAGGGTTGCATAATTTGCATGTAAATGTTTAGGCAAAGAAATAATCTGGGCAAGTTTACAGCAAGTTTTAAAATACCAGGGAACTTGTAGAGGACAGGCAAAAATGTGGTGTTCCTGCATAATTAAGAATAGTAACCATAGGCTTGACTTTATTGCTAAGCAAAATAAAAAAACCAGCTGGAACAATATTCAGTCAGCCACAGTTAAACAGGGTAATCTGAGAATTGCACCCAACACAGGTTTATAGAAAATGAATCTTGTCACAATAACTGAATTTTTTATAAGTTGATGGATGCTGTACAGTGAAAATTGTTGCCCTTGGTACCTTTTGTACCGTGCCAGTTTGATAGGGGCAGGCTGAATGGTACAAAATCAGCTGCTGTGTGGACAGGGCAAGATTCTATCCGCTTCCAAATACTGTGTACACACAATCACCTTTTAAAATCTTGCTTGAACCTCTATTACATCTGTTTGTGATAGATTTGTTATGCCCTTTTGTGTGTAGAAAGGGAACACAGGATTAGAAGGGATCTCTTCTTCCTCAACTGTGACTGATAATCACATTTCTTAAAGTTATCCATCTCAACATTAAATTGTTCATGTTTCCTGGCCCTAGCTGTTCCCGTTAAAAGAAATCTCACTTCTCTGATGATTACGAACCATTTATTACCCACTGAAAATTGAACCTTGTTCTAGTGCCTTTGTTGTAATATATATCAGACTGACAAGCTAGGGAATTTAATCCTTATTTAAGGACTTGAGACAAAAATAATTTGTATTGATTTACCCTTCTTTGTCACTAAACTCAGTGATTCACCGTTTTTATTACGCTGTGGTTTCTTTGTAATTGAAGGGATGGGGACACAGGTATACACAGATGATACGGTGCTTAATAAGTCTTGTTAAATTAAAATGTGCTGCCAAGTCGTGTTCCAGCCACTGCCTTTTGTTCATTTCCATTACTGCTGGTGCTAAATCTGAGGCTTTCAAAGACAGGGGGGTGTATTTCCAGTGAAATTTTCCTCTGGTTGTTTGGAAATGAAACCCAAGATCAGAGGAGTATTTTAGTAAGAGACGAAACCTGACAGCAGAAGGAATCTTCTTACACTTCAGGTGCTTTTCAGTTCCCATAGAAAACTTAAAATTGCCTGTGTGTGAGAGCTGCAAATCTCTCATACAATGGCCTTATTTTAGCTTATTTTATTTTGATTTTATGGAAGGAATATGGGATAGTAAAAAGCACCAAAGAAAGATATTCAGAAGGTGTTAAGTCAGCTCACAGGCATGTCAATCTTTGACCTTTCAGGTGCTTTTAGTAAGAATTCACCCAGCCTGAAGTGGTTGCTGACAGCTGTCTTTCTCAGGGGCCTTGCAGGAGAAATGAACTGGTGTAGCTGCAGTGGCCCACTGCCTGAAGGGAGATAATTTCCCACTTCCATCCGACTGCTCCCTGTCCGCACTGGAGAATTCCTTCTGGAGTACAAACGGTCCAGAGCAGATCTGGCACTTTAACTGCCTGTTTCCCTGGGGGTACCTGGGCAGGGAACAGACTCTAGTCAGTCAGGCTGAGGTGGATGTGTCAGCAGGAGAGCTCTGGCTGTGAGAACAGCACAGGTCAGCTGGATTGCCCACAAACAGAAAACCTGGTGGTGGTCGCTCTAACTGATGGCAGACTGGAAGAAGATCCAGGGGTTGCCAACCCACAAATGCTGGCCAGCAGTGCTCTGGACCATCATGGGTGTTTGATGCCCCGTGGAGGCCATTCTGTTCCCTCTGCTCATCTCCCAAAACGCGGCCAACCACCTCCATCTGGGGTATGCAAAATGTTGGCCACGTCCCCGCAAAGTACTGACTTTACGTGTCCTGTGCGACTGCAGCGTTTGGCTCCAAATTCCTTATGAAAATTCCAAGTTCCCATCTTCTGGGTCCAACACTTCCATGTCGAGCAAATTGTCTTCTGTTTACAGGTGTCACTTCTGGCCGACCTTTCCATGGTAACGTGCTTCTGCTTTTGTTGCTCCTCTTGTCTAGATGCTTTCGTTGGAGGGATCATTGGCCTCATTTTTGCTTATATTTGCTACAGACAGCACTACCCTCCTCTGGGCAACACAGCTTGTCATAAATCTTACGTCAGCCTGCTAGATCAGAACTCTGTGAAGAAGGAAGAGCGACCTACAGCAGATAATGCCACTGGGCTGCCTCTGGAGGGAATAACTGAAGGTCCCGTATGACTTTAAGAAATGTGCAGAATGAACTTTTAGCTTTCTCACATTTCCTCCCAGCTGGTCTCTTAACAGTGTTTCTTACTGTGGGTTTGGTTTTTTTTTTCTTTTGTTTCTTTCTGTTTCATAAAGAGAAGTTAAATATTTTGTTTTTAATGCCATAATATCCTCATACTTCTAAAGTTAATTTTTCAGTTCATATTGACTTGTTGTTGAATCACCTGTTTTCAGTCTACTGCAAACAGATAGAGTACTTGAGGGAAGGGGAAAGAATTACAAAGAATCCCATATGGAAAATGGCTAAGAGAGTAATTTTAAGATGTGGTTGAGGATATAGTAGATCTGGAAACAGATTTTTCTGAGCTACTGACTTATCTTCTACAAAGTTCTGGTCGTCTTCAGCACTCATTGATTTTGATGGGTGATGAGTATACACAGCACTTTTCACCAGGTGTTCAGCATCTGTTGGGGCCAGCCATTTCTTCATATAATTTGATAATTTAGGGCATCATCCTTATGTTTATCTTGTTGCCTTCTAACATTAAAAAAAAAAAAAAAATCTCCATATGCTGGCAAAACTTTGCATTAATTACCAGGTTTTGACAAGGTCATTCTGAACTACTAATGATAAAGCAGATGAAAGGTATGAAGGGTTAAATGCTTGTAAGAGCCAACCTTCATGTATTAGTAGTTCTTCAGGGTGATTCTCACGCTCAAGAAATTCCATGCTGTTCAAATTATCAACTTACAATAACATATATATTCATAGGATGGACTAGAAACTTGGTACTACATCAGCAGCAATTTTTTGACAGCTCTTGCAGTAATTACCATCCAAACAAAGCGAAAGAGAAGAACACCCACGACGTTCAACAAGCTGAAGTCTTTAAAAGAAGTGTTCTAAAATATCCTAAAACAGGGAGAATAAGGAAACACAGAGTTTTCTGTGAGCCTGGTGTGCCCTGTCCATTCCCATGTAGTGCCTCACGGCAGCACTGGCGATCTAAAGAAATGCCGAGATTTTCATTTGTGACTTTGAATGCCTGTGCTGGTTCCCAGCGCTGTATCATGTCCAGAGGAAGGCTGGAGACAGTTTTCTGCTAGTCCCATTCCACGTTTTCAGCTCAGTGGTGTTTGGGAAGGCTGGCTCGGTGCCTGAATTGAAAAACCCAACAAGTCAAAGCGCTGTTGGTGTGGAGAAGGTTCACAAGTGTGGGACTGAGTTAATTTATTAGTAGTAGGATTCTGTTTTGTTATGCATATGCACTATGCAGTACACATCACATTCCTGTGAAATGATGTACCTTTGGATGGCAGAATGTCAGATTCCAGATTGTTTTTTTTCCGTAGGTATCCTGTGAGAAAGCAGGCAAATGTTCCAGACCCCATCTTGGCACTTGGAGCTGCTGGTTAAAGAGATCAAGATAACATTGATCAGCGACCACTATTGCGGTGCTTTAGACTGGAGGAGACTGCTGCCATAACTATAATTTATGTGTTCCTGTTGGAATATGCATTGGCCTTGTAGGCATTTTGTGATTCAAACAGCTCGGTGTCTTTATGTAAGGCTTGCCATTTACTTTTCTCAAAGCTAAGCTTTGTAGATTATTTTTTTTTTTTTTTGAGAAGAGCTGCTTCCTGATTGGCAACACTTGAATTTTTATAGAAAGCAAGTAAATTAGAGTCCCTTTAAAAATAAACGTAATAATTGTGTACAAGAGGATGCAACCTTGCTATGTATAAACTTCTATGATATTTGGAAATAACTATAAATAGGAAATGAAATTAGGGAACAGAACGTACTAGGCATGAACCCAGAAGTGTTCTGTAGAAATCAGGCCTGATCTGCTTTAAAACTGATACCAGTTTGACTCTGTCACGGGGAGGTGGGATGTTTTGCTGGCAGTTACAGAATTCTGAACTCCACAGCAGAGACGTTACCCAAACACTGCTGGTGAATGTAAATTCACAAAACCAGCAGCAGCAAAGCCAAGCTGTTCAGCTTTTGCACTGCATTTGACAGAACACTCCTCTAGTGTAATTGAGGTCTTATTCTAGAAACCCACGCAGTCTAGTGGAGGTTTAATCTTTCCGTAACGTTTTTAAACCATCCTACAGAATTCTGTAACAGATATAATTTTCTATTACTTCACATGGGAGGATTAAAGAAAGCCCTAGGGGAGGGGGAAGGCTTAGCCATTAGCTCTTTTCTTTCAGCAGGAACCCTAGTCTTCCAGGTTATATGCAAATGTTAAGAAAAAAAAGATCTTAAATCAAATTAGAAGTTTAATCCTGATGCATAGAGCATTTTGCATGTTTTTATATAGATCTGGCTTGTTCTCAAGATTGAGTGGGGCCTCCTAACTGTGCTGTACACATTCCCAGTGTTTTAATGGCTTTTGATACAAACAGGCTGTCTTCTTCGGGATGGGGAAAGCTTGTACAGCCCTCAGATGAGCCGTGGATGTGAAAAGATTGGATCTGAAAAGTAACACAGCATAAAAACTTAAATTGCAAGAGTAATTGGTAAACTTGGAAAAGCAGTAAAGAATAACACATTTTAATGGGAATAATTAAATTGAAAGTCGCAAAATAGACAGTGTAAAAGCTTTGATTAAAATGTAATCAAAATTATGAAGGACTTAATGGAATGAAATTTGTGGAGGGATCTGTAGGTGCCGTAATCACCAGTGCAGAGTCAACATAGGGAAGGCATTTTTTGTGGATCAATGTATTTTAATCTCATGCTTTCTCAGTGTGAAGGAAATGTAATGTTGTAATGCACCAATAAAACAACACATGAATGTGGGTTTGTACATCTGTGTGTTACCATTTTTTTGAGAAGAATAAAAGTTAGCAAGTTATTTTCATTAATAAACCATGGAGAGTACTACAAAAAAAAAAACCCAAGCCCCAAAGTGACTGTGTTATTGATAAGCAACAAACTGATGACATTAAAATGGGACAACATTCCTCCTTTAACCAAAATATTCTCTTCAGCTTTCCTCCAGGAAAAGGTACAGTGTAAGTCTGCAGGGTTGAAATTTTGGAATATTTAACCAGCTAAACTGGACAGGTCCCTTTTGTCAGTCACATTCCATATCTCGAATAGTAGAAGTGCCATATTTAATACCAAATGTGGTTAGACTAGAACAGGATAACAATATCTAATCAAGCACGGCAGGAATATCCTGAAACCAAGAGAAGTATAAGAGCAGACTGTCCCCACAGTGAATCATATCTCGGGAATTGTGTTAGGAAAGAGTTGGAGCATTTATACCGATTCATTCAGATTTTGTTGTGTGCAGTCTAGTCTGATTTGGCCCTCTATTTTTGTTCCCTAGTGCATAGAGCAAGTTATTTCGAAATAGAACCCCCTTTTCTTTCTTCCCATGGCAAAAAAATACTTTGCTATGGATTGTGGGGAAAAAAAAAAAAAAAGAAAACAGACGAAAAAGCCTCGCTTTTGTGTTGTGGTACTAAAATTCTAATGACTTCAGTGAACTGCTCTGGATCACTAAGCATATCACATCCCATGGTTGGAATAAAACCTTCACACAGTTTTTGCTCGCACTCTTAGATTTCTAGGGGCATAATTAGCAAAATATTGCAACTGATTTGTCTGCAGCTTTGTTTTCTTGTGATAACAAGTGTCTGTCCCGAGACACAGAACCGGTGGGTTGCTCTGGCCTAAGGGACAAGTCTTGAAGAGAGCAGTTTTGGGGGGATGGGAGTGAAAAGGCTGGGCAGGTTTCTGTTGTTGCTGGTGTTCAGAATGCGTTCACAGTTGCCGCGAGTAAGAGGTAACAAGAACTATAAGATCTCTGTGTCCCCTGCTCCCCGCTGTGAGTGCTCACAGTGGTGCTTCGGCAGCTGAGACAGGCACGGCAGGAGCAAAATAATATCATATTGATCATTGCTAACTATGCTGTCAATAGCACTGGTCATCTTTAGAGGATCTTTGGAGAATGCTGTAAAATAAAATTCCAGGCCACACTAATATGCTGTCATTTTTCAAATGCATGCCATGCATTCAAAATGAACAACATCGTATCAGAAACACCAGCACAGCTGGTGGATTGGGCACAATGTGAAGAGCAGTTAGAAATAGTTCCGAATGAATTAGTTTAATCAACTCTAGATGGAAAGGTAAAGCACCTACTAAGGGTTTTATTCCCGCAGATTAAAGCGCATTTTAAAATTACTAAGCAGTACCACGTTGCTGAACAGTTAGGATTCGCACCCACAGGCATAACCTGAAGTCATATTTCTTATTATTTTTACCCATTTTACAACATATATAGTCTGATCTGCTATCTTAGAGTACATTCCAGACTCATCTGATAAGCAGAATGTCTACAATGCTGTCTTAAGAGGCTAAAACTAAATTAAAAGTTTCCACTAGGATGCCCCCAGTTTAATACAGTTTATTATAAAAGAACTCCTATTCTACAAGTGTGCAAATCATTCCCTGCTGAGGAGCTTGCTCTGAACAGAGAAAAAACATTATCATTTTGCCATTAAATTAAAACTTAACATGTATAAAATTAAAACGACAAGACCGGGTGGATAACTCCCGATACACTGAATTGAACTGGGATTCCTTTGACAGGTGCTTGGCATGTTGGCTGAATGCTACAGGATTTTTGCTCAAACTTGTAGAAATAGCCCAAAAATCATCTTTCAGACCATTCAGACCGGACTTGGACTTTGTTTGAACCCAGAGAACTAAAAACATCTGAGCTGCAGCAGATGTGTGCTGAAGTGAGGATCTGCCCGTTGTCATTTTGCTGCCGGGTTCTGAGCAGACTTTCCAAGGGGAAAACCAAGAGGCATTTGGGATGACCCACGTTATTGGTCTGTACAGCAGGGTACGAGTAGGGCGTGAAATGGAGACTCCTCAGCCGGAGCTTTCGCTTGATAAAAACACAGCGGTGCATTCAGCCAGTCCACCAGTACTGCAGGATGTCAGGCATGAAATGGGATTGAACCAGCCCTCAAACCTTAAACCTTTCGCCTCAATTCCTTTGTTAGTTTGCCAAAAAAGCTCTTAATTTCACTGGCAGCTTTGCAGCAGCCGTGTGTTATTCTGTAAAGGTACTGGATTTCAACATGGTCTGAAACAGGTTTATTTCTAGGAGTGGATGGGGCTGGGCACAGGGAAGCTCTGGTTTTTTATATATGGTTTGCTTTTATTTGGCCTCTTGCTCACAGATGTAACTGTGCTTTTTGGTTACATGCCCACAGCACGTCCTCTGAGCACCTTCAGGTCCCTGGTTTTCATCTCCAGGGCAGCCTCTCTGCTGATGATGGGAAGCAGGGAACTGATGGTGACTTGTACTCATGCATCCCTTACACAGAAATTTATACCAGAATGGGAGCTTTGGTATTTGGGGTCAACAGAGCATCAGTATCTCTAACTTTCCAAGTCTAATTAAGGTGCTTATATATTATAATCATCATTCACCCACAACACAGAATGCAACTCTGAAAGGACGGGATGTCATTACAGAATTGCCCAAGTGAATCCAGGCAAGCTTCAACAGGAGAACTCCTGTTGCCATTGTCTGATACACAAAACTTCTCATTCTTAAACCAAAGGGCACTTTTAAAGAATTTTAAGGGTTTTGCAATTCTTAGTGTTGCGGTGAGAAAGGGAAGAGAAAGTAAAGAGAAATTTCCAAATGCCTTTTCGCTTTTAACTTCAAGGGGTTTGTCACCCTAACCCACAGGTGGACCAAAACCAGATTTGTGCTCCTCAAATTTCTGGTGTTACAGGTTGAGCAAACTCACACCTGGCCTGTGAGATGATGTGAGGGACTGGTGAGCGCACTTTTACACTTGTGGTTTGGAGATGCTTCAAAACATTCTCACTTCCTCCTTGGTACCTTCAGAAAGCAGCCTGTCAGCACAGTTCCAGCAGGATAATGTGCCACTTGCAACCTTCTGAGACACAAGAACTTCTTAGTCTCTCCTGTCATCAAATGTCCTCAGCCTGGGGCAGGTGTCAGTTTGTCACCCGTTTCAGACATCTGGAATCCTGATACAGCCACTTTAAGAAGAGACTGAGCAAAGCAAGCTCTCCTGTCTAAGGAAACTGCATTGTTAGCGCTACTCAGTGAAATGCAAAGCTTTGTAAAATAATTTGTTCTGATTCCTCTTTGTTCTACATTTCCAGCACTGTGGCACTACTGCCTTTAGAAGCCCATTTGTGTCCTCTGGCTTTGTCATGTGTGGTCACTGCAGCAGAATGGAAACAATCTGTGAAATAAAGACAACTGCCAGCATGGAAAAAATTATGCAAGAACCGTAGCTAAGGCTGTTCTTGCCACTATTCTAGTTACCCTGACTCTCAAAGTGACTTTCTGACACCGGTCAGAAGATTAAGAGAGAAGAGATGCTAATTAAGATCCATGCCCATTGCATAATTGCTGGAAGAGATCTAAGCAAGGGAAGGTTTGACTGATTAGCCCCCAGAGCCCTTGCCTGTTGCTGGACATGCAGAGCACGTGACTCTGAAGGCTCCCAGGAGTCAGAGCATTGTCCAAAATCTCCTTGAGCTTTTTATTCAATTCCTTGTATCAGGATCATCCGGAGAAAGGAGTCCCCTTTTTATTGAGGATGAGGTTTACAAATCATTTATCAACAGGCTGTTGAATAAGTGTCTCCTTTACCAGACAGGCTGAAAGCACAATGCTCTTGTATTAGTCTGTATTCTGTTCACATCCTTATCAGCAACACAGAGCATTTGGGTATACAAAAATCCATTTCATCTTCATTTCCAGTCCCACAGACTGAAGGCACAATAAAAGATTCAGGTGCAGGCAGGTATTGAAACCGATATAACACTGTAAAAAAGGAAGGGGAAAAGAACATTATGGCAATGTCACAATGTCACTCTAATCGAAGAGGTGTAAGCCTGTCTAGGGAGTGATTGTGCTGGAATTCATATCTGCAGCATTGTCCAACAACGATAAAGCAACTTAAACATCCTCTGTATCAGTGAGTGTGAAAAAGACTGGGGCTGGCCTCCTCAAACAAATCATTGCACAAAGCAAAAGGCTGGAAATCACACTTCTGAGGCTTGTTTGGCCAAGAGAAATTCCATTTCATAAGCGTGTGATGGGTTAGGAAATAGTTTTAATTTAATGTGTTAATTAAACTCATAATATTAGGCATGTTTTAATGGGAAAAAAGATGGTCTCTCACTACTTCTCAGTGTATGAAACCTTTTGCCAACATGTGGAGAGAATGATTTCCACCCTTGCTCTTCCAAGGCTTCCAACCCTCTACATCAAGCAAATGCCCATAATAACAGGGTTATTCTTGGGTGGGTGATTTGTTCCTTCCTAATTTGCTCCTTTCCTAATTCTATCCTGGACTGAGAAACCTCCCCCAAAATTTCCGTGCAGGTCTTCTTTGCCTGCGAATTGTTCAGATGGGAAATAGTTTCATTTTAATTTTGGACCAGTTTCATTTTAGAATCAGCTGGAATCCCCCCTTTTTAAAGACTGAGAGAAAACACCTGTGCTGCTAACCCCAAAAGGGATGAGCACAGCTGAGCTAAATATTCAGGGCTGGATAAAGGGGAACAACAAGCACTATCCCAGACAAACCTAGCATTTGGAGGAAGAGCTGGCAGGGAAGGAGCTGAGAGCTGGCTGGTGGGGCAAGAAGAAGGTGCTACAGGAACTCATTATTAGTAAGTGGATTTACATTTTTTTTTCCATGAAGAGATGAAAACATCCTCTGTTATATTTGGGATTTTTCAAGGTAAATGGAAATAAATCAGTTGGAGTGCATTTCAGCTTGGAGTTTGTGAAGTTTAAGCGTTGCATGGTTTAATGCAAGGAAACTGTAAAACAGCTTATGTGTTGTGGATGAAGGGCGTAGCAGGAGTGTTGACCTTGTTTCTTGAGGGCCCTTAGTTTGGGGAAGGTTTCTGCTGCAGAGGGAACCAGAACTGATCACCTAAGGAAATTTTTCATCTTCATATTTTGTTTTTGTGATCTGCTAAGAGATGGAGATACCCCAGTGTCTGTGTTTTCCAATCTGCCAAACAAAGGGTGGCTTCTAACCCAAGGTGTACTGGCTTATAACCAATCAACACTAATAATCTCCTCCATCCTTGCTTTTATGGGATAATCATGCTGAAGAAGTCAATTATTTTATTTCTATGTGTATTTATTTAATGCTCACAGTAATTTCTTAGAAACTACATAGAATTATTAGGCAAGTAAATACTTATTTTGCCATTATGTTGTCCTTGCAAAAAAAGAGAGGAAAAGCTACGCTACTCCTACAATGTTTCTGCAAAACCGTAGTCGTGACAGGATGGTTTAAGGAGTTTAATGGCACTGGTAATGGCTGTACAATAAAACCCATTTATAAGGCAGTAAATGCAGCTATGAAGAAAAGTGCTTACAAGTTCAATCACGGAAAGAGTGTCTCATTAGGTTGTGATAATCCACTAAACAGTGGAGTCAGTGCTGTAATTAGTATTGCTCTTCAGGATTGCATGTGATGTGCAGTACCCTCTGAACCCAGAGGAGTGAATGAGACATTAGGGGCTGTAATCTTGCTGTTCCTCTGCCAAGCCCTTGCTGGTAGCACTGCTGGAGTTCACCTGGGTACATCAAGATTGTGAGGAACTTGTTTAAACACCAGAACTAACAGGTGCAATATGATCCAAAACAATCCTGTGACATGAATTTCAGCGCTAGGAGAGACTGGGACAAAAATACATCTTCTTGTCAGCTGAAGCAGACTAAAAGCTTTTCTGTCACTTCCCCATTCCGGTAAATTTTCACTTCGTTTCAAAGGAAGGCAAAAGGTGTAATTTACTCTCTGGATTTGTTAAAGGAATAAGGGTTAGGTTCAGAGGGCTGGCTAATCATACAATGTTCAGGTAAGAAGGGAAAGACTCACAGACACTTTTTCCTCTCCTGGCCCTCCCTCAGTGTAACATCACAACTTACATTTTATGGTCCAGTGAGGTGCTTTCAGCAAACACACCGTGCTTGTCTTCGGGCGACTTCTAAACACTTCCATTAGTGCCTCTGCTACCTTGTGTGAGGTGATATTCCTACACAGAAAAATAGTCTCCAAGCTGAGCTTTTAGCTGTGAGGGTTTTTTAACGGGCTCTGGGTATCTTTAGTGTGCAGTGACTGCTCACTATTATTAAAGAGTGATTCCCCAAGGTTTGGGAAAGTCAGAACCAGTGCTTTGCAGGAGAATCTCACTATTTCACTTACATGATGGCTTCTTTTTCGCTTTCAGCAGTGCAGGTTATGCAGCTGAACAGTCCAGATTTTAGTCAGAGAAGCTGGAACTGGCTCATGGAACTGGAGTCTGAGCCAGGTTTCACTCAACATCAGGCCCTTAAGTGAGGTTTAATGGCTTTGGGCTTTTTTATAGCCAACAGACAACTCTGTACTTAGGCTACTCCAGGGGAAGTTTAAACCTCCAGCTGCAGATGAATCCCTGTGATTAAAACAAATACAGATATCTACAAATCTGATAATGAAAAGTTTATACTAAAATTAAAGTGATTACTAGTGATTAAGAAATGATGCTTTTCCTTGATCACCTCTGAAATCAATGGAGACCAAATCAAGCTGGGCAATACTGGCATTAATTCTGTGCATTGTTTTCTGTGAATTTGTCTGTGGTTAAGGTGAGCCGGCAGGCATGACAGAGCTCCTAAAAAAAAAAGTGCTCATAAACTCAAAATAGTTCTTTACGTGAAATAAACTTCCCTGAAGTGTAAAACTGGGTCAGTCAAACTGTTCCATTTCAACAAATCTTAATATCAATTATTCAAACTGATACTTGAGCTCTGATCCAGGCTTTCACTCCTTCCTACTACACCATAAATGCAGAGGGGGGATGGAGAGTCATCTGTGCTGAACATGGCTTGGATCACTTCTAATTATCTGTGAGGGTTGTTTTTTTCCTTTTTAATTCCTGATAACATCCAGTGAAGGACATGAAAGGGCTTGAGGGATGAAAGTAGCTCTCATCTTTCCTTTTGCTCTTCTGGCATTAAACTCCAATAGGCAGGAGCTGTTTTTTCCTTCATCTTTTGTTCAGTGCTTGTTAAAACAAAGGCCGTTGAAATAAGTTGCCATCCCAGTATTCTGAGGTTCCCTCGTGGCTCTGGAACAGCTGAGCCTCAGCTCTTCCTCTGCAGTGGTGTAGTTGCCAAAACAAGAGAACTTCAGCAGGTTTTCCAAAACCTCTTCAGATGGCTTTGGTGTGTTTTGATTTGGTAGTTAATGTACTAAGTGCTGGAACAGGGCAAACCAAAATGAAGGGTAAATTTAAAGAACTTTTAACACTACCACAACAGTTAAAGTTACCCTGCAGCCTTGGAAAATGTGAAGCTTCTCTGAGCAATATGCCTGCAATATTAAAAGCAATTAAGTATTAATGCTTAGTTCTAATTAGAAGTATTCCTATTTGTATTAAGTGCTAGGTACTAAATAGTTTTCTTTCAGGTAGTTAAAATCAAGCAGGTTAATTATTGACCATACATGCTATGCTTTCTTCCTCCTCATATTTTTTTGCTAAGTGCAAATCTTGACTGGAATCTGGACATGAAACTGGAGTTGCTCCCTGTTTTGTTTGTGGACTTTTTTATTTATGGTTAAGAGTTTAGGGGTTTTTTCCTGCCTCTCATTATTTTATTGGACAACTGAGGGCTTTTCATTGTCAGATGACTGTGCTGTGACCCTTCTGTCCCCCGAGTGTGTCTGGCTGCAGGGTCCCTTCTTATTTCATTGAGGTGGGATCACAACAGAGGACTGAGCTGAAGGAGCACAACCAGCAGCTGACTGAGATGCTTTCAGCTGAGCACTTTGCTTTTGTGCAGGCAGTGGCTGCCTTCGTTTTGGTTGCCTTATCTTCATGCAGAGTGCAAAAGGGGGATTCAGGTAGTCTTGGCAATCTTTCAAGGCAAAGGTTTATCTTTCCCAAAACTTGAACTGGGGAATGGCTGGGGTGAGCCCCTCAATGAAGGGCTGTTTATCCCCTATACAAGAGCTCGCTCCAACTGCCCATCCCTGAAACAAATGGAGATTAATACATTCACCTGACAGGCATAGGGAACTGATTCTGGATACAGCTGGGAGTAGAGCAGAAATGGTGTGCCTTCTGCTCATTCCAGTTCTTGTGACTCGTGAGACTATAGGACGGAAGAAGGTCTGGTTTTTTTCTTCGAGATTTCAGTGACTTCGCTTGCCACGTGGATACTTTATGGCCACATGAAGTAACTCATTTCTGCAGGAATCCCTCATTTCTGTTTAGTGAGGGAAGCCAAGGAGGATGGAAAAGAGCAAAATCTACCGTGTGCTATGAACCCTGAGCCTGGAGCTGGGAATGAGGGGTTCCTTCTTGGGAGAAAAGGACCAGAGGCAGCTTGCACTTGAGCACACGTGCTAGGAAAGTAGGAAATAACTGGAACACTTCCTCCACAGTGTAAGCAGTCACTAACGACCTACTGAATCTCTGTCTGGTCCAAATTCTTGTCAACTGATTGTTTCACAACTTAGCAAAGCAGGGAATTCGTTACCTGTGAAAGAATGAGAGGAGTGATTCTTCAGGATGCAAGGATGAACTCCAGAGATCACTTGCTTGGATTTGTCAGTTCCATGGGCGGGCTTTTAAATGCAAGACTAAATCAAATTGTTACATCTAGCATGACAAATCACCTGTGAAACACAGAAATGTGGCTTTCTGCACAGAGATGGAGTATTGCCAGCATCGGTGACCCATAAAAGAGGTTGAGGTGGCATCTCCTGGGTGGGTTTTCATGGAATGTCAGTCCATTACATGGGTGAAGGATGGCAGAGACAATGTGATTAGTCACCAGCATTATTAAACTAAGTCCTGTGAGACAATGTGTTAGTATCATGTGACTGAGAAACAGGTATCTTCCCTGGGATGCTGTCTGGGCGTTCAGGAATGTATCCCTCATCCCATGGGAAAGCTTCTGGAATTTCTCTACCTGCAGCAGTGATTAGAGGTCTACCCTGCCTTGATATAAGCAGGAAGGACTGTGGTGACATTTTTCCCCTGCCTCTGGCCCTGATCTGAAGCCCTTCATTAAATTAAGTCACTTTTGGAGAACACCTTTAATATTTCAAACGCCGTGCCCCCTAGCACAAAAAACGTCTCTAAACTGCTTTGTTGATGTATTTGGGATCTCTTCCTTTGCGTACGCTCCAGGACAAGAACACACCCGCAAAGCTGCAGACCACGACACTAATAAAATAATCCTGCAAATTTATTTTCTTTTTCCGAGCCTCAAACCATGCAGTCTGAATTTGGGTCAGTCATCTGCAGCCTAGCCTGGGTTGGACAGATGTGCTGTAATGGCTGGCTGGCTCCCAGCTGCAGCCCATTCGGGATGTGGTTAAGCTGCCTTCCTTTTGTGTCCCGAGCTGGTGGCCAAAATGAAAATCAGAGCAATGTGGCAAGTGCAACAGTGTTATACAATGTGCCTGCAGCAGGAGATCAGGCCCTGAAACTTCGTAACAGGCCTTAAATGAAGAGAAGACACAATAGCAGGAGTCAAGGAAAGGCAGCACCTCTGCACTAGGAAGGTGGCGGTTTCTTTTGGAACCCTGGTTTAATTTTCCAGAAGTAATAGAAAAAAATTCACATCTTTGTCTCCTTGTAAAAATAAAGCACATACAGGGAAAAAAATTAAGCAGTTAAGGTTTTCATCACATGTGATGTGAAAGCAAGTATTTCAGGACTTCCACTGAATAGAGTTTGTAATTTTCAGCAAAATTAAGGAGAACACGTGGGATCAGTTATATTTGCTCTGAGCATAACTTTAACATCTGAAAGATAATGAAGGTTCATCATGGAGTATTTTATTTCTGAAACAGCCCAATTCATTATTGCTGTATGACCTTCAGATACCTGAAACAAGGCAGGTTTTTTTACCCCCAGATTGTTGTACAAAGTCTTAAACAACGGAGGACTACGAGTCCTGCAAGGAGCCAACTTCATTTGCTGTGCCTCATTACAGCTTAGTAAACCTGTTCTTTCTTTTTAGTTCTGTGTTCAGAGGATCAAAACAGGGCATTGAGAAAATGCCCTTGCACATATTGAAACTACAACAAATAAGTCCCCTCTAATTCCATGGTGAGATTGCCATCCTTAGGTGACCACCCCATTTGCTGCTAATAGATTCCAGGAGGTTATAGATCAATCTGACCTCTTATCTACAATAACTTGATGTATGTATTGTTATCCTACATCTATATCTTAATTTGTCCTGTTAAAAATCACATTGATCCATACTTTGCATGACAGAAAACTGCATTGACTCGTCAACTACATGATTTCTCCATGCTCAACCACTTTTATCTCATGTTTAAGGAGGGCAAGGTGTTGCCAGTACAAAAGCAAATACCTGTTTGCATAAGCAAATAACTGTTAAAGGGGAGAAAATATATCAGCAACCACTAGTCACAAAATAGGGATTGGATCTCCTGGAAATAAGTCTTTGCTTCCCCAGCTCAGTTAATTTTTGATATTCTACTCAGGAAACTTTTTTTTTTCTTTTTTTATTAGCATAGCTACATTTATAAAGATCCACTCTTTGTAACTTACACACCTCTAATTCATTTTTATCTTGTATATTAAATTTTACAGAACCTAGCATGTTCCATTTCTCCAGGTAACCCTCCCAGGCAACATCAGTACTTTGCACATGTCCATCAGAACAGGGTGTCTTAATGAGAATGTTGCTTCATAAAACCAAAATTCATTGCTCAAAGACAGATACTTACATGGCAGCATATCTTCTATCTTGCTCTGGCACCATTTCTTGCAGTGTAGCTGAAGTTTGTGTCTCTTAGAGTTGAAAAACCCAATTCAGCACCTTCTACACCCGCCTCGGGTGTGGTGACCTCACCTAATACACTAAACATGTATTAGGAGAAGCAACTTTGTGTAGCCATCAGACAAATTTGGATAACCTGTCCTACTGCCACTGGTGAGCACAGCAGCCTATTCTTGAAGCATCCAGTGTCAGTCCTGTGTTGCCCTGTTGGAGTTGGGACCCCCAAACCAAGCAGTGCTTTGCATGCCTGAGACGGACCCTCTATGAGGGCACAGAGGGGCAGGACAAGGGGGAATGGCTTTAAACTTAGACAGGAGGTTTAGAGTGGATAATGGGTAGAAATTCTTCTCTGTGAGGGTGGGGAGGCCCTGGCACAGGTTGTCCAGAGAAGCTGTGGCTGCCCCATCCCTGGGAGTGTCCAAGGCC
>JAWMRA010000162.1:31661754-31715547 GCA_035584735.1 Pseudotriccus pelzelni
GGAAGTGTCCAAGGCCAGGTTGGACGAGGCTTGGAGCAACCTGGGCTGGTGGAAGGTGTCCCTGCCCATGGCAGGGGTGGAATGGGATGAACTTTAATGTCCCTTCCAAACCAAACCGTTTTGTGATACTATTTACCTCCTCTTTTCTCCTGTTCTTCCAAGCCATTAACCTGTTACTTCTACAATCTTCTCCTCAGTGTTTTCATTAATGAGATTTGCTTCTGCTAGCTGTTAATTGGGAATCACCAAAGGCCACTGACTGAGGTTTCCATGTTAAAACCTGAATTCCAGCTGCTGGGTTGGGATGAGGTGAATAAAATGCCTTGCACGAGGCACTTGCCATTTCTAACTTTCCTGCTTGTCTGGTTCTCCAGAGTGACCACGATTTTTACCCTGAGGATTTGACTGACTTATATCATTAGCAATAGAAAGATGAAGTGTTAGAGGAATCCCTACAAAACAAGCCTTATGTGGTCATCTTACCTCAGGGAAGTTTTACTGTAACAAGAGATAAATTGGTCCTTTACTGGAGTCCTATTTTTCCCTGATTAATAGCAACTTGAGGTTGCTAATTAGATCAGAAAATATATGTACTGCAGCAATAGTGTGCCTGGCCTTTCTGGCTGCATCTGATGACAAAAATATGTTTGTATTACCTGGTGGTTAAGTGAAGTTTAATAGCTCTTATTACTGTGCCAGTCAATACAGAAATGAGCAGAAAGGCTTACTGCAAATCATGTGTTTGAGGAGAGTCAACGAATTAATCCAGTTATCTACAAGCTCTCTAAAAACCTCTTATTGACTGTGGTTGTTGAAGCATCAACTCAAATATAAGAATTGCACACACTGAGCTGACAAACCGCCCTCCTTTTCTGGCAGAGCAGATTCCCTTTCCCAGTGGTCACCAGCACTGAGCAGTGTTTTTCTGAGGAGGAGGGATAAGCAGGTAAAGGAAGATCCACCCCACAGAAATCTTAGATTAACAGCCTGTGTGCAGAATGTTTGCTGACATTTCTCAGCTAAGACAGTCAGTTGTGGATCCCACAACTGTAGCTCACTAAAATATAAACTGCTGGGTAAGAAAGCAAAGCACGTGGGGTTTATTCTGCTTCACAGGGGTGACACTTGGACGGGGCAGCCTACAAGTCTGGGAGCACAGCCTGCTGCAGCTGTCCATTTACCAGGCTCCCTCCAAGGACAAACAGACACCACTCAGCACTTGGTTTCCATCAGCTTAAGCCCTGAGGCTGCTTTGAGCTTGAATAAAATGCATGACAAACTTGGCTCTGTGTCCTGGCAGAGCCAAGGAACAAGAGGACAAACCTCACTGGGAGGTGTGTTGTTTCAGGGGCAGACACTCTGATCATTCTGCACTTGGCAGGTTCCTTGAAAGCATGTTTTGCTCGTGGTTTTGGAGCCAGAAGAGCTCAATAAAGAGCTGCCACAGAACAGACCAATAAAGTGATAGCCAATGTGAAAATATGGGTTTTCAGCATAAGAAGCAATTAATAATAGTTTAAAAGTAACCCCGAGAAGGATGGATGTTTCTTTCTTCTCCAGAAGGAACACACTGAAAGTTATTAGCTCACTGCGGACTTGATAAAGGAGCTAAACCCTGAACATGAAATTAAAATTTTATATAAATGCACTGGAAAATTAGTTCTATTAGCTTAGTTTTATGGCTTAATTAGAAGAAATCCTTTCCCCTTGCCAATAATGCTAATTATACAGATCTTGATATTTCAATAAATACACTTGATAAGGAGATGTTGGACTTAAGGAATATTATCATAAAATCAGGAAAGAGTTGTGTGGGGAAAATGGTCTTAGGGAGTGCTCTAAACCATGATAATGTAGGTCGTAGAAGTGGTATCAAGTGAGCTATGATGATTTGCCCAGCAAGTCCAAGAATATCTCCAAGCTTATATGCTTAGCCCAAAATAAACACAGACATCTTTAATAATCCACAAGAACACGTTTAAAATCAGAAAAGGGAACTGACAAAGTGCTGAAAGCCAGTTTCACAAGGGAGCTTTTAAAAAGCACCTGGAGCTCTGGTGAGTGCAAGATTTAGGCCCTTGGAACCCTCTGCCTACATGTTCTAAATGGATAATTTTTCTTCTAATGACACACTTGTGTTTGAGCAGGGAGTTAAATCCTCCTCAGCTCTTTTGGGCTTGCAGACAGGGACTCCAGTACAAAACAAACAGATGTACCTTCAATTTTCAGGCTATTGAAAATTTGAACTTATTACTCCCTCACATCTAACTTCTTAACATTTATAAAAGGCCCACATTAAATAGTTAACTTGACTGTATTATTTCCTTTTAAAAGTTTTCCAATCTGAGAGATATTTGAATTAGGAATATTTACTAATGTTTTTGAAATTTACTACTTAAAAAAATATCCAGGTTTTAGTCTTATATAGTAACTCGTTTATCTCAGCTCTCATTCTTTTTCTGTCTTGTATATACAGGTACATTTGAAATTTGCAATTGTTCTACTCTCTCCTCGTTATTTAAGAGAAGTGTTGTTCTTGCATAGTTAAATGTAACAATGTTTTTGTTTTAATCCATCACTCAGGAAATATTTGTCACTCTTGTCATCAGTTGTCTGATGTGAATTAGCAAATTACTGCAGTTGGATGTAAATGGTTTTAAGCAGCTTCTACAGTGTGTCTGCCATGGCCCTCCACTGATAACCTGTGTCATACAGAGCTATTAAACTTCAAACCACCTGTTTAATAAGGATCCGACTCCTGTGGCTCAAAGCCTTGCACCTACGTGTTTTATTTTGAAAGAAGCGATGAGTCTTGAAACTCCTGAAGTTGATAGGAAATTGGGACTGCCTCAGATTATCTGAGGGGGGTTGGGATTTGTGTTGCAAATACAGATCTGATCTTCATCTGTGTTGGAAAAAACGAAGCAACTTTTCCCTCTGCCATCTTAAAATAAGCTGCAGCTTTGAATCAGGTAATCTGATCAAAAATTTTGAATTGAGATGGACAAAAGATTGCTTACAAAACTCAGCTCTGTGGCATACACAGCAGGTTCACCAGCACATCTGAAATGGAAAAAGGCCTCGTGAATTTACTTAAATACTTTGGTGAGTAAATGGGAGTACCATTCTGATTTCTCCCAGCTTGCAGAGTCTGTGCAGCCTCTGTGTGAGGGGGGTCAGAGGGCAGAGCTCTGATCCAGCCACCACTGCTGTCCCCAGGATCAAGGCAGATCTTGCCTCTTTTTTCCACACCCTTGCACCTTTGTGAAGTGTAAAAGGCAGTGGGTATGGGCAGTTGTGGTGGAGTCTGAGTGTAGCTCTGGATGTGATTTCAAGGACGTGCCCATTTCAAGTGCCTGCCGCGGTCCGAGCACCGCAGTGAGATCTGCGTGTCCTGCCGGAGCTGTTGCTAAAGGCAGAGAGGCTTGAATCCCACTGGAGATTCCATTTGCAAGGTCTAGGCTGTCCTAAAAGACTAGATATAACAAAAAGCCTGAGATCAGAACCTAATGGCCTTAAACTGTCCTGAGCTTTTCAAGGATGTCTGGGTTCATCATGCCCTTCCAGCCCACGGCAGTTCCTGCAAGTTTATCAACAGCAACCCTCAGCACCTCCAACACGCACTCACTTGGCAAATATCTTATTTGAAATGAGAAAAAATGGAGTTTTAGCAGTTAGCAGAACAGATTCCTAATGAGACTGAGGGCTGTCGTAGCTGGGTGCCACAGCAGTGACCACAGGTTGTTTTGGCATCCCAGCAAGGCTGGCGGGAGCGTCCCTGGCCTGGCCCTTCTGCCAGGGTTGAATTTCTGCAGCAGACGGCCCTGCACAAACACTTCCTAACACCGAGAGGCACTCAGGCACAGAAACATACTTGTCTGGATGCTTGTACTTCCCTCTGAAAGCACGGATATCATCGCTTTCCAAGTGATTGGCAAAGGGTGCATTTCTATCTCAGCAGTAAATCATATAAAGTGACTTAGCAGCAGTTTTGTATCATGGGAGGTTAATGGAAGGGAAAATGGAAAGCATTCAGATAATAGCAGCACATCTTTCTCTGGAAGTGCTTCTGTTTATGCTTGGTCTTTAAGCAGACTAAGAAAAAAAGTCCTAATATTAAAACAAGTTTATGAAGTGGGAAGTTTAACCAGTGAAAGGGAAAGAGTTCTTAGGGATATGCATGTAACGGATAATGAAGACCAAATACAAGAAGGGCCTTCATTAATTTAGACTGGGGAGGGGGAAAGGCTGTTGTTAATAATTTACTGATTTAGCAAGATAAAGACTAAAGTTTAGGCACAGAAAAATGAGCAGACTCACCTGAGGCCATGCAGGGGCTACATGTGGAGTACAGCCCACACCTCCTCAGCCTGCAGGTGCCCTGTAAGGAATCTCCAGAGGCAGAAACACTCAGCAAATTCACTTGTAGTCACATGCTGGGGTTCCTCAGGTCCTTTACATCCATCACTTGAAATGCGTTGTCCTAATTCCAGCAGCTCAGCACAAAACCGTGAGATTTATCACAGCACTAATATTATTGCTCATCTCCTGGCACCTCCAGCCAGAGCTGCCACCAACTTGACTGCACTGTGAGAAGCTGTGGATGAAGCCTTTACAAAACAGCTTCAAAACAGTGATTTTTTTAAATAATTTTTTAACTTTTTGTAATTGTTGGGCTGCGTCTTCTCCTGTGTACATGAAAAATACATCACTCTACCCTTAAAAGCTGAGTATCTGGGAGTTTCAGGCATTACTTAAACATGCAGCAGCTCTGTAATGACTGTCTGGCTTGGGGGGACCTGACAGAAGTAGGTAGGCAGTTATCTCAGGTAACAAAGAATTAGATTTTGATCTCTTTAGGGTTTGAACTCAATAACCCTTGTGGGTTCTTTACAACTCAGGATATTCTATGACCAGCAGAGTACTCCTGGGTTTTAAGAGTTTCTGTATCTACAGAGCTTATGACAAATTTCCCTGCAAAAGAAAATAAAAAATCTTGCAAGTAGATTTTGACCAGACTGGGTTTTGAACAAAGTATTTTCTAGCCAAAATGCTTGATCTTTCATTAAAATATCCAAAAAGGTTTATGGATGAAAAGCTATAAAATAATAATTATTAAAAAGAATTTATTTGGGTTTTGGGGTTGTTTTGTGCTTTTGCTGCTGAATGTTGCATGCATTAAAAAAAAACAAAACAAGTAGTTTCTTGGAATATTCTGTCCTAAAATGACAAACATTCCTGAACTTACATTAAATATAAGTGGTTCTTCTGGTATGCACAGATAAATGCTGAATGTGAAGGCTTGCATGAGCTGATGAGAGAGGGAATTGCTGCACTGATTTAACAGATACTGATTAGCCTAAAAATATTCACTTAGGATAAAACTAAAAGTAAATGGGAGGAAAATTGGGTAATCATGATCTCGTAATACTGAGGAATGTGCATGGACTGAATAACAAGTCTGGTAGTTTTTTGCAAGCACAGAGAAAAATTGACACTGAGGTTACTCAGTGAACAGTCATTAATTAATTAGTAGGTATTTATGTGTTTAGCCTGTGCAGTACAGAAAATGGAGACAAAACCTATTTCCAGAGGTAATAGCCAAAGTACATATTTTTTATTAAATCATTATTGTGAAGGGCCTGATTTCCCTTCCATATTGCTGAGCTTTAAAAAAAAAAAAAAACCACATTTGCTTTATCTTTTTTTTTATCTCAACTGGTAACTGCCAGAAGAGCTGGACACAAACACATCAAATAGGCTGATTGAAAAGACAGAAAGTGTTTTCCAAGTGAAAGGAAGGATGTAAATAAATGGGAAAGGAAAAGTTGTTTTAGAGTCTAATCGTTTAACCGTGACACCAAAGACACGTAGATCAGAGTGACACCAAAAAGAAAATTATTTCTACAGGTGTCTGGGTTCTATAAACTATTCTGTTAAAGTTCAACATATTTTGATTGTGAAAAGTCACTGCAATGTTTTAGCATGGAAGTATAGGATGCGTTGACTTTTGTGTCTGAACACTGAATTTTACTTTGGAATTACAAGTTGGGTCAGGCCCAGAACACACTGGATGGAGACTGGAAGCCTGCTGGTGGCAGTGGGACCCAAAAATAGAGTGGAAAACAGTCTATAAGCAGTGCCATGAATTCAAATCTTTGTACAATCCTACCTGAATATCCCAGATCACTCTTCTCAGCTGTTCCCTGTCTCTTCAGCTTGTGCCTCGTGCTTTCAA
This sequence comes from Pseudotriccus pelzelni, assembly GCA_035584735.1. NCBI lineage: Eukaryota > Metazoa > Chordata > Aves > Passeriformes > Tyrannidae > Pseudotriccus > Pseudotriccus pelzelni. Next base: position 31,667,993 of record JAWMRA010000162.1, read on the forward strand.
CATGTGCTTTCAGCACGAGGGGCGCAGCCTGTGGGTGGTGGCAGTAGCGCTGACGGTGCTGTGCTGCCCCTTCTGCCCTCTGTTAACGCTCTGAAAAGCCAGGCTTGTCCTGGATCAGAGCAGAGCCGTCACACCCTCAGCGTGGAGGTGGCAGAAAGTTTTGTTCCAGCCTGGCCACCCTTTGACAAAACCCCGGGTAGGGAACTCTGCGCTGCTCAGTTTGGATCGGTTTGATTCGCAGCTGGAAAACGTTCGGCCTTTGCAGCTGTCAGTTTTAATCACCTCTGCTTTATAGCATCTGATTCCATGGCAGCAGGGATTTCAATCCATGGAAAGGGCAGCCTGGAGTGCTGGCAAACTCAAGGTGAGTCGGCCGGCGTTGCACTTCTGTTTGGATAACCAGATAACGAGCCCAAGACCACAGGAAAAAACACATTTGATCCTGCTTCAATTTTAAGGAGGAGATATGTGGGACTCTAGTTGAACTTCTCTGCATCTTGGATTTAAGCACGACAGTTGCTCCTTCAAAGGCTCCTGTCACTGTGTGCAGATTTGTTTTGCCATCCGTGCACACTTCAACCCAGAATACTTGAGAGAACTTCAGAATAGAGGTCAAGAGCAATAATCCTAATTATTGCTTTTATCTTTCTGCTCTGTTGTGCATGTACAAGAAAGAGATGCCAATTTACATCTGTGGGTTAAAAGAATCAAAGGAGAAAATAAGTAAGCAGGGAAAATAAGTGAGTTAAACAGGCTGCAGGGGGGTTCTTAGCAGTCCAACCTCACTGATCTAAGAAAACTCTTCTACCAGCAACTTGCTTGCTCTGCAGGGCAGTGGTGAGTGAGTGGGCTGGGTGGAGGGAGAAGGAATTCCAGAGCTGGAGGGGCAAATTCCCAAAACGGCTTGTAGGAAGTGCACTTGTAAATGGTTTCCTCTGCTAGCAGCGCTCTTAGGAGCTGCAGGCAGCTGCCATCTGGAGCTTTCATAAAATCCTGGTCACACTGATAAACCTTCTAGGAGCCTGGCAAAGTGTGAAAATTCACTGAAGTAATCCCAATTTTTGTCTTGGTGTTTTATTTTAAGGTAAACTTCTTTCCTTTAAGCAAACAAACCAAGTTAGCCTCAGCAGGTATTTGCTTTTTCATCATTCACTTTGAACTCTACCAGTGCAAAACATTGCACAAGAGCTGGGTATTATCATCTTGTAAGAAAGAAAAACTCTGTGGTGAGGACTTGGGCACAATATTTTACACAGCAGTGATGTGGGTCAGTGTTAACCCTCTTACTTCACTTCTGAACCACCAGTTACTGCCCGTCCTGCATCCTGCTTAGAGATGGAGAAGGTGATGCACTGAAGGATTAAAACCAAATGTGCCAAACCGCTCTTAGTGGCAACCCCGTGGAGCTGCATTTATGGCAGAAATAGCAGAACACTCACTGTCTGTACTAGTTATCCTTTTCTAATAACAGCTGGGTTTTTGAAAGATGGTGTTGAAAATTCAGGACATGGATGCAGAGTTAAAGGTGTGGGAGGCAGGGGCAATGCTTCAGAGAAAATGAAACAGAGGACGGGGAGAATGCAGAGAAACAATTGAAATCAGGTCTACATTTTGAGACAGGCAAGGCACAGGAATAAAAAAACCTAATTCTGGATCACTAGTTGCACTGGCCACAGTATTACACTTGTATAGCGGGGAAAGCCATGAAAAGCACTGCTAAAATAACAATATAATGCCAAAGATGTGGATAAACTCCAGAGTTCATATGAGACACAAGGGAGAAAGAAGTTGCAAAGTATTGAGTTGCTTATTAAAGGTCTTTAGGAAGCCAAGTATGGGCAGACTGGGGGGATTTATGCCCAAAGCACAGTTAATTTAAGCAGCTGATAGGCTGGTCAGAGATTTCTAGAAGGTTTGGGGGTTTAGGGGTTTTTTTTGTTTGTTCATTTGTTTCGTTGGTTTGTTTGGTTGTTGTTGATGGTTTGAGTTTTTTGGTTGTTGTTGGAGGTGGTTGATTTTCATTTTTTTTCCTTTTACTACGGCTGTGTTTGGATTAATAATTTTCATGGGGCAAAAATGTGGAAATCTGGACTTCTCCATCCATAAATGGTGATATCTGTCCAAAATTGGAGAGAGAGGTGCTTTTAGTGTCCATAAGAACTATTTGATTTACTTCTGACTCTTTTTTTTCCTGTTCTGTGCTGTATAATGGATATATTAACGTAGCTCACTCATCACCGCAGGATCTGTAGGTCAGATGAGAACTGACCAGTGAGAACTTCCAGTAATAGTTCCCTGAATGCTGGAGTGCGGTGAGGAAGCTCTTGGGCCATCTGTGTAGGTAGAAACCCTGGGAGTTTTGGCCTGTGCTGCACAAAGGTTGTTTTAGGACCTCTCTGTACCCTTGAAGCAACTCTGTGTTCCACTTCTCTGCCTGTAAATGTGTTCAGCCATTTCTCTGTTTGGATTGTAAGATCTTCCAAGTGTTTCTTGCTTTTGCCTAAGACAACACAGATGAACTTTCCTGTGATTTAATCCAATAATAAATAATCTTTTCTCGACTGCCCCTTACTGACACAATTTCTGTGTCTGCTCTTAAGTGATTTGGAGAAAATAGGCTGTGTGGAACCTTGCTGGGCTTACAGAGGACACTATTATTTTTATTTATTATCTTAACCATAGAAGAGGGGAAAAAAGAGAAAATTATGCATATTAGATGGGAAAAGTTCATGAAAAGAATCTCAACAAACCTGACTTATTTTTCTATTGTATTATCTCTAGGGGACAACATGATATTTCTTACAGCTCCTATCCCCTGTGTTGAGTAATAAAGCAGCTAATGATCTGCTGTGTCTAAACAAAGCACAATTACTTCCGGAGGTCTGAATATTTCTTGGCAAACATTACATGAAAAGGGATTAATCTAAGCAGAAGTATCTTCTGATGCAGAATTAATTGGCTGTTTCATACTGTGATCCAACATCTCAACCAATGATGCACTAAAACCTCCTTTGAACACCCTCAAAAATGGGAGATAGATATTATTTTTCCTATTCCCGTGGAAGCACCTGCAAGATTGTTTTCTGTGAAATCACAACATGGTTTTCATGTCTGGATGCTTTGACTGCTTGTGCAAAATGATGGAGTTGGAATAAACTACAGAAGAGAGGAGACTGTTAGGATTAAACTCGTCACTAATGCTGATCTGGGACAGAGAATCTGAGATTTCCAGGCTGTTCAGGGGAATTCATGGAACAGCTTTCCTCTTGCTTTCCCTGTCACCTGAGGAGGGACGTAATTTTCTTCTCCTTTACCCCATCTGTTCAGCAAAGCAATCTACAACCACCCGAAAGGAGGCTGGAGCCACATGGGGGTTGGTCCCTTCTTCCAAGGAACAAGGGAGGGAACAAACGGCCTCAGGCTGCACAAGAGCAGACTTAGAAACATTTCCTCACTAAAAAGGTTGCCAAACACTGGCACAGGCCGCTCAGGGCAGTGGCGGAGGGATTTAAAAGAAATCCTTATTTCCTCTGCAACGGCTCAGATTGCCCGGTAATTGATAGCAATGGATAAAAGAGGCGCGGTTTGACTAAGCGGTAAATAAACAGCCCAAAAGAGCATTATACAGCTTTGGCAGAAGCTCAGGCGGGCTCAGGCTCTGAGTTTAGGCAGAGATGTGGGTGTCAGTCTTGGGGCAAAGAGCCCTTGTCCCTGTCAGGGTGTTGTACTCACCCCAACCCCCACTGGTGACGACTGTCCTGCAGGAGGAACTGCAGGACAGCCCCACCTGGAAAAACCCTGCACACGCAGCTGGCACCAGGCAAACAGTCGAGCTGCTGAAGCTCAGACTCTCCCTCATCCTTTGACACACGTCAAGTGTGGAGGTGTAGTTTTGTAGCCTGTGATGAGTGACTCGGCTCTCATCTGCTTCTGGCCAACTATCACACCTCACCTGATAGATAAAATCATTAACTTTCAGCCGCTTGCTGGTGCCCAAGACCTCCAAAAAAACTTGGTATTACGAGAATTAAATACTCCTGTGGGTGTCTGTGTGTCAGGAATCTAAACTAACAACATACCTTCCACAATAATACACCTGGCTTGGAGTCATCATAAAAAGTTTCTCGCTTTACTGACAGCAACAACAGATACTTTACAGATATTTCTGAGCAAGTTTCATTTACAGTTCCTTGGAAATAATGGATTCCGATTCCTTTTACACGCAGTCATGAACAATTACAAGATGGTGACACTACTTTATGAGCACTTTCCAAATCATTAAAAATACATATATCGAGCTGCCCAGTGCTATAAAACATGAGTCACCATGCAGCTCATGGAGATATGTCTGAAGGCTATAAAAAAGTCCCACTCTTTCAATTTTTAATTAGTTTCTTTTGTGCTTAAGTGGCTATAATAAGAAGAAGTTAGCAAGTTATTTTTTTATTGTTTTTTTGCATACAGGCAGAATGCAGCACAGAGCATTAATAAGACAGCCCATTCCCCAGCCAAAGAGTCTTTAACTCTGCATTACAGAAGTCTCTCCAAGCTATCTGTCTGCTTATGTGAAACAAACTCCTTTGTGAGCCTCCATCACTAAAAGTGAAATGTAAATTAGAATGTAAAAGAAAATCCGAACTGATTGTTGGAGGCCAAATTTCTGCTTAAAAACTGTAGGACTCCTTTGTTTTCCCTATCATGTCACAGAACAAGAAAAGATAAATCACTGCCATACTCACAGCAGAATATCTCAGTTGCAGATCCACAGACACAGACATAAACATGAGAAGAATATAGAATTAGCATCCCAGATATCAGAAACCAATGAAAACAGGGATGGGAAAATGCTGTAGTGTATCACCTTGTTTTGATGTATTTGAGTACAAGTGCAGAGGGATATTATAACCATTCCTGCATTTAAGTGTTTTATTGAAAAAAATATTTCTAAGAGAAGTAAGAAAAGTGAAAAGCTCCTTAAGAGTTTCATGGATTTTTAATTACAGATGGACTGGCTATATCTGGCCAGCCAGGTAAACCAAATTACCTGGTGTTCTTCTGAGAGGGCATTTGACAGCTCCTGTGCCTGCTGCCTCCGCCTCAGCACCTGGAATTTGGAAGCAGAGACTTAGTGAACCTGGTGCTATTTTCTAGTTCTAACTTCCTCCCCACCGTTTATGCCACCTTTTGTCTTTCCTTTAGAACTTAACGTTTGGTTTAGTTTTCTTGTTGGAATGTCAAAAATTAGGAGCTGATAAGCTTTGCTTAGGGCTTCTGATTCCCCAGTAAACATTCAGCATTTATTGGTAAACACAATCTCTCTAGTAAATGTTTGCCTGTACGTTTCTGAGGACCACAAAAGTGTGCTGCCAAATTATTAAAGCAGGTCAATTAACTTCGCTTCAGGCATTTACTGAGGGAAATAACCAGATTATAACCCGCCAGGTTATTTTAAATTTCATGTACTCCCAAGGAGTACCCTATATGGTGATTTTTATATCCCCGCTCAAGTTTTCCATTTGAGAGGTCCAGAAGGGGTCAGAGGCTCTGGGTGACACCTCCACTGGTGCCAGAATGGGAGAAAGGTTTGGTTCATTATCAAAAGTTCACTCCATTGAAGTGTATGATGGAGAGGGATTAAATGAGGTTCTTTCTGACATTAATCAGTACAGGCAAAAAACATGCAATGAAAGGAATTTTGGTACAGTATTACCTGTCAGAAGCCTTGGGATACTGGGATTGGAAGGTATACTGGCCATGCACATTTTCTTTTCTCCTGGGTTGTGTGGTTACCCCGGCTGAGATGGCCCAGAGTGTGAAGAGAATTGCCTGGTCTGTATCCTTACCCAGTGACTAAAACCCAGCTCCCATCCAAGCCAGGCTCTGCCTTTCAGCAGATGATGCTGTTAAGCTCAGACTTGGCACTTGGCATCTCTTGCAATTGCTGGCCAACAGATGCAACGTGTTAATGCCTCGGTCCTGAGCTGCTTTTTAAAAAGTGCTGGGTAACAAATGACAGTCAGGGTAGCTGGCAGAGGAGCCACGTCAAAGAGTGGCTAAGCAGGCATCCAGTTACTCCTGCTTAGCACCAAGCACGTGGCAAGTCAAAGGTATAGCTGGCAGCTTTGTTAACACATGGACACATGCAATTATCAACATCCTTAAAGCATCTGCACTTCTTCCTAATACTGCATTCCTAGTTGTTCAGTTCTTGAGAGGAAGAGAGCTGAAATACAGCACGTTCGACCCTGAATTTTAGTAAACTTAAGGGAAGTCTCTTGTTTAAATGCTTTTATGTCACTTCACTTTCAGCAGCTGGCAGAAAGGAAAAGGTTATGCGTGTGCGTGGAGTAAAATCCAAGCTCCCTGCGTGAACCAACACGCTCCTGATGGGGTTTAACGTCCTCGTGCTTTGGTCGCTCCCTGTGGCTTCCTGTGCCTTTCTCATAGCCCTGCATCAAATGTCCACATTCAGATGCTACAACCTCTGCTGTTGAACTGCAGGACCCCCCACCCCCGAACAGCCACAACTCCCCTGCCCAATTTATTCGAAGTGTCCAGCCCCAGAGAGATCGGCGTGCCTGTCCTAAGGAGCCCCGTGCACACAAGCTGGGCTGCCTTCCACGCCGTGTGGGTTTTAGACAATCACGCCTTTGGATCGTGGGGTTGTGCCTGAAGACATCCCGCTTGCTCTCTGCGGTGCTCCTCGGCCTGATCTCCACGCACACCACGGTTCTCATGCGCTTGCATAACATTAATACTATAATTAGGTGATGGATTCACTCCATCTGTTACTCCCTCGTTATACGCACCAAGAGCTGGGAGAAGGTGCAGGAGCCAGTGTTTTCTGTGGACCAGCCCCCTGGGAACAGCGTGTGACCTCTGACAGGTGTCAGCTTGCTTCTAGCTCGTGGTGAGATGCCCTGCCTTGGTAGAAAGCCAGGGGAGCAGTTGGCCCCATGTCCAGCCTCAGCTGGAACATCAGGAGCAGCAGAGACAAATCTGAAGAGCAACCACGTAATGAGACCTTAGAAGACAGGCAAGTTTCATGCCAGCTGAGAGTATGGGAATATCAGCTGAGTGGAAATTCCACAGGCTGGGTTTTAATTCCTAAATGCTTGTTATGGAAGTATGGCTACATGGAGATCTTTAGGAGAGAAAAACAGCTGCAGAAACACATTTGGGGGAAACGAATTAAAACTTCTTGGATTGTTTTCCAGAAAAAAATATGGATGACATCCTTACTTATCCCTCTGTAAACTTCATTTAATTTAATAGCAACAGGGGCAAATGGCTAAAGTGTTAAAGATCAAAAAATTGATTCCTTTGGATATAAATTTCTTTGATTTGCTTATTTTACTCTTGTTGATGTTAGTGAGAGATATGGGCATGGGGAGAAGATGTTCTTTGTTACAGATTTTTACAGAAAGCCACTTTAATACAGTGGTGAGGGAGGATGTACCAGTAAATAAAACCTGGTCCTGGAAATCAGTGCTTTAGACAGGATTACACACCTTTCTAACCCCCTTCTTTTTTTTTTTTTTAAGTTCTGCCTGGTCATTTAGTTTCCCTATGAATATTTTATCTGGCTCTAATTTTGACTTTCCTTTTTAATGTTTCTGAGAGAAGCTCTTTAAAATACCTCTCTGGAGGTTTCATTCTCTTGTGACATTATTTCATCTTGTTCTTTGTGGAAATCAGGTTTTTTATGAATATAAAATTTTGAAAGGTTAGACTTTTACTACAAAGTTATTTTGAGAAGCAGTCCCTCTGAAGCCTCTGAAGAAGTGCAACTTAATCTCTCAGTTATTGTCTTTCTGGCTCTTCCTCCTCCTCCCCATGGTACTCAATCCACCTGGGTACCATATGAAAATGTAAACATTTTCAGCACATCCCACTGTTCAAAGAAATCACCAAAAAAAAATATTCCAGAATTCTAGGAATGTTATCTTGATTTTTTTCTTGGGTTTTTTTTTTAGAAATTTATGTATGGAAAATTTAGGACTAATTTACTTGATACAAGTATCTTATCTGGTGGAGATGAGATCCAACTAAACAGACCAAACCAAGGCCCAGGTCCAAGTGACGGCTGCATTTCCTGCACCTCCACTCAGTCTTCTTCACAGCTGTCCTTTCTTCTCAGCTGCTTCTGCTAATTCTGGGAGAGAACGGGTATTTTTATCGTTGGCAGAAATGATTTTGACAAAAGGTTGTTTTGGTCTTTTTTTTAATAACTTGGAAACTTAAAGTAAACAATGGGCAAATTTGGAGACATGCAGCATGTTTTATTTAACACATATGGCACTTCTTTTTTTTTTTTTTATGGAGTGTTAGTGTGAATGTTCATGAGGACTTTATTCCACATGTGTGTCTTCATTATCCCACCCTTGTGAAACACTTTGTGAATTTTACACCATCAATGAAAGCAACTGGGTTGGAATTGGGTAGGAATGCAGCATTTCTGGCTCTTGATGTAGTTCACCACTGAAATGCTGTCATGTTACAGGCACTGCTGTATCTCAGTCCAGCTCTGAGCTGCTTCCCTCCTCCTCAGCTTTCATCTCTGCCCCGCTCAAGCAGTGAGTGGCTTTGTTGTCAGACAACCCTTGCACTCGGTTCTTCAGAAAATGAGGACAAATCCCCCGGTTTCAGATCTCTGTCACAGAATCACAGACAGATTTAGGTTGGAATGGACACCCAGAGGACATCTGCTCCAGTCCCCCCAGCCCAGGACACAGCCAGCTTTGAAGTGTGAGCCATTTTCAAGCTTAATCCGGTAGCTCAGGTCCTCCTCCAGCCAAGCTTCCAGTATTTCAAAGACTGGAGGTTTCCCAGGCTCTCTGGGCTTTGTTCCATGCTGAACCACTCGTGCTGTGAACAATGTTATCCCAGTCCCTCAGCACTTTTCCTTGCTTGAGCAGGTGTCCATTGCCTCCAGCCATCTTTCTGCAGCCTCTGAGAACAGCCTGTTTCCGCTTCCTCACACAAATTTTCTCTTGACCCTCATTGCTCCATTTCTTTTCCATTTTTATCTCCATCCCCCACAGACCTCATTTAGGGCACTCCTTGTTACCTCAGCAGCCACTCTGGCAAGGACGAACCAGCCCCACTTTGCCAGATCTTCTCTTTTCTGCCTAGTTATTTCCTGTTAAATAGCCCTTCATGATTCCCTTCTCTTCCTGGGAAATACATAGAAGTAATTTCCTAGTTTTGCTTCCACCAGGGAGGAGAGGAACAGATCAGCTCCCACATTCTGTTGCAATAGGGTCTGCATGAGGATAAAATACAGTTCTTCCACTGCACTGGTGAAACCTGGGGCAAGGCTACAACCGAATTTCTCAGCCCTTGGGGATGAGGATGACTCCTCTTTCTCATCCTCCCATCCTACACCTGTACAGGCACAGATCAGTTCAGGATTCTTGTTGTGCAGAGTTTGCACAGGCAGAAGACACTGTTCAGAAGAAGCAGAATCGATTTTTTTTGGAGCACTGCTATTCCTTGTGGATTGGTGGAGTAATAAAACATAATTAATCATAGGTCCTTATCAACAGAATATTTGTTATTAAAATTCAGAGACACTGCCCATCTCTATTGGTTGGTTTTCCCTCGTGTCTCTTCTTCTATGTTTTAATAACCTGTGCTATTTTTATTTATCATGAGCAAATAGTCTCAGACTAAATTAAACAAACCACTAGGACCTTAATTTGCCAAGCATCACCAAGGCTTTTTTTGTTGTTGTTGTTTAATTAAAAATACTTGAAAGATTCTAACTGAAAAGGCCAGGGAATATTAGTCAGAGGAGTAATTGCTCATTTCATGTTCAGCAGCTCAGGTTAAATACCGCAAAGGAACAGCCACATTTGGAAGTTTTGGAATTCCAACTGAACTACTATTTCTAAAAGGAAGAAGGACTTTTCAGTAATTGGATTCAATAAGGTCTAAATATAGAATGATTATTTCTTGAGGTGCAATTACCACACAATCTTTTTTATTGACTCAACCTACCTAACCATGTTTTAAGACAAAGATGCTTCCAGATTTATCTGTTTTCTTCTCAGTTATTAATTTAGTCTGATAGTATTTAAAAATCTTATTTAGGGGAGAATCTGAATGGTTCAGATCTAGATCTATATATCAAATCTTCTCCTAGAAGTTTCCAGACTACTTGAGAAAATGCTCAAGTGTGTGCATAATGATTTGGTGTCTGTGCACGTACAACAATGACATTGCAGGAAAGGGGATGGAGGAATCCAGCAGAATCACCTCCAACCCATTTCTGGCACAGCCCCCCTTTAGTGAGCACATCACCTCTCAGCAAACATTTCAGGATTGCTTTTCCCAGGATTAGGGGACTGACTTGGGGGCCTCTTTGCTTCTGCTTGTGCCTTTTCAAACACATTTATAACACTGTCCATATTTAATGGGAAAGAATAATGGCAGAGAAAGGAACCCAGGTGAGTCAGGGTGAAGGTGAACACTTCCTCTGTTATCTTAAAGGTCTTTTCCAACCTAAATGTGATGATTCGTCAGTGTTAGCCTGGAATAACAGGTTAACACCACCATTCTGACAGGGAGAAAAAGCACTAGACACGAAGAGCAGTGATTCATTTTATCCAGGTCTTCAAAGAGATGTCAGAGACTTGAGGTCACTAAAGGTGTCGTGTATAAATACCGATCTCTTGAGCTCTCAGGGCCACAGAGAGAAAGACCAGCAAAGGGGCCTGGAGGGGAAGCTGAGGAGTCGGGGAAACAGGAAAAAAAAGGGAATTGTGCTAGAGCACAACCAGCCCTAGGCTGGTGACACCCTGGAAGGGTGTTCTTCACCTCAGCAGGGATAGAGATCAAGGTCCCCACTCCCCTTCCCCACGGGTGCTGCTGCACTGCTGCCTCCTGCAGAATCCACACACTCAGCTCCACTAAAACCTGGCAATTCCCCACATCTATTGACCCAGATAAGGAGAACTGGTCTGTGACTCAGTATGTGTTAAAAAATAGACTGAGTGATTAATGCTTCTTGATTTTTCTTGTTCCTTGTCAGTGCCTTTTGAACAACTATCATATTAATAAATGATCAACGTGTCAGGGACTAAAATAGCATTTAAAGAAATGAAGGCAACCTACTAATCAGAATTGCCTTACCTTGGCACTGAAAAACTATGACCAGCCTTGGACACTTCACTTTTTCTTCTTCTGGCTTGCTTTAATTGGAAATTTAAGAAAACGCTTTGAGCTTTATATAGCATTGCTCAGATCGTTTGCAGCTCTGCTTGGAGTGCCAGATTATTTCTTTTAATTTGCAAGAATCAAAAGCTGTCCTAACATTGCAGGAAATTAGGGTCTGGCCAGTCCTCTTCATCAAACTGATGATACTATATGGAAAACCATTGGATGGGAAACATTATGAGAACCTGTGCAACGTACAGAATACACATAAACTAGAAAAAAGCTCTGACACTTCTCAGAGCTATTAACTCCTCTCAAAGAAAAGATGTCCTAAAGATGTATTCTCTAAAGATGTATTCTCTCCTCTGAATACTGTGTAACCCTTTGTCATTGTCAACAGTCTTGCGCTATGGTTCACATAATGGGACATTTTAAAAAAAAATATATATATAGTTAATTCCAAGTTGTCTTCAAATTTATTTTTCTTTTTAAATATACCTTAACAGCCTCCATGGCAGAGGCTGCTGGTTTACCAGCAGCTGAGTAGCAGTGTGACAGTCCCTCTATGAAACACTGCCGGCTGGGAAACTTGACCTGTTATCAGGGTGAGCCTGATTTTCTCTTGTTTGGATGCCTCTCTCAATTCTTTTTTTGTAACTGTGTAATGGATCAGCAGGCAGTGAGATACTCCTTACCTCCAACAGCTATTTCTCAGAGGTGTTGTTTAGGAGAATTGACTTTTTGACATGTAGAAACTGAAGCCACTCAAAAGGAAGAAGTCTTCAAAACACTACAGGAAAGCTTAGCATTTGTCTCTGAGCAGAACTTCTGTGCCTTTTGGGGCAAATTCGGTATCAAAACCCTTCATGAAGATACCCCCAGGCCATGAGACACAGGGAGAACAAAGGCCACCAGCATCTCTAAGAAGTGCTACTCTGACCAAGAACACACACGAAGTGTGATACTTGTGCAAAGAGGAGCACCCAGAGGGAAGCAGAGGCTCCTGTTGTGTTCCTGAGATGTGTTTGGTGTGCTGACACATCACTTAATAATAGATACGAGGGATTCTTAGGGGTCATCCAATTTATCTTTCTATCTCCTTCTGTCTAAAGTACCTGGTCATTTTCTGATTCATCTTCTTTGAGAGACTTTCAACAACACAGATCCTGCCTTCGTGTGTTTTGTCCTTTTCATTTCCACCACCTGCCATCCCAGGTGATGCATTTTGTACTTCACCTTTGCCATAGCAGGGAATTGAAGGCTGGAAGAGGTCCTGGAGGTCACCCCAGCTGATCTCCTTGCACGTCACCCATCACAAATCACAGCACCTCTTTACTCTGCAGCTGTGCAACAAATCAGGGCCAGAAAAGAACAAACCTGATCCCTTTACAAACCTGAGGGGGAAAGATAATGTTCTTTTTGGCAGCTGGACATGAACTTTTACAAAATACATTAAAATGTAGCCCAGATGTTGCTTTTATTTCCCTTAACGCTTTCTTAAACGCTCTTTAGAGCATTTAACCTTCTGAATATGCTAAAGTGGTCTTGCAAAGCAAACACTGCAGGGCTGTGTTCTTTAAGCGCAGCTGTGCAGCTGTTCCAGGGATGGCCTGTGAGCTGGCACGCTGCCCAGGAGAGCAGCTTAGAACTGCTGTGCTCACAAAGTAAGCAAGTCTTCAGAGGTGTTTCCAGGAAATGACCAGGGTAAGCACAGGCAGGTAAATCATCCCTGATTAATCACACAGTCCTCACTCCGTTCCTTGCCTCCCTCCCCGAACTCCTTCCTTGACAGCTCAGTGTTTATCACTGGGCTTGATGGGGTGCAGTCTGTATTTCTAGCTGGACCTTATTAAACAGGAGTGCTTAACAGCAGCAATAATTTACAGGAAGGCAGGGAGTGGTGACCAGGCTTTCTGAGCAAGTGCAACATTAAACAATCAAGCAAAGGTTTCACCGAGAGAAAAACACGCCACAGCTCCAAGCTGATGCAGATTTGTCTGTCATTTCAGGTCAACATCATATTTAATTTTTCTTCAGCAGTCATAGGCAGTCTGTAATTTATCTTGGAGAATTTGGGCTTTTTGGGGGGATGATTTTCTTTTTAGGCCATATAGCATCATTCCTATTGCAAGCATATGGTTGCTTTTTATACACAGGCAAAATACCACACGTCTCGTGTACATCCAGTAAGGGCTAACAAATCTCATTTTAATCAAGAATTAATACCACGCAAAAGTGAAATTTAGGTATTTAAATCAGGAGCCTTATATCCAAACTCAGGGTTAATACCTCAGTCACCCAGCTGCCTATTTACATTACACGATAAAAGTTCCTGCTGCACTTAATCCTCACAAAACCTAAATGTTTATGCGAAGATAAGCTTGTTTTTCCCTGACCTGTTCAGTAAAAGGGTGAACTAAGATGTTGTTACAGAATCTTTGAAGAATAATTGGTTAAAAAAAATGTTAGCAATCAGGATAATAGTCCACCAAAACCAATCCCAGGAGATTTTTCATTCAAAGCTGAAAAAAATCCGACTTACAAAGAAATGTATTTAAAAAAATCCTCATGCTTTTTTACACTTAATCATTAGAATATAACTTTTAGTATCTTTATATGATGGCTGTTTTATGCCTTTAAAATGTCAGTAACTCCTAGTAGATATCCTTTTCACTGCTGAGGGGTCCCCCTTGATGTTTGAGGTGACATCAAGGTGTCAGGCACACTGGGGGGATTGACAACTGCCACTTCAGAGCTCTGGTTTGCCAGAAACTTGATGGGGGAAGTGCTTTTTGCTTGGAAGGAAATGGGCACTTCCCTTTTACCCACTCGGTACTGAAACCCACTTGTTAATTGCTGGGTTTGTGATGTTCCCTCTTATCCCATATAACTGAGGATCCAGTAATTTTGTGGAGACCATGCATTTATAAGAGCTGAGCATTGTTTTCTTCTTATTTGGTAAATTTTTTGTGCAATTCTCGGGTTTACTTTTTATTAGTGATATCTGGAGGAATTTTTTGTTGTTGTTGTTGTTTAGCAAGACATGAAACTTCTAGGTTTGAGGTTTCTTAAAGAAATAAATCAGATATTTTGGTTGAATTAATTTAACCAAATTAGCTTTCAAATCTATCTGTGATACATCCACCAAAATAAGCTGGAGCTTTTCTTCCATCCTCCATGGTTTCCTTCTTGCTCAGCCCTTTCATAGGTCTGATGGCAACAGTGAGTTGGTGCTTCTCTGAGGCAAGATGTATGAAAAAGGGATTTTGAGAGGGTCTTACCCTGACCACGAAGGCTCCCCGTTTTTTTTGGAAGCAAAGAGGATTCTTTCTCGCTCTCAAACTGAATCCTTTCAGAAAGATTCCTCTGTTCTCCCTCGGTGTGAGAATGGAATTCTTTCTCCAGCTCCTTGCATGGCTGGTGGAGCTCTAATGCAAGAATAAATCGGCCACTGCTCTGTGGCTGCCTTCCCTCCCCTCATCCAAGAACTGGTCATGAGCAACATGGAACTGCTCTTCTTCACCCCACACCAAAGCAGGTCCTGGATTTGCTACTCCCACAAATAAGCTACAAAAATTATTAGTTTAGTGAGAGGCTTTTGCTCAGTCCATTGCTAAGGAGTAGAAGACAATCTTGGGTGGGCTGGGCTAGAATATATGTATTAAAGATCTCTGAACACTCAAAGATTCCGTAGATTTTCCTGAAGCTATGTGAAATAAAGGCTTATCCTTTCTCTAGCATTTAAAGCTGGAATAAACAAAGTGAAACTCACTCTCATTTGCGTGCAGAGACTTGTTCATCTGTGAATCCCCTAAACTCCTTCTCTAATAAATGCCGGTCGTGGCTGTTTGCAGACACCAGCAAACAAGACAAGTTGCAAGAGGAGGTCAGACCAGGATTTGGAATTTCCCAACACTATCATGCATAATTTTTCCTTAGTTAATTGAGGCAGTGATTAACACTGAATGAAACCATTTCCCAGTTTGAAATGATCCTCTGCTTACCTTGTTATCTCCTGATGTTGTTGGCCAGGCCATGTTGTAATTGCTCACCCCACAATTAGCTGTGGCTTTGTTTCCTCCTCTGTGCTGTCTCCTCAGTGCAGACGCAGCCTTACAGTGAGCTCTGAGAGTCCTTGTTTCTGCCTAACACCTTGGGAAACTAACCAAAAAGCTGTGAAGCCCTCAGGGCTGACAGGCAAGCTATGAAACTTGCTACATCCCAGCAGTTGTGCCGTCTAGTGATGGATGGGAAATGCTGCCTGACAGCTTTCCTTTGCAGCTCATTTCCTAAAAACCATCCCTGTGCTGCCAGGAGGGAGATACGGAGGCTTTGCCAAATGAAAAGCAGGAGCCTGTGTGGTCTGGAAAATGTGCTGCCATTCCTGCTGTTGTTCTGTTTCACCTGGGAAAAAATAAAAGTGCCCCCCTTCTGCCAGAAGTGGGGAATAACACGAGCAGGAATCAAATGTACCCTGTGTTAGTAAGATCATCCCTTGCTTTCCCTTTGTGTGCTTTACTGAAGCACTTTAAAAAAAAGTGTTCTCCTGAAAGTACAAACAGGTTTCACTGACAAGTGTAATAAAGCACTTCTCAGTAGGCACCTCTTCTCTTCACCTGTTGCTGTTTAGATCAAGAACAGAAGAGCATCATCTGACCACTTTTTTCAGTCATTTCCATACCCTGAGTTAATCTGGGGTAAGTTTGGTATCAGCATTAATTTAAAAATTAATTTTAATCATGCTATTTGAGAGGCTAAAAGTGGGGATGAGCTTCCAAACGTCCCCATCTCTTCTTGGCAGGCATCAGTGGAACATCCCAGGGACCACCCCTGGAACGGCCCATAGCCAGGGGCACAAGGCAACACACAGGTTCATAGAATCATAGAAAGGCTTGGCTTGGAAGAAACCTTAAAAACCATCTCCTTCCAACCCCCTGCCATGGGCAGGGACACCTTCCACTAGCCCAGGTTGCTCCAAGCCCCGTCCAACCTGGCCTGATCACATGGAGCCATGTGGAGCCTGGCCTTCCAGCAAAGCTGTTGCTCCCAGATTTATGGTGTCTCTCCACAAAATGCAGCCCTTTTTTCTACCAGAGAATTTATTGCACAGCGCTCTTGCTTGCCAAGGGAGATTTTACAGTGATTATACAGCCTCCAGCAAGGGCAGGGAAAAAAAATACGTACAAGATAATGGGAATACTTTAGTGAAGTCCAGGAAATTTAACACCAAAAAAAATTTCTGTTGCATGAGAAATGAAAAGCAAAGAGAAAAGGGTGATGTGTGTTTTGTCCTGAAGAAGCCCCCGCATAAATTGCTGTATTGGATGAGTTCCTCACTATATTCAGAGCTTTCTTAATTGCAGTGATGCTTTACAATGATTAGATGAGGGTAAGGAGGACACAGAGGCTCCAGAGAATTTTGTTTCTTCCCCCCCTGTGCAAGATGCCTTTCTGTTCTGGGGGTTTGCTGGGTTTGGGCACAGATCAGTGAGGCTGGATGGTCTTGGCTGAAGCACCTCCTGGAACCCCATTTCCCCGACCAAAGAGGACCATCAGGTCATTCTTCTCATCACCCCTTCACTTTGTACCACCATTTATGCTCCCACTGCCCGTGACCTTTTCTCCTGGCATTGAAAACAGGTGGGACGTGACAGGTACCTCTTCTTTAGTGCCCACCCAGCCCTGTGAGTGCATTATTGCTGGACCTCACTGGACAGTCAGGAATTCAAGGCTGCCACTTAACCTTTTCCCTCTTTGACTGACGACCTTCCATTCCATGTGCAACCTCTGTTTTCATTATTAAACTGTGGCACTTTATATTATCACATTTGGGGCGATTTTTCACCTTGACTATGTGCTTTTCCTGATTACGCCCTTCCCTTGTGAAAAGCTCCATCAGCACCTTGATTTTCTTTCTGATTTTTTCCAAACCAGCTCAGAACCTCAGCACTTCACTGGCTTTTTGTTAGCCATGAACTCAGCCTTGGGCTGGTGTTCAGGCAGGAGCTCTGAGTTTCTTTTAGGTATATCAGTTGCTCAGTAGCCTGCATTTTTTACTAGTAGAATACAAAATACCTCAACTGAAGTCAAAGGAAGAAGTTACCATGCAGACAGAATTTTTCAAAAGTGAAATCCAAAGCACTTTTTTACAGCTAATTCAGTACTCCCTGTCTTTCCTGATTTCAGCTGCTGGAGGAAGATTGCTTCTAATTAGTCTGATCCCAGAACTGAACACCTTATTTTTAACCTGTTCCCAGTGCGGACACAGCCTGCCTGAAAAGTGCCAGTTTGGAACAGTCTGCACTCAAATAAGTCCACACCAGCTGGCTCAGGAGGCTGATAAATGAAAATGCATCAATGCTGCAGAAAAGTTCCAGACTGGGCAGGGGAGGTGCTGCATCTTAAGAAAACACTGAGATCTCATGGGTTGGGATGTGTTTGTCATTGGGCTGTGACATCCTCTTCAGGTCTTGGCATCCTCATGGAGTCATTTCCCAGCGCTCCTTTGACATGGGGCAGAAAGATCTGAGGCAGCTACAGCCTGGGAAATAAACACACACACTAAAGTCAGAGCAGATTATTCTTGGAAAATCAGATTTCAGAGGGACAGGCATTTGTTGCAAATTCAGGTTTATTCAGTAGCCAATAGCTGCAGGAAAAAAAGAAAAAGGGAATATACTTTCCAAGTTAAAACACTTCCAGTTTTAATTTAAAAAGAAAGAAAAAAATTGAAAAAGTCAGTCTAAACCAACACAACATGGTTTTGCTCCTGTTTTTGCCGTGTAATGGTCCCCATCTTTCAAAGCACGAAATCCTCCCAGTCCCTCCTGGTATTAAAGGGGCTCCCTTGGAGGTTGGATAATGTTTGCCTGTGATGTTCTGCACTGTCCCCACAGATCTGCTCTGCCATCCAGACCCTCTTTCATTCCCACTCAGTGGACTCAGCTGAGGCACTTTAAAGTAGATTTCATAACGCCTGGAAGCAGCTGGGATAACTGGGAAAGGACTGGAAGCCCAGCTTGCAAATGGCCATGAAGCAAAGGCCAAGCCACGTGAGTGCCGAAGGAAAAACACAAGGCTGTGGGGTCCTTTCTTCCCATACCTGCAGCTCTCCTCACCTCCGAGTCTTGAATTTTAATTACCAGACTACCAAGAGCAACTCCAGATGCTTTTTTTTCCCTTGTTGTTCAGCTGATGAGGAAACCTGAGCATCTTCAGCCCCGTAAAGCGTAGAGGTGAGGAATCCTCGTGCCTGGTGAGGACTCGCGTGGGGATCCCTCTGGAAAACTGGGCACACGGCTGGCAAAGGGAGACGAACGTGAGCTGGGACACAAGCAGCACTAAGCATCTTCATTTGCAGAAACCTGAAAGAGCTTTTCCTTTTGAGCACAGCAAAGTTATTTTCCAGGGAGGATTAACACAGTCCCAGAGGAAGGGGGGACCGGCACACGAACACCAGGGCGCAAGGACGGGGAGGAAATGCCACGCCTGAGGGTCTGCAGGACTCTGATGTTTTTAGCCAGCCTTTGCAGGAGGGACTACGACTTGTGCAGGTAAAGGGGGAGCCTGACACCAGGGAAAGCTGGTGTTGGAACCTGCTTCCCCGGGAATGGCACCTGGCAGCTCCGTCCTGTGTGCCGAGGGGCACTGATTTCAGCTCTGAGACAAAATTTGGAGGTTATTCAGAATTTTTTCGTTTATAAGCCATTTCTCCAGGAGACCTGAGGTTTGGAAGTGCTGGTGATAAATGTGTTGAGCCTTCCGGGTGCAGATTTTTGTTAAACAAGAGCAGAGAGAAGGGGGATCAGAGAGACCATAATCAAGGGAATGCTGCAGTGAGAGGAGAGGTGCTGTCATATCCCATTTACTGTTACCTGCCTCTTCCCATTACATGTTTCCATTGCCTTCGCAGATCAAAGTCATCTGTGCCATGTTGTAAAAGAGCTTAAACTCTGGGTCCTGCTCTCTTCACGAGGCAAAGAAGTTCCCTTATTGTTTGTGAGGATGGACAGGGATATCTCTTAGTTACCTGCAGCCTTTCTGACTCACAGACCTGTCCTAATATTTGAGTATTCAGAGAACAAAAGCTCTTCTTCTGGAGGGAGAGGCTGTTTTGGCAGGTTAATTAAATCCAGCAGTGCTGCTGATGTTGCAGCTGTTAGAAATTACAAAAGAACCAGACTTGTGTAAGCCTGGGGCGTCAGTGGAGTATTTTATGGCTTATACAAAGCTTTGTAAGCAATGAAAGAAAAAAAAAAATATCAAAGCAGGGGGCCAAAGTGTCTAAATCAAAAAACTTTTTCTGGCTGAATCTTTCCAGTATCTTGGATGCCAACCTGATGGATATTCCTCTCCCCAGCAAAGCTGTACTGAATATAACGAAATAACCTAAAGTACCAAAGAGGAGGCTGAGAAAACTTCATAGAAACCACAAGAAAATTCACAGTCTTTGATGAGATGATGCTTAATAAATGTTAAGTAACAAAATCCTTCACTGTCCTGAGGCCAACGTTGTTCTAATAAAGGAGAGAGAAGAGGCAGAAGATGCTGAGCCACGTCTCTCCTGTCAGTCTCTATAATTAACACTGAATATTAACTAAAATGGTAAGTAATCATCCCCAGTGAACGACATGGAAATGTGAATGCTTCAGCTAGGGAGAATTCATAGACACACTTTCACATATTCAGATTACATGGTAATGCTCTGGCTATGTGTTTTCAAGCTTCTTTCCTTTCTTTTTCTATGCATATTGACAAAAAACCTGTTCCTGAACATCAGGTCTGGGCTCATCATTATAGTAGCTCTAGTTCTAATAAATGTCACCCTGCGTTGGAGATCAGTGCTTTTTAAACAAATTTTCTTACTTTCAACGAGTTTTTTCATTTGGTGCTTATACTGGTTATTTTGTATTTCAAAAATCATCTTGAGCAATATTTTGAAAATATGACTTTGCTGGTTTCACCCCATAATCTCAGATTACAGGGGTTCTAAATTTTGAGTTGTATCTAAACATTCCAGTCATAAGTAACGTTTATACAGGTTTTTGAGGGAGGCAGACCAGCTCCCGCAAAATGCTTTAGACTTCTGGCATACATGAAAAGTGTCAATATTTTATTTGCAGGTAAATAAATTCGTACGTTTTCTCGACGAGAAACAACTGAATTTAATTCACAAAGATTCATTGCACAGGCAAACAGTAGACAATGAGATATCGTTTAGAGTTGTGGAGCTGAAGCTGCGCCTTCCTCAGTTTATCCAGCGCCTGTTTCTACATTTTAACCACCAAACCTTATTAAACTTCGTCAATTCCATGTTATTGGGCCATTTTGGAGGGAGTGTGGTGTTGACTGCCTTTCAGCTTTCACTGGAAACAGGGGGCATGTTGACCTGAGACGAATGGCTAACGTTTATATTCACCCAGACTTCCATGCCCGTGACCACAGACAAGGAATTTGCAAGTCTGCTCAGGTTTGATGTGAATTGCACATTCTCAGCAGTGTCTGGGGGAGGGAGGTGCTCCAGAGAGTATTCGTGTTATCTCTCTTCTGCAGGTGTCTGATTTTTAATGTTTGCAGCAGAAACACGAGTATCACTTTGTAGGATAGATTAATGTCTGTATTTGTTATCAGTGGCTTTTATGTCCACTTAGTCCTGGAGCCTTTCAGGAGGATGCTGCGAGGGGAGGCACCAGGAATCCCACAGAATGGCAAAATGCAGACAGTGAGATGTAGTGGGGGGCTACTTTCATGGGTTTTATCATGGAATTTCGCAGCAAAAGGCAAAGTGAGAGAGCTGAGAGAGAGATGTCAAGCATGGAAAATCCAAGCTCCCTTCAAGCTGAATGTAGGAAAATAATAGTACAGATAAGTGAAACCTTTCAAAATCATAGGCATAGCAATGTGTTCTTCAAGTAGGAATGGAAATCCCTGTGGAAATCCCTACAAGACTCTCAGGCAGAATCTTTCCACAGCTATTCCATACAAGGTGCAGGTGTGGAAATGTTTTATTGTCCTGCCTTATACCAACCCTTTCTCCATTGAGAACCACGTGGTAATGGACTCTTAAGTCTCAGCCCCATATAGGGCAAAAAGACCTATAATATAAACAGATACATAAATATAAACAGATAATAAATAAATATCAAGAAATACAACTGGATATTTGAAATTCAGATTGCTTGAAATTACCTGCGTCCATGGCTATAACACCTACATTAATATAGTAGTTCCAGGGCAGAAGTATTCAGTGTAGGTCTGTGTGTCTCAGGAAGATCAGCCATAAATGCTCAGCAGGCTCCTGAAAAAGTTCTGAGTGACTTTTTATCTCTTCGTTAATTCAGCAAGAAGTCAGTGCTCAGATCCAACCCTTGGAAGACAATTAAATTAACTCTCTGCCTGGGTGCAAGTATTCCACGCTATGGAAAATGTTTGCTTCAGTTTCTTTTTATTGCATAAAAAATTGATGGATCTTCAAAAGTCATTATCTTCATCAAAGCCAACCTGTTCTCATTAGACATACTTCACTTCAAGAAGAGTTGATGCTCATTTGTTTCTGGTGCCATCTGCTTTTACTGCTACAGTAGACATTTCTGGCAAATTGAATATGGTAATGCTCTTTTTTTCACCTCTTGTGCAACAAGAACTTATTTTACCATGGCTCCCTCTGAAAAGCAGGACAAAATGGGGGAGAAAAACAGGCAAGAAAAAGTTAATTCGCTTTCACTGCTAACCAGCTACTCTAAGCAGTTTGAACTTGTTTTGCATTTTATTTCCCAAATATCTTGTAACAGTTAAAGGTCTATGAAAAATATCAAGTTATGCCTTTTATTACTGCTACAGGGTAAAGGCTCTGCTGTCTGTGTACACTATCAGCTTGCCTCTTTAGGCTGATGGGGATCAAGCAGCTTTTATGAGAATGCAATTTAAGAGTGAAACTCTTCTTGACTGCTTCCACTTCAATACACATTCAACCCGTTTCAGCTGAACCTCAGAAATTTTGTTGTAACCTGTCATAGGGGTTGTTACACGGGGAATGAGTATTTTTGCTTTTATTTAAAGGTTTCACAGTGAAGTGGCACAGCCTATTCAGTACAGCTGAGCGGCACTAACTTCCTGTAGTCAGGGCCATCAGAAAAATCATCTAACCCTTGAATATTGTCATTTTCCTCTTGCTTTCTGAGTAGATTTTGGGCTGTATTCTCAGATGAGAGTGGGCTCTTTTGCATTTTCATGGCTGAGCTCTTTCCCATGGTTTGTGTCATCATTCTCATTCTGCTGCCAACAAGAAAACTGAACAAGGGCAAAATGTCATTGGCTTAATATTCTGTAGTGTCAAAAGCTGTGATCAATAACAGAAAAGAGGGCGGACTGTTTGTTTTGGAAACAGTTTCCTATGTTCTAATGGGGAAGGTGAAAAATGCAAATCAAGTACTATGAAAGCCGAAATAGGACCGTCTCACTTTCTCTCCGTGGCGTGGAAAAATGATTGTATCTGAAAATTAACTTTGTTTTAAGATGGGGCTCAGCTGGGAGACACTGTGTTGAGTTAAACTGCAATTTAGTTGAGCCAGGCTCAAGGACTTGGAAAAGAAGCCAGAAGGAGGGTACCATCACACTGATCTCCCAGCTGGCATCAGGTACTTGCAGCAATTCCATAACCTTCCAAAAATATTATACTTCTCTTAACTCTGTCTGATAATAAACGTTTAGATACACGTAGCTCGAAAGCTGATGGCTACAGAATAAAAATAACATGAAATATAAATTGTTCCCCCCTCTTTGTAACAAAATCATAGAACCATTATTTGAAAAGATGAAAATATGTATGTGGTTGTGTCAAACCTCAGGTCCTTTCTTTGCTCAAAGAGCCATTAAGGTTCAGTGTCTAACAGTAGCTTTACCACATTAATGAATTCCTTTGAGGAAAGTACTTTTATCTCTCATAATAAATGCAGTCATCTAAATCTTTGGCTTTGGGGGGTTTTTTAGCTATCACAGCAGTATCAAATCCTTGCCTTGTCTAACCCATGGCGTGTCTGTTGTTGTATGTTTGTATAATTAGATGCTGTTTTCATGCCAGTTCTTCCTGAATTTAGAATAAAATATCAGGATTCCCATGTTCTTTCCATACTGAGCTTTATAAACATAAAACCTAACACATGATTAGATATTTGAGAGTCATTCAAAGTAAAATATCTGCCACTTAAAGGAAAAATGTGGGGCCATAAAGGTAGAGCCTTTTAGCTGAATTACAATCATAATAAAATGCCAAAATGCATCCTTCTATCTCAGAATACAGATGTCCTCAATAGTCCTCTTTTTAGCAATTTATATTTTTCATGAAATTCAGAGGTATTTATTACAAATCATAAGGTTTTGTCCAGGTTCTAGGCTGCCTCACAAGGAGGAGAAGCTGAATGGGTAGCTGAAGAACATCTTGTGTTAGTGTGAATAAGGATGATGCACTGTGCTAAAACCTTAGGATACCAGCCGTGGATCAGGACACGTTTGTACTCATCTCAAAAATTGGAAGGTAAGAAGCTGGATGAGTTTCACAGCTGCAAAAACCAGGTGGAAAATTCGTCGTGTGCTTTCTCTGAGCTGCTGTCACTCCATTACTACGTATCTGAATAACTGTTGCTGCCCACATACAACAAAAAAAGGCAACAAGGTAGAGCTTCTGAAAGTCAGATTCGGTTTCCCTCAAGCACCTCTTGAAATCAGTGCACAAAAGTGTCTGTAACAGTTTATGAGGGCAGGAGAACTGATGAAGTATGGAATTAGAATCACTGCATCAACACCACCTCCTCCAGTAAACCCCCCTTTGGCTTTCCCAGCTGCACTGAAATGTTTGCTCCCCTCCGCTTTGCCTTTTGGAGAAAACCACTTCAGTCGGGGAAGTCCTGCAGCAACCGACAATCTCACACCTTTACAGCTAACAAAATGTTCAGGGCTTTGCTTCAGCATCGATTTCCACCGACAGCGAGGAGGAAAGGTGACACCAAAACGCCACCTCCCCGCAGGAAAACAACCCCACAACCTCCCGCTGGCTGCCCACCTTTGTGTCGGTGTTTCCGAGCTTGTTTCAGGAACGGCCACCCTGAGCACCTCAGGGATGCTGGAGTTTGTCAGGGAGCCCTGAAACTGCAGCCTGAGCTCCCGGAGCTGTGCCAAACATCCCGGGAAGCGCTCAGGGATCCTGGGGGTGCTGGAGCCCATGCAGAGCACAAACAGCGTTGTTATTTACGGCTTGGCAAGGCAGAGGTGCCGGAACAAGCTGAGGGAGGTTTCTGGCTGGGCCTGCTGATTTGAATTTGGCATCGGATGATTTCAACCAGCTCTCTCTGCTGAAGTTTGCAAGGAAAGGTTTGGTTCGGTCTGGGGATTTTTTCTTTTTTTTAATTTTTTTTTTTTTGCCTGCCCCCTTTCATACCTACCCTTTTCCTTTCTTCCCCATGTTAACTCAGCTGCTACCAGGTTCCTGCACCAGGAGTGTTCCTAATCTGCTCAAGTGATGCATAATTTGTGAGACTTTGCAAGAGATCACATTATATTTAATAACTTCTGTTGAACCCAAATGGCAACGCTACTGTAATTTTGCTTACCTTTTAGTAAATCATTACAATCAAAATTCTTCGGCATAAATGTGTTGGAACAAGTGAGTAATCCACCAGTCAGATTGACTGCCTACAAAATGCACTGTTGGCAGTTTTGCTTTCAGGTTGGTTCTTTAATTCAAGGCTCAGTGGCACCTGAGGAAATCATGATTCAAATTAAGAACAAACGCAGTCCGATTTCCCAGGAAAAGAAACCACCAAGCAGGTTTTGGGATCACACCATAAAGGGACAGGCATTCATTTACCAACTGTTTACTGTTCAGCTCCACTGCCATCTCTCTGCATCGGTGCTTTCACAATAACATCCCCCTCATCACTGACAAGTCAATTCCAAAGAGCAAATTCTCCTGTCCAAGTGTTCACTCTCGGGCTTCAGAAATGCCTGGTCTGGTTTAATTTGAGGGGCTCAGGGTTTCTCCCTGACAGACCTGTCTGATTTGCTGATTACCTGGGATGTTTTCTCAACCACCCAGGGAAAAATTGACTCCCCATTTTGACACACCTGATGAAGTAAATGTGGGTTGAAATGAAATGAGTTAACTCTCAACTTTCCTATTTCAAGGTCAGTTATGAAATACTGTTTCTCCTGCATTGCCAATGGTAATGTAAATCCTTCAGAATTCGAGCACGGATTTTCTTCAATTCCATATCCAAACAAAATGGAAAAAAAAAAACAAACACCAAAAACCAAAACAAAAACCATAGTTTATGTCACGTGGGAAATTTTGAAAACCTTAATTTTTTTACGACCTCTCAAAAATCTGGATTATTAAAATAATAACATCCAAATTTTGGATGTGGACTAGGTTTTGTCCTTCCAGAACCTATTCCCCCCCCCCATTAATCTTTTTCAATCTACCACAGATATAGAATTATCTCTGTGTAAGGTGGGAGTGTGAGGAGGTGCTTTAGCCTAGAACCACAGCTCGCAGCAATATTTGACTCTCACTCCATGGAAAGCGGAGAAAGATGCTTCAAACTGTTCTTAGCTGGCAGAGAGGCAGAAGAGTGGACATTTCAAAACATCTGTTCCTTCTGCTGGGCTGTGAGGGAATCACAGACCCTTAATGAGCTGGAAGGACTCCATGGATTTGTGGCAAGTGCTCTGGGTAGTTAAAGATGCCGCAGAGCTGATGAAATGAAATGTCACAGGGGGCTGTGAGCCTTTCCTCTTCAGCCCTGAAGATTTACTGCACACAGAGTTGTGGACTGTAGCTGTCCTTGGGGTGTGGTAGCGTGCTCAGAGACAAAAACCACATCCTGGAAAATTCCAAAGTGCCAGAGGCAGCCAGGCATTAAAAAAAACGGAATCAGATAGCAGTGGCCGAGAGGGGATCTTTGTTATGTACAAAAGCCTTCCAGAGACGTTGCCTGTGCCCTGGAGGAGGGTTAAGCACATGACATGTTCATGTGACAACTTGCCAGTGAGGGTTTTTTGATGGAGATGAAAGTTTTGCCGTGTTCAGTGGAAGTTCCTCTGGAAAAATTGCCTTCAAAATCCAGTTCTAGCTGGTCACAGGCTTTGCTCTTTGTGGAGCAGGTGGTGCTCTGACTCGCACATTTCTGCCAACAAACACCTGCCAGGCGTGGTGTGTCGGTCAATAAACAGCCACAAAAATTGCTGTAAGACCCCTACACCTTCACAGTATCCTTGCTAGTAAATATTGACTGAACAAAATCTATTCTCAGTAAAAAGTGAACTGCTTCTGATCCAGACACACGTCGGAGAGAGCTCGATAACTACTGACCCGCAGCCGAAGTTCTGTGGCTTTGCCAGAGTTTGTAAAACTGTCTCTTGTTCTCCCAGCACACCCCACCTGGACTTTGGGTGTTCCCTTGTTGCAGCAAGAGCAGGATTTCAGCCACAAACCCACTGCAGGCCACAGGTGTGATACAAGCCCCGGGTCAGAGGCGTGTTTGCAAAGTGGGGTGCAGGAAACAGCTGCTCTAAAAACGAGCAGCTGAGGCCGAGGGGAACCCACAAGGGGCACAGGGTGGAGCAGGGATGCAAAGAGCTCTTTAGGAGACGTTACTCTTATTCAAAGGCATGGCTTGCACAGAAAAATGGCTTAGCTATATTTATTTGCCTGTTTTGGGGGGGCTTTTGTTGCCTTTTTTTTTTTTTTGCATGTGTGTGTGTTTCTTTTAATTAGAACGTTTTAGAGTTGGTTCAGTGGGTTTTTTCTTTTTTTAAAATCATGGTTTTTTGAATAGCCTTA
This sequence comes from Pseudotriccus pelzelni, assembly GCA_035584735.1. Taxonomy (NCBI): domain Eukaryota; kingdom Metazoa; phylum Chordata; class Aves; order Passeriformes; family Tyrannidae; genus Pseudotriccus; species Pseudotriccus pelzelni. The sequence continues at coordinate 31,694,988 of JAWMRA010000162.1, forward strand.
GAACTACTGCTTATTTTGAAACCAGCACAATGGTACACCCTCCTGCTTCTTTTAAGGCTGTGTCTGACAACACAACTTTGATGCGGCACGAAAAAAAGATGTAAGTTCATTTTAATTCCATATATGCGTGACCTTAAAGCAGTAGGGATGGGATTTGTCTTTCTGCTGAGCTCTGCATGTGTTAAAAAAACACATGCAACCATTTTTTGCAACATGAAGGAAGAAAAAAGTATCTCAGTGGTTTTAGCACTGTCTGTGTTGATGCTTGCTTAAAAATGCTGCCTTTATGCAACTCCTTTTAGAGAATGTTGTGAATTATCTGGGGGAAAGAAAAGTTCTATTGGGAGCAAAGGGAATTAAATTTCATAAGCTAGTTATTAATTTTTAAATGTTATACTTGCAAGTTGTGTCAGAACTGAACAGAAATAGGGAAATATTTTCTTTTTTTTTTTCTTATCCTGCAAGTTTTGGGTTGCTCATTATTATATCATGTTGAACAACCAATTCAGCAGACACTGAACGTGGCTGGAGTTTGAGAATATCAGAAGCTGAGGAGCAAACCAGGGAACACTAAAGTGAAAACATGAACTTGCTCAAAGAAGAATGAAGCTCTTCTGAGAACCCTAAGGAAGGGAAAGCAGTGGCAAATTTAATTTTCTGCTTGGAAAGCAAGCCCTAGTTAAGCATTTTTTAAAAAGTTGTTTTAGTTTATCTGCATATTTTTCCCTTGGAGCAAAGGTAATATTCTTAGTTTTCACCGAGTATGATGAGGGTATTGGTAATTTAGTGAGCTCAGGTTGGTGACAGATTTGTCTGAGACTTAACCAGGAAATAACTCTGCTTCTTTCTTCTGAGGACATCTGAAGAGGAAAATAATAATAATAGCAGAAAAGTTGGCTTCTTATGTCTTTAACACCTCCAGGTGCTACACCAAGAAATCCAACCTCTCCTTGCTTTACTCTTGATAAGTCTGTTGGAATAGAAATTACTGTAATTAGCTCCAGATTTTGAAATATCAACATGTGGAAGTGTTTGCGTACCCTCTAAATGAGTGTTGCTGGAAGAACACAGATATTAGAGGATGCTGAGATAATTCCCATTCACCAGGCAAAGGAAAATACTCGGGAGCTGAGAATAAATGGAGGCTAGATTTGTAAAATTATCTGAAACGGATGAAATAATTAAGTAAAGTGAAACCATTACACTGAGATACAAACAATCCAGCTCAGGCTGCTCAGGAAGGGACTCATTAATAGTTTTAATTTATTTTGTCCTTTTTTTCTTTTTTTTCCCCCCACTCTTTCTGGACTTTTTTTTTTCTAGGATTCTCAAAACTGACCCCATGATTTCACACCCTATGGGATGGTCCAAGCTCCTCAGTGTGTCTTTTACCGCCTATAAAACTGCAGGTTCCTGGGGGTTGTGTGGTAATTATACCATCTGAGTAGAGCTCACAGCACCTCAGGCACCAAAATCCTGAATCCTGGCTGTGGCAGCCAGGAATAATTATAGTAGAGTGTGTAATAACAGCTATTGCGTAGATGTTTTGATTCTAATCAAAATATTAGCACAGATAACAGATCAAACGAGAAAAAACAGAGAAATAGTGGGCTGAGGGAACACAGAGTTGGCTTCCATCCTTGGACTTAGGGGCTGGTATTTTATTAGAAGCAAAATAAAGTTAAAGCTGCCTAATGCTACGTGTGCTGCTCACGACTGGGCACTCACCCTCTGGTGTCAGGCCAAGCATGAGTTAGAGGAGCATTAGAACCATCTCTGCCGTTAATGGTCTGGCCAGAGTCACTGGCACAGGATGGCTGGGGAGCTCTGCACCTGAAAGGCAGCAGATGATTCCTGGATTAGACTTGGCAGGGGGAAAAAAAAAATACCAAAACAAACCCACAGCCGAGGTGCAAAGAGGATCCCTTCTGCTTTCACTTCGCGGTCCCTTTTGGAAGGGCAAAACTTGCCAAATTGACATCTGGATTTGAGTTAAAAACAAAAAAATAATATGTTAAAGCAACTTTTCAGAAGTTTAGAACTTTGTAGTTTATCAACATGAAGCTAACGCTGACTGTGGCCCAATGATTTTTATTGTGAAATACAAAACTATTCTAGCAACAGAAGTATCTGAAATCTTTCTGGTGTCAAGTAGGCCAGGAGAAATAAAATACTGGGATGAAAGATGGAAAATAAATGCTCTATGCCCTCGTGTATCTGCTTCCCTTGGGCTGCTTTTGAACCTGCCTATCTATTCAGCAAGATCTCACCAGTTCCCTTCTAATGCTTCATAAATATCTTCATAAATAATGTCCTGGGCAACTCCTTCTGAGTACAACATGAAAAACAAGGGCAAAACAAAGTGTTTCTGCTGTCCTGTGAGAACAGGGAGAGAATTTGCTGGAAAAAAAAAATCTTCAGCCAAACTGAAGGATCACAGAAATGTGATGTTACAGCTCAGTCTCTGTCTGAGATACAGGTGGGAAAGAATGAGCAGGATGTTTGTTTAATCAATAGTATGTACAGAAGAGAATAAGCACATTTACTGCATGATGAATTTTATCCCTTTACAGGAAACAAACAGAGAAATTTTATTGTTATATGAAGTTTGCCATAGAGCAGGTTTAAGGAGTCCATGACTCAGATTAGATTCTCATAAATTGTCCAGGTAACCCTTGTCTAGAACAAGTGATGGCATCTCTGCCAATCTTGTCCCCAAGCTGAGAACCAACCAAAATAAGGAGTGGAGAGTGAAAATGTGCCTTTGACTTGCCTAACTGAACCCGGGAACTCTGTAGCAGAGGTTCCTGGTGGAACTGGAAAATGCAGGAAGTTAGAGAGAAATAAAAAAAAAAATTAAAAAAAAACCAGCTCTTCATTACTTATTTCAGCATTTTCCACAGTGTTTGTCACGGAAAGTTACTCTGGATGCAGGGTGGAAAATACCGTCCTCCAGCCATGTTAAACAGATTAAGTTTTATGGTATTAAAATGCAGACCAAACACTTCCAGCCTCTTAAATGAAGCTGTGCTAACACGATTCCTTTGGAGACTAAGGGTTTGTGCACCATCTGCCCTGTCATTAGCAACAGGCAGCATTCCATGTGCATCAAGGAAGAGCTGAGTGTTAAAGCCTGAGATTCAGCTTGGGTAATCCTATTGGAACTTCTTTTGAAGTTTTTGTTGTTCAACTCACAGGCATAAGTTCTGGAGAACGTTAATATCCACACAAAGCAAACCGATCCTTATAAGAGAAAGGTGTAGAGTTTGTGTGCTTACAGCTCTACATCTAATCTTCTTTATCAACAGATAGGTCAGAAAAGTAGATTTCTTCAGTGGTTTTCTGGGTTTAATGAGTTTTTCTTGCCTTGCTACAAGTGTCTCTTCTCTCGAAGATGTTGTGGATGCTCAACAGACCATCTAAGTTATGGTCTAATTAGGGCAACTGCATTTGAAAATGTTGGCACAAGTGGCTGCCTGAAGGGCACACAAAAATCATGGCACAGGAGAGAAATGAGTGCAGATTTCCAAGCACTTTGCCTCCTGTTTTCAGGATAGAGAACTTTTCCCCTTTTGAAATGAAAAAAATAGCCAGTGAAAAACATTGAGCAAAATTTATCTGAAAATCAAAAAGGTACGAATAGAATGGATAGAAACCGTTCATTTTTTTGTCTGAAGCATTTTTCCCTTCCTTGTTCTTCTCCATTTTAATGTCAAGACTTTTTTTTCCTTTTTTTTTTCTCCTCTTTAGCTTTCAGTCAGGCACTTTGCTGTCTCATACCCATCTCTGTAGTTAACACATTGGACTGTTCTATTATCCAGGCTCTCCAATTGCTGCTCTGATCTCTTCTTCCACACCAGCTATTCTCTAAACTTGGAATTAATTTGCTAAATCTCCCCTATTTATCACTAGAGTCCTAAATAGACAAGCTTTAATTCCATCTGCTGCTGCTTTCCTCAATTAAATTTCATTTTCAGTGATGAAGAGGAAAGATGCCAAGTTTTATGGCAGTTCGCATCAACTCCTAATTTGAACCTGTCAGTACAGCACCATGTATTGACACAGATTTCCCCCTGGGAAAAATCTTTGTCTGTTTATGTTCTGAAGACAAGAGATGACAAATAATAATAAAATGTACGATGTTGTCAAGAGCAGTCACGGAAGATCATCTGTTAATTGTTTCCTTCTAGTACCTTCTGGAAAGCATTTTAGTTTTTTTGCCAGGCAAACAGCTACTTTTAATTGGCTGCTGGATGGAAACAACATCCCGACATCTGCACAGAAAGACCCTGATTTGAAAATTTAATATTCAGATATTAATATATTTGGGGCAACCAGGTGAATGGAAAGTGCAGTGAAGTATTAAAAAGGAAAAAAAAAAAAAAAAAGGCAAGATCATTCTATTCTGTTTTTTGACCTTTTCAACAGGACAAAAGGTTCCTTTTATTAACTTCTCCAATAAGATAACCATGGGCTGGGCTAGGAGATGTACAGGCAGGCAGGACAAATTAGGGGAATGGCAGGGCATCTGTCCCTGACTGCCAAAGTGCTTCTCCCAGTGGCAATCCTGAGCTGTGGGAGCGAGTCCAGCAGGTAGGAATGTTCACAGCAGCTCTAGAGAAAGAGCAATAAAACCCCTGACTGTCCTGAGAGCTGCAACAAAGGTTCCCTTTTCAATCAAAATGATTAGTAGGAAGAGAAAGCCGTGAATCACTGCAGCACGGAGTTTATCACCCACCTCAATTACTTTCCATGGGGAAGGCATGAAAAAATCCAAAGGCTCCTTGTCAGAGGGTTCCAAAATGCTGGTCCCACAGCCCCAGGCAGAGATGTGGGAATGGTTATTCAAACGCAGACTGTTGCAAAGAGACGAGGGGTTTGCCTCAAGCGTTTCTTTTCGCTGTAGGCAGCTGTGTGCCCTTGGGTTTCACCCCTGCCCAGCCTCAGCGTTTTGCTTTCTGTGGCAGGCAGGTCGTCCTGGGTTGCAGTGGTACCTTCGAACCGAAGCCCTCTCTCTGTCAGAAGTGAAAGCTCATGCTCATTAACAAAAGCTCTGTCTCGGAGCAAATGAGCCTCCGTACGAACCTTCCACCGAGGAGCAGTCAAACAATATTCTGAAAATCTCTGAGGTGGTTTTGAGCGCTGTGTACGAAACACTGAATTTGGCTTGTTCGGTTGCTGTTCAGGAAGGGAAAAGCTCTTTGTCACCGATTCCCAGAGATGCAGGCAATTGTGACTTCTTCTGAAAAGCACATTTTACTGCATAATGACAGGGGGCAAGTGAATGCATTAATTAGCCATTGGAATGGCTTCACTGTCATAGCCAGGGCAGTGGAAGGGAAATCTTCCAAATGCAATTAAAATATCAAAGTTAACTCAGAATGAGTGCATAGCTTTCCGGAGCCAATAAGTGAGGGACAGCAGCGATGGGAAATGATTAAACTCGACTGTGTTGCAGGGATGTTGGGCAGCTGTGGCTGCTGCAAACAGAGGAGGGCAGGGGAGAGTGCAGGCTGGGATGACACTGGGAGCTAAATCAGAAAAAGTTATTTTACGTGAACTCTGAAAAATGTCTGTGTTGGAATCCTCCTCGTGGGGCTCCCTGAGAGGGAAGCCGAGGCCAGAGGCCCTTGTGCCTCCACCTCCCATGGGGTCCTGATGTCCAGAATTTGGGGAGGGGGAATTTATTAATCTGTTCTGCCTCCCTGGAAGAGTGGGATTGTAGTACAGAGGAAATCCTTTTTAAATTGTGGAAGTAGCTGAGATTACAGAACCATGCACTGCTAAAACCACTTTACAGCTGAACTCCTTTCCCAGTGCCCGTGAGCCGTGAACGTTGGGCTGGAGATGAGCTGGAATCTCTGAAGTGCAGAACAGAATTCTCCAGGAGTAAATGAGCCACCACAGGAAAATCTGTGATACCTAGAGAATAAATAAACCAAAACAGTAATCATGCATCTTAATAGATGATTTTTAAAAAAAAAAAAAAAAAAAAGCAGATGCCTGCAGGAGGTTCAGGAGAGCCCAAAAGCTTTAATTCTGCCATTAAACTCCGCTGTGATCACCCCTCTTTCAATTGTTTTTTTCCTGATAAAGAATCAATTAACTTATATTGCCTATAAATAACACTTTAGACACACATCCATCGGTTTATTGGCTTTGGTGGATTTAAACTAAGGAAAAAAAAAAAAGAAAAAAAAAAAGAGGAATAAACCTAAACCCAGGAACCTTACTCATGATGAGTCTGCAACCATCTGGGGGTTATTTTTGCTTGTGTTGCCAATCCTTCTGTTCATCTGGTTGTCCAAAACATCTCCTTGCAGAGGTGTGTGTGTGTATCTAAGGACCAAAATATGGCCCTGGTTTCTATCACTTATGAGATGCTTTGCATGTTGCAGCTATAAAGCAACTCAGGCGTTCTCTTGCTGTTAATTTTAACTAGTAAATGAGTCATCAAATAGTTATATTTACAGTCCTGAATCTATTCATACCTGATTATGAAAAAAGCAGAGCAATTCTATACCTGCTCGTGTCAGTTTTGGCTTCCATGAGACCTCAGCCTGTTTAAATTCAAGCTGTGCTGAACATCTTCACCGTGTCAGGAGTGAAACTGTTAATGATCAACGATTGCTCAGGAAGACACAGCTCCCTCCTTGTCCTCCCCACCTCAGGTTTAATATCTCCACATTATTGCTCTGTGAAAGAGCAGGCTGCTGTTTGGTGGGGAGGGGGGTGTTAATTTATTGTCCTGAAGAATAGAAGCAAATAGTGGAAAAGAATATTTTAAATAGGCAACGATACTGGTTAAATATACTAAAAATAATGAAATACCTTTCTTAGTCTGAAATACTAATACTCAGACTAAAAAATACTTTCTTAGTCTGAAAAAATTCCAAATGGTAAATATGCTCCATCCTTCCATAAAACACAGGGCAACACACTCTGTCCTCCCCCTCCGTGTTTTTGATATTTTTTTTCTCTGCTTGAGCACTTTCTCTTGGTTTACTTTCCACTTCTCTCTTTCAGTCTGATTTTCCCCTCAGGGTATTTATGGTCTTGTGTGCACTTTGTTATTTCATCAGCTCTTCACAGTCTTTCAAGTACATAGATTTTCATCTCCTTTTCACATCTATTTTTCTTTTCGGGTATTTCCTTTTCATTCCTTAATGAGAATTTTTATTTCCGGGCTTCCAGTCTAGATCCCCCTTTTCCTCTCTGCACTCTAGTAAGGATGTTTTTGTCCACATAGCTTTTATTTCTCTCACCTCCCAACGCTAGCATCTCCTTTTTGTCTTTTTTTTTTTTTTTAACCCTACATGATTAATTTTATTTTGTCTAATTTATCTCCTTTCAGTGCACTTGGGCAACTCCCATTTGCTTTCACTATGCCTCGTGGTCATCTTAGGTGGAAACTGCATTCGATAACCTGATGATTATTTTGAATTCCACCTCCTTTTTCTACCCTCCGTGCTTATGTTTATCCCGTGCTGTGACTAACAAGGAAGATGAGTATTTCCCAGCTAAAGGATACTTTGGTATCCTCACAATATAAAGCTTCACCTCTGTCTCTCTCAGCTTCAAAGCAAATCAAAGGGAGACACTTGTGTGACACCCAGTTCAGGTCGTTCCTGAGATTAAGCCTCTAAATTATCCTGGAAAAAAAAAAAAGAAAAGGAAAAGCAAAGTGTGTAAATTGTAGGCAAAGGACAGTTGTCCCGTCTCTTGTAAATCAGTGAGGATCTGTTGGCCAAGAGCCTGCAGCACAGTGTTGAAGGTGCGGTGTGGGAGAGGAAATCATTCTATGTGTTAGCCTTAATTATGAAAAGCACGGTGTGTCTCGGAGCTAAATCCGGGTTTCTCCTGACTGCTGCAAAATGGGGCTGATGAGCAAGGGTAGTTTGTGTAACGCAGGGAGCTTAAAGGTCCAGATGCAGACTTGCCACCCTAAAAGCAAAGGAAGAGTTTTGGTCTGGTCTCTGAGAAGCGATTACGTGATTATTTTGGGTTTCATTCAAAGTTCTGGTCTTGGTTGATTGTTTGCTCCTGGGGTTTTTTTTTCAGCTGAAAATGTCATGATCAGATTCTTCCTGTAGAGTGCTCTACCTGCTTTACAGTGGTTGATTTCGGCTGTGAAATATCTCTGCTGATCAGCTTTCCTTGGGTAACCCGTGTGAATATTCCTGTGTGAGGAGAAAAGCCACTCCACCTCGTTCTTTGTCTTTATTATGTGGCATTGGGGCATCAATGGCTGTGTTTTTAAAAGGGGACATGGCTGTGTCTTTTACTGGCGTGGCCAGATCGTTGTGTTTGACGAGCTGCCACAGATACTCCCTCTTAGCCCACACGGGAGCCCAGTTCTTAAACTTCCAGAGTTCCTAAGCTTGTGCCTACCTGCCCGACAATCTTGACACCTCCTACATTTCTCGTTCACATTAAGCCACTCTGTCACAGGCAACATCAGGTCGTGTTTTCTGTGGGGATTTACACGACCGAAAAACAGCCCCAACCCTATTTCAAGTGTATTCTTCCAGAAGGTTTAAAGGATCGAAGGGAAAAAAATGATGGTAAACTGGCTCTGCTGCTCCCCCGGAGTTGTCCATGTGGGAAGTGCCCCCTCAGCAATCCTGAGGCTTTGAGGCTGGGGAGAGCTGTAAGAGAGTTAACAACTCGTCTCCTCACGGGAAAGGCAACGCCCACGCTTTTGATTTTAGTTATCAGTAAAAGAAGAAGGATTCTCGTCTGCCGGAGGGCAGGCAGTCTGTGGTGGCTTGTTGTGCAAGGACAGGGTTGGTCTGTACAGGGCCAGGATATTTGTCAAGGAGAGTGAATGTGGCAGTTCTCATCACTCCTCAGCTGGTGCCCAAGATTCCTGATTTTAGTCAGGACTGAACAGTGCAGACTCGGGCTTCCCACTGGGGGGTTCAGTGTTACATTGAACGTAATGGGGCTGAAATGAGAATTACAAAATAGTTCTTTTACAATCAGCTAAACATGAAGATTCTCTATTGTGCACTCCTTTTTTTTTTTTTTCTTTACTTCACTTAAAATTACTGAAAACATCTTCAAACACAGCACTTAACTTGCAGGAAATTTAAAACTGGCTGGTTCTGTCAGTGAAATGTACTGGGATCTTAAAGTCCTCCATGGCAGTCGTTTCCACAAAGCTCTTCTGACCAGCAATTCTTTGATTATCCTTTGCTCTAGAGCAAGTATTTCAGCATATTTGGTACTTACCCTTCTGTGTCAGTGGTGGAAGTGTAGCTTCTGTATTTCCTTGTGATTCTTTTTTAATACTCCCACCCCTATGGTATCTGTTTGTGGAGGCTTTTAGCTGAAAACTGAGGCTGTAGCTATGTAAGTATTACCACTTTCTTAAATGGAGAGAAAATAAAGATACAGTCAGCGCTGATTTCTCCAAGGTCAGGGACAAAGTGAGTGTATGGGGGGTGGGGAAACACTTAAAAGATTAAAAAATAATAAAAAAAGCCCCTGCAGGTGGATACACATTGGCAGCATCACTAATGCCATTTAGCCTCTCAGAAAAAGGCCACCAATGGTATCAGTCACTGAAAGCTGACGGGTACCCTTTGAGCCTGACCCTTTGGTAAACCAATTCACCTTGACTTAGGTGGTAATGCCTCAGCTTTTCCTGTTTCAGAGAGGTTGAGGCTGAGTAAATATCCCAGACAATTAGTAGCACTGGAAGAATCTCCAGCAGCAAAAGGAAAACTTCCTATAGTCACTGCTGAACTTCTTTACAGGCTTATTGTCATTTTAGTTCAGGTGAGGGGTGAGCTTTTGGAACAACTCAGACTTATTTCCCCTCACCACTTTGGAGTTTGAGGTGTGGAGTAGCCTTGGAATTCACAGATGGATCCTTTTCCAGGAAAAAATATCAGAAGATTCATCCCTGCCGTTACTGGGTGTCCAGTCCACAGCACACAGAGTGGGATGTAGAGTGAGAACATCAGATCCTCAGACCAAACATTCTGCCTCTGGTGAGCATCTCCCACTTCCTGACAGCACTTGCTAATGAAAGCACAAAGACTGTGCAAAAACAAAGCACCCAAAGTGAATCAGAGGTTGAGTTTACAACTGCACAGTGTTCTTCAGGTTTTCTGCTGCAGCCTGATCTGAAAGACCATTTGAACATGGTCAGTGTCCTCCACAGCTTGCTGGCCTGCGTGGACAGACATGAAAAGAGTAGTTTCCAGTGGAAGAAATTCTTGGGCGACCCATTTTTTCTGTGCAAAACGGTGGCTGTAAGCACTTCACACTTGAAGTTAAAGCAGAATTCCACCAGAGAGATTGCTGGCATGAGCTTGGTTAATTAGAAAATGCATTGAATGTTGACCTGGCTGACAAACAATATTGACTTCTAATGTGTTTGGAACCAAGAAATTTCATTAAGTACTAGCAGATAGTGATTTGAGTAATTGGCCTGAGAGAGGAAAGAGATCGGTGTTGATACAAAGAATTGTGCTGGTGCTAGCCCTGCAAAAATGCAAGAAGTCTGACTTAGGAAGGCTGTGGGAAAGCTTCCTAGGTAACAGAAAATGTCCCTTTCTGCTTGTAACACAGATATTTTGGAATATTCTGAATGTTTTGTTTTAAAATTTCAATTTTTGTCCGAACAGACAGCTCTAGGAGTTAGGGAATTCAAACAGCATTGTGGATCTTGTCTTTCTTTATTTACCTGTGACTTACATCGGGGAGGTAGATTTACTTGCTCATTTTAGGTGACAGCAGTGTATCAGAGGAGAAATGGGATGGGTTTCATTACTAGTAGCTGGTTTGTATTATTCTTACTTCCAAAACTCACAGTGCAGTGACACCTCCGTGAGGTTACATGTTAATACAGGAGACACTCTGGAGAACTGAGGTCTGTAACAATCTCCAAGTAATTCTCTGCATGAGTGACTTCACGTGATTTATTATACTTGCATGGATGTTGCCAAGAACTGGTCAGGATTCTCACGGATTTTACTTCTCCATACCAGCAGTGAGGGCTGATTTTGTTCTAACATCTCATTTTAGGGTGATCATCATGTTACAAAGTGTAACGCTGTGCTTATCAGAATCCCATAAACTATAAGTTTTCCCTGTCTTTGCCTAGTTTATCATTCTTTTTAATGTTTTTATGGTTCTGTTTTGCAGTCCATGCATGCTCAGAAATACACATCTGAAGAACAGTCTTATTCTTCACATCTGCCAAGCAGATTATCAGTTATTAAATCTTTCCAAATCTCTCTGCTTTACAAGGAAATCAAGAGAGTTCAAGTTATGCTTCTACAGCTCTATTAAATTGGAGGCTGTAATTCTTGTGAAAAAAAAAGTTATTAACTGAGGCAATTCATCATGGAGCCTAAGGAGCAATCAGCTTCTCTGTGGACAGCTATAAATACAGGTTTCCAGACTGCATAAAAAGGCAGCCTGTTTGGAAACGTTCAGAAACACGGGGAGTGAAGGGCAAACATCGAGAGGTGCCCGGGGGTCCTGTGGGGACAGGTTCAGCTTTGCTGTTCTGCAGCGGGTTCCTCTCCGTGCCTGACTTTCCTTGTGCACGTAGGAAGGAAAAAAAGGACACCCAGCCTAATGTTTCTGGAAAAGGTGAGAGAGGGGACTAACAAAGGACTCAGATATGCACATGGATTGTCCAGCAAAACAGTGCCCAGTGCTCGTCATCTTCCTCTCTTCCAAAACCTGTCTCATGTTTTTCATGCTATCCTCTGTCCTTTTCAGGTTGTGCCGCACGAAAGCTCCCACCTTCTTCCCACACCTCCAAACGCCTTGCCCTGCTCCCTGACATCCCCAGCTCCCTCTCTTCTGTAAGCCCAGCTTGTCTGGCTGGTTTGGAGCTGTGCCTTTGCCCAGCTGCCTCCCTGCCTGGTGGGACAGAGAAGGGCTGTTCTCCACCTTCCTCCGCACGGCCCCAAAATCGTCGCTGCTCCATCCAGCTTCTGGATTTCCTGCTCCTTGTTCTGTCACCTATTTGGAATCAGGTGCCTTATCTCTCTGTCCCAGGCAATAGGACAGGTACCTGACAGAGATTTATCAGCTGCTTTGGGTGTCTCGGCTCTGTGTGGGCGGGGAGATATTAAAGGGGCCTGAAGATGTAGAAAACTCATCCTCTGAAAATCAAACTCTTTTAAGGAACTTCAGGCTGGATAATCACAAGTGTCATTAGCAATTTGGAGAGCTTGGGTGTGTCCCCTGCCCTGAGTCCCTATAGGTGTAAATCAACATGTTCTGGCTTTTTTTTTTTGGCTGGGAAAGGAAAAGCAGTAGTGTCCCAGTACCCCTCACAAACAGGTGAGTCTTCTGTGCTCTGCCAGTCCTTTAACTCTTCTCCTGGAGCTGTTGCAGCTCCAAAGGGTTCTCCTCCCTCTCCAGGCTTTTCTGCAACTCCTCTGGGTGTCTTTCACTTGTTGTACTTCATTTCTCCCACATCTCTGCTCTTGACTTTTTTTTTTTTATGACTCCTCTCAATAACCTGGGGTATAACTTTCCACTGACTGTGTTACACTTCAACAGCATTCGTATTTCCAACATCAACCACATCCCAGGGCAGACTTTGAATCATGTGACAAAGCGTGGGTACCTTCAACCGAATCCTTGTCAAGCAGAATTCTCAGCACCTTCTGTTTACGAGACAGATTTTCATCTTTCAGATGCATTTTTGTTGGGAGGGATTTAAGGACTTGTGTTCCTGGCATAGCTGTACACCATTAAAGATGGGCTATTTAAAAAAAAACCCAACATTGGGGCAGCTCACATTTAAAAGCAAGGAAACCCAGTGTTTAGAGCAATATGTGATTTCAGCTACTGTTAACAGGGAGTATTTTCTGTTCTCCTGTTCTGCAGTGCATTTTTGATAGTTCAGAAGTTGTATTTTATTTTATACTCCAGCATGGTCTGAGCTAACAATATACAGCTTAATTCCATTCTGTCCTTTGCAGCTTCATCTTTAATTCTGAAAATTTGGCCTGTAAGCTTCCAGACAGATAAAGAAAAGAGTCCCCAAGATCAAAGAGGTGGTAGCAGATGAAAGGAAACTAGAGAATGCCTTCAGGGATGAACAAGGAGTCTTGAGGAAAAAGACACTGAATATCCAGTCAGTCACCACCAAAGCAAGGAGAAAAATCTGCGAAAAAAAGGCAGAATTACATGAGGAAGGATTATTGCTGTTATTAAGGCAAGAGCTGAATTTCTGATGGTGGTGTGAGAGACAGAGAGAGAACACACAGAAAATAAAATTGGTTTTTGCCATCATCCTATAAGTGAGAACAGAAATAAGCAACATTCAGTGACCCTGTGCTAGAGGATTCATTATTTATAACTCTCTGGAGACAACATGTAAAATAGTTCATGTTCTTCATCACTCCTGTGATTTGAAGCAAAGGGGCTGAGATTCCTTTTCTGATACGCTCTGGTTGTGCTGGGAAAAGTTAATGTTTCTGTTTGAGATCCAGTAGAGCTGCATGAGCAGATGTTTTACTCGAGTGTGGGTAATAACAAATCACACTGCAAATATGTAAGAGTAGGGAAAGGTGACCTGCAATAAATCATCCTCCCAAATGCTATGCTTAGATAACAGGCACATGGAAATAGCAACGTGCAGCCTGTTACTTTATGAAAGTTCTTCCAACTGAATTTAGCTAGCTTTCCTGCAGGCTATGGAAGAGGATTAAATGCCTGCTTCCAAATTCTGTGTCATTATTGCTGCTTTCTCTGACGTGTGATTTGAGAAACTGCTCATAGGAGTCGATGGCAACCACCTGTTCTGCTGGAAGTGCAGCAGCTTGGCCGTGTGGCAGCTGAGAGCATCCTCAGGCTCACTGAGCACACCGAGGCAACAGAACTGCAGTAAGAGCTGAAACGGCCTTACGGCGCTTGGAAGACTCTGACTGCCTTAAGCTGCTGGTTTGTGGTCTTGTTGAACCATCCCAGGATTTTCACATCTGAATTACTGTTAATTTCTAAAATACAGGTTAGCTCATGCAGTCAAGGACTCTTTTCAAACACTGAATGCATTTGAAGCACTTAGGCCGCCTAAAACCAGTGCAGGAACTGTTTTTAAGTGTTCTTAATTATTTGCTCTGTTCAGTGTGACTCTTGTCAAGGACATATGAATGATTCACTGTTTCGTGTGCCTTGAATCACGCGAAACATTATTTTACTTGTTTTGTTCTACCTAGCTCTAATAATTGACCTTTATCTACAGCTTCCAGTCAGGACACCCAAGGGAAGGAGCTTTTACTTGTTAACAAATGAAGTATTTTGGAGAAAATTGCCCTTCAACAAGCGGAGTTAAACTTGGGGATGTGAAAAGATATGGCCTGGGCCAGAGTGTTCTGTGCAGTGGGATGAGAAAATGATGGAAGGGAGCTACAGTGACACAACATTTTGTCTGGTTTGCTAAGGAAGGGACGGGTGGGGGAACTGTTGGGTTATACCTCACAGAGCCCAGTTCTACTGCAGCTGAAAGTCCAGGCTTAACTGGCGGGGGAAGTTCCCTTTGAGCCTCAGGCTCTTGAAAAATGGGCAAGGTTTACAGCCAGAAATGTCATCACAGGCAGCTATTTATCAAAGCACAGGACACTGCACACTGGAAAGGCAACACGCTGTGGTGTTTGCTTTGGTTGGACATCCTGGGAGAAGGAAACAGCCCAGCAAAAATCAAACCCTTCTAGAAATTATTTAAAGGAAATACCAAAGTAATCCACAACACGCTCTTCGTGGGTTATTAAATTACAGTAAAAACATTAGCCCCGCACAGATCATTATTTTACCATTAGCTTAATGTCATCAGTTAATGAAGAAACATCCATGCAGCTCTGGGATGTGTTTCCTTATGCTACACACGACCAAGGGTAACAGATGCAATTAAAATGCTGCCAAAGTCATCATCTTTGTGAGGGAGCTTTGTAAGTGCCTGTCAGTGCACCAACAGCAGGGGGGCTTTCTGCTGGTGGAAAATAGTTTTAATTTTGCCCATTCGGGTGTTTGTTCCTCACTGACCCTAATTTTGCCCAGAGCATCAAGAAAGGAAGTTTTCTACTGTAAACGATTTACTGCCCTTGCAATACCACCCCTTCCTCCTTCCACATTTCAGGGAGGTGTGTGTTTAACATGCCACTGATATGGAGGTAATTAAATAGAAAGGGAATAAACATCTAAATTATGATAGCCCTCTAGTGAAATTATTATGCTAATTTTTAATTATACTTTTCACTTTGTAACCCCTCGGGACTACAATTGGTTTCGACAGCAGCTGTATCAGACTGAAAAAAATCTACTAACTGATTGTGCAAACTGAAGATTTAGCATCTTTCTACCAATACTATACATTTTTATCAGAGAATGAAGTTCAGTCTTACTACATTTTGTTAGAGGGATGTTATAACTCAGAGTGGGAAAGATACACATTAATTAAGCAGAGCTGCCTGTACTCGTTCCTTGTTTCAGTGCAGATAAGAGTTCCTTTCATTATTTAAAGGAAAGGTAATCCCACTGAACTGGTTAACATTTGATCTACTTGTTAAGAGCACAGAATGGCACTGGTACAATGTACCTGGCAAACACTGTGCATCAGCTGCAGCTCCTACATGTCTCTACCATTTCAGGCACCACAGAATGCCCCAAGGCAGATTTACAAAGCAGTGTCAGCTGTAGTAAAGCCTCTCAGCCTACCCCAGGAGTTTCTGCACAGCCAGTAGAATAAAACAAAATGCTTAAGCAAAAAAAGTGGCAAATCACTTTGAACTGTTTCAGAAATCAAACTTGCTGTTTGATTTTCAAAATGGGCTTCTCTTCAATATTCAAGTTGAGATATTGCAATGGATACAAACTTAGAACGTGTATCACCCATGGATTTAAGGCAATATTTTGAATTATATTGTCACCTGTCTCTCTTTTTTTTCTAATGTTGCCCCCTTTGCAAAATAGTTCATGAATCTAGATTTAAATTTATGGATGATGTCCTACGAAGGGGGCATCTACCTTTTTAAAAGCGTTTGCAAATGTTTTCAGGAAATAAGTTTCCTTGAGAGCGTTTAGGACCTGCTGGACATCATGGAATGAAATCCAGGGTTTTAAATTCATACTCTTTATATGTAAATTACTGTAACTCACCATTTCAAAACTGAATCCTTGATGATTGTTGAGCGAAAAAACTGGCACTGTGCAGTCTGAGTATGGGCTGTCCTTAGTTCCAGTTTAAACAGATTCCTCCCATCTCTACCAGTGCTTCCAGCACAAAGTTGAGACTGGACAGAGCAGAGAAGCCCTGAAAGTCACTGCCAGACTGTCAGTGCAGTATCTTTCAGAAGGAACAGCCTGATTTTTTCAAAACCTCCACCAAGCAATCTTGGGGAGGTTCAACTTTCCTTTTGTGGTAGGTTATGAAACATTTCTACGGAACTTACAGATTTATTTGCACGTATTTGCTCATCCCATATAAAACATAATGCTGGGGGCTTGGAGTTTTTAGTTGAGAAAGGTGTTTCTTGAACTGTGCCAGCTCTTTGCAGGAGAGGAAATGGAGATGGGGGCTCACACACCCAGTGTGTCCTGCCCTCGGTGCAGGAGTTGGGACCTGGAAAAGTGGGGCCACTGATTGCTGTGATCATCAGCAGTGGCAGAAGACACAGTGCAGGGGCAGCCAGCCCAGAGTGGCTGTTGTTAATCATCTTACTGGCTGGGAATCTGGTAATGACAGAGAGAGGAAACACCAGCCAGCTCACCTGAATTACCCTCTGTGCCTCACAGATAATGTCCTGAGACTTTCAGCAGCTCATCTCAGAAAAAAACAAACAAACAAACCCAGAGGATTTTTCCTGACAGCCTTGTTATAAGTAAATAAATTTTATTCTTCGTGTTCTCCCTAACCTAAGTTGTTAGATTTTATGACTTTATTGAAAAGTGTGCCACGTGGCCAGGACTACTGACTCGTGCTCTCCAGACTGGCAGATGTTTCTCATAATTAACCCAGTTTTCAGCCAAGAAGGAAGCCAACATTTCTCAGATTTGTGTATTGAAGACCTATAAATACACACTGTGTGTATCTAGACAGAACACTTTGTTTCCCAAAGGCACAAAGCAAAGCAGTACCTTTTAATACGAGGGAAAATCGGGTCATTTGAACTCAGGAATCAGATGTGGGATGGAGCACTTGACTGGGCAAACCAGCCTGAACAGCTGCTGTTGAAGGCGGCAGTCTCATCCTCCAAATCTGAAGTTCATCAAGTGACATGGACCAGGAACTGATATGCTGCTGTAAACTTTCTGCTTGATTTTGTTTGAAAGTCACAGCAAGAGAGAAGCATTGTGCACCAGCTGAATTTCTATTAGCATATCAAAAGAAACTCGAGGAGCTATAGCAATGTATTTAAATGAAGGTCGACTTGGTTTCTTAACCAAAGTTTTGTATTCTGCCAGCAGGGTGTCTGAGTGGATTTTTAGAGAGGGCAACTGGAGAGCGTTTGCTCCTCAGGTATAGTAATAAATGTAAATGCAGTGCAAAACACCTCTGAGAATCTTGAAATGAGTCAGCTTTCTGAAATTATTAAAATCTACAGCAGGAATCTTGGCTTGATTTTTTGTTTTGGAGGAGTTTCAGCTCTTTGTTTGTAAGACAAGGGCTTGCAGAGTTTTGGCTGTTGGCAGCTCTTGCACCTTCTATAAATTATTCCTCATTGTAATCCAGTTTGATTAATCTGAGGAGAGAGACAGGTTCTTGGAAGAAAACTGGGACGTTTCAACCAAATTTGACAGACAGACAGACAGACATGTTTTTCAGCTCTGTGGTGAAACTTGAAACATTTTACACAATGTAAGTGAGGATAACGGCAGTGTTTCCACAGGTGAGCACCCCTCTATCCCTTAAAAGAGCCAGTAAGGAAGGAGAATTCCATAATCTGATCTGTAACTTAGAGTAAACATCAGGATTTAAGTGAAGCTTCTCTCAAAATATAATCCAGCTGATGCCTGCTCTTGTTACAGGTGCTGAGTGCCTGAACCTCTATTTCACAGGGGATGCTTCTCTGCAATTTAGGAAGTTTGGGAACGCTTGGAAAACAAAAGGAAAATTCTCATTCTGTTCCAGTCAAGGGGTGAACGGTACAAGTTTCTGCTGTATCTGACAACAGAGAGAAATCCAGGTTTTTACTCCAGGGAGGTGAGAGGCTGTAATCTTCGGTAGCACCAAGAGCTCTGCCTGCAGGGCAGAAGAGGATGCAGGGGAAAGGATGTCTCACGAAGCAAATGTCCTTGGAATGGATTTGCTTTCTAGGCAAAAAGATAGGTGTTTTTAAAGGTATCCTAGGAGCTTCCTAACCTTGTCTTTCTTGCAATTCTCTAGTACTGCCTTGTGTTCCCTAACTGCGAAGGCTGAAAATGCTTAAATACTTGAAGACCCCAAAAGTGCTGTTTGCCTGGCAGAGTGAGGCTTTTGCAGCCCCTTTCTGAAGTGAAAATGGGCTGAGTGACTTCTGGGGAAATCCACTGTAATGAATATTGCGGTCCAGCCTGGGGCAGCACCCTTCACTCTGCTTGGAATGACTGAACACGACCTAGCAAGTGTCTTATTTGTGTGAGACATCCCCTAAGTGCACCAGGAGCTGTGCTTAGGAAAGGCTGGGTTTCACCTTTTGCCCATGCCAGAATGTTAAACCCCCTAAAACCTGAGCAAATTCTGCCTGCCAAAATGCCACCAGAGTTTCTCTTTTCCTCTTTCACGATGACCAGCTAATTCATACTTCCCATGGCTCGGCACAGCTGCATCCATTGCAGCAGAGGAGCATCATTTTACCCTCTGTAAGCATCAGTCCCTCAAATTCTCTCTGCCTGAAAAGAGCTATTCTATGCATTATTATTACAGTAGTAATGTTAATAAAGAGCTCACAGGCACTGTTGCAGCCAGCTGCAGGTTGTTTCCTCTGCCTCATCATTTTGGTGAGAAGGCATTCCTTTCTTCCTACAGTTTCATTCCTTGCACGCTTCAGGGCCTGTAGAATTAGTGCTTTGGACAATATTAGAATGAGACTTCCTAAATTAGTTCATGCCTGGAAGGATATCCCGGCTACTTTTCCATCATTTCAAAGAAAACTCTGTTCTGATTTGCTGAGAGATGCATTCAAAAGGAATTCTGGAGTCTGCAGCCTTAGGGTACTGCGTCTGGGGGCTCCAGGCTGAGACAAAGTAGACCCCACCGTCTCTCTTGGACTTTAAACCTGTGGTAGGAACCAGGAGAAGTTTGGAGAAACTGCTACTTGCCTTTTAAAAAAGCAGCTCTTTCAAAGACTAAATTAAAAGGGACATGACCTAAAAAGTTACCCACGGAACACAGGAAATTAATTGAAAATCATGAATATAAAATTAATGTGTGTATGTAAGCAGAATATGAAACTCAACAAAAAGAAGAGATTTCTAATATCCCAATGTTGTAACGCTTAAGATATTAAGAAATAGTAACAGTTAGTCCATAAAACAAGAGTTTTACCTAAATAATTTCCGCTGATTACACAGAAAAACGATCAGCTGCTTACTGACTTTATGTGTAAAATAGAACAGGGGAAAACCACAGATATATTTGCCCTAGATTTTGAGAAGCCTTTGATTTATCACTACTAGATGGGACTGAAATCTCATTCTCTCGTCTTTTCTCCTTCTTTTTCTTTCCATTTCTACTGTGCTTCCAGTTTTTCCAGATATTTCTTTTCCTATTCTTTGACTTCTAGAAAAAAATTACCACATGAATACCCAAGAGCAATAAAACATAACAAAACCCAAGTCAAGCTCATTTCAAAATCTTCCTTTTTTCCTCAACCATGAAATTGTGGGATACATTTTTAATATACTCAGAGCTGTTTGTTAATTAGAATATGTCATTGCCTTTGAGGATTCCAGGAGGTACAATCAAAAGTCTTTGCATGCTTCAAGACAGCTTTGAAAATACATCCCTAAAGTGACCAAATGGATCAAAATATGTAGAAATATAAAAGCTACAAGGGGGTTCAATTGTTTAATCAAAGAGATGGATAGGAATTACAAATAAATGAATTACTACCTTTGGGAAAGGCTTCAGTAAATATGGCAGAGCACTGCATGCAAATATCCTGATAAAATCCACTTTCCTGTAAGAGCCAGGTCAGCTCACTGGTGCAATCTGTAATCTTTATAGAGGCTTTAGGGTTGATTTTTTTTTTTAATATATTATTGTCTTCCAAAATTAAATCTGCATTTTAAATCTTAACTCATGCCATCCTAGTAACTAGTTCCAGCATCTATCTGTGCCAATCATTGCCACCATAATTTTTGTTAATTACAACCAGTCATGGCAAGGGGAAATTAAAAATGGAAATGCATCGAGTTTCATACCAGTTGATGTTGTGGAAATTTGGAAGCTTTGCTTCAAAAGGCAACAATTTTTCACTGAAACAATTAATTTGCTGCTGTTTTGGTCTCTTCTCCCAGGCAACCATCAATAGGACAAGGGGACATGGGCTCAAGCTCTGCCAGGGGAGGTTTAGGTTAGATGTTAGGAAGAAATTCTTTACAG
>JAWMRA010000162.1:31734377-31784509 GCA_035584735.1 Pseudotriccus pelzelni
GGAAGTGTCCAAGGCCAGGTTGGACGGGGCTTGGAGCAACCTGGGCTGGTGGAAGGTGCCCCTGCCCATGGCAGGGGTGGAACGAGATGGTCTGCAAGGTCCCTTCCAACCCGAACCAGTGTGTGGTTTTATGATAAACTTCTGAAGTCACACAGGCCTCAGCAGATTTTCACTGTTACTGTAATAAATGTTTACATGCTACTTTTTAGTCTCAGAATAAATGAATAAATAAAAGAAATGCAATTAATTATATAGTGGCAAATATATTTCTTACCTGTGTTCTTGCATGTAAAATTTGGGAATGCTTTTCATGAATTCCCATGCAATGTCTTAAATTTACAAAAGAGGATTTTTACAGATGGGCACCAAGAGCTGCTTTGTGGTGGCTGAGGGTTCTGTCAGCGAGTGTCTCAGCAGACGTGCTATGGCATTTTATAGTGCTCTTCTGTTACTAAACAGTATTTACCAGCTGATAAAGATCAAATATCGTGTCCAGTAGCATACGTCCAACTCAGCAAAAAAAAAAGTCTTGATGTGCAGAGCTTTTGTTGTTTTTTCCTTGTTGATGATGGTATGTGCTTTTCCAGGGGCTGGCAAGGTTTGATTGCATACGGATGTCATTCCCTTGTGCTGATAGTGGATGCCAATACTGCTCAGACTTTACAGGTTCTGGAAAGACACAAAGCTAGTGTTGTCAAGGTGAGATGTGCATGTTTTAAGGTATATTACTTGATTCTGGTGTATATGTCATTTTTCTGAATCACTGTAAATACTTGACATGATACTGCACTTGATTTTCAGGTAAAATGTCTTGTAAAATACCCATATTTTACAAGATCTCTGTTACAGCTGAATCAAACCATACATGCTGAAATTCAAGCTGAGGTTGATGGTATATCTTTATAGAATATATAGAGGTTATTAAATATCTAGAAAAATCTGTTAGTGTTACAGAACACAGAAATGTTTTTAGGAAATCTTTTAGCACTGTGGAATTTCAAAGGAACATTACAAAATATCAGATGAAGCTCTTTGTTGATGCCCTTTCTGATCTTCCCTGTTGGGGGAAGGGCACCATTTGTCTAGGAAGTTACTTTTAAGCTTTTTCTTCTGTTCCCACCTAGAGAACAGGAAGAATAGCAGACAAAACTGAACATTTATTTTAGTGATATGAACTGGCTAAAATTCAAGTTCAAGTGTAGGGTACCTGTACTTTCCTTTGAAGTTCCTTGACTTGAAATTGCAGAGTCTGACTTTGAGTCAAGCGTGGAACAGGATGTATTTCTTTGATGCATCATTTCTTTGATTGTGGACAAGGACAGATTCAGTTGGGCTTTAGAGGAATGTTTGGCTGGCAGATAGAATCTTTAATAGTCCTTGGCACAAGTGCTCTTTTAGAAGGCAGTCAGTAATGTAAGAGGAATAATATGTTCTTAGATAGGGGGATTTTGGTGGGGGTTTTTGTAGTAGAAGGTTGAATGTGCCTTCTGCAAATCACACACTAATTTTTCCCACATGGAATTTTCTTTAGATAGACCATTTTTCTGTAAATACACTGGTACTGTATGGCCACTCTGATATTTTAAAATTTTAAATTTTTTAAATTAAAATTTTTAAACTTTTAAATTTTAAAATTAAACACAATTATTTTGCCTTTAGGTTTGATAATTTACTGACTTCTGAGCTATCATGTTATGGCAGTTTCTGCACACTAAAGAGCTTCAATTTTTTGGTGAATGGCTTTGAAATTTCAGGATGTTCAGTAGTTGATGTTGTTTATGTATCTTTATGTGCTATAATGTATATTTCTGTGCTACAGAGTCCAGTTAAGTGAGCTCTTTAATAATAATAATAATAATGCTAATAAAGGGACTGCTCAAATCCTGAGTGAAAACATTGGGTAGGGCAGAACTGATACAGGTCCATACAAGATCTTGGCCACGAGTCATGCAGATGATGACATTGTAGCTTTTAAAAATGATTGTAAAGTTCAGGAGTTGGTTTTGCTTGATTAGAGAGAATTTTCAACTGACAGGCCAAAAAAAAGAAACTTAAAAGGGTTAGGTTTCAAAACAGATATTTTATGTCATTTTTTGAGAGTTCTGTGCTGTGACTTGTTTTAAAATAATGCTAAAATGTCACAAAGGATGGAGAACTGATTTCTTCCAGCAAGTCTGTAGACATGCCCAAATCTTTCAGGGGAGTTTGAGGATTCTCAGAGCAGTGTTTTCAACTTAGAGCTTGTGCTGCTGCTGTCAGTAGTCTCTCTGGTGACCTGTGTGACCCTCAGTAAGGAGAGGTTGTTTGTCAGTTATCTCAGAGCAAAGGTGTGGACATGATAACAACCACAGAGTCAGTGGCACTCTGGGCAGCAATACCTGTGCTTGCCTTCTGGCAGCTTGTTTGTTGTCTTCCAGCTTCCCTGTAAAGTGAAGAAATCAATTCCCGTGTCTATAATTGTGTAAAAATTAGAAAACTTAAGTGGCCTGGAGGTATCAGCAACAGTGATGACTCAGCTTTAAAGTTTTCTCTTAGTTTAGATAATAAATTGTAGCACAGTTAGTTTTTTGATCCATGCAGTGATAGCATCTGAACGTGTTTTGGATACATTCTCTGGCATTGAGGAGTAACATCATTACAGTAGGAAACCAAATGCTGAAGTCCATTAGTTTATAAGATAATTTTGCAAAACCACTACCTGAAGCTTTATGAACAGAAAGAGACTGTAAGAAAATTGCTAATTTGTAAGGTGTAAGGATGAGAAGAAATTCCCTTCTACTTTAATTATTATTAAGAAATTATTATGGGGGCCATGATCACTGCAGATACCTTTACACCTGTAACAAATTTTCTTCCATTCCTAATTTTTTTTTAAGAGTTTATAAATGCTAAGAGTGTAAATAAGCTGGAGGGGGTCTGAAAGAAGTCTACAGTGTATGTCTGACACACTCTTTGTAGGAGAGGCTCACACCAGCAAACTCAGTGTACCAGGGATCTTGTCCCCAAGAACCTGTGTTCAGCACTGAAAAATTTCAAAACACAACACATCTGCAATTAAAAAAGCAAAGCAAAACCAATTGATTCATAATCCTTCAGCAGTCCATTTTACTGTTTTACTTTAAATGCTTCCTGGCCTTCGGCTATCATAACTGTGTCTGGAATAGGTAATGGATTCACTGAGAATTGATCTGTGTTAGTTGTCCATCTGTACAAAAGGTGTTTGTAGGAGACTGATGACTTTGTACGGAGTGGATCATATCTGATTTTACCTTTAGAAAGAGTACTTGAAAGCGTGCTTCTGCAGAGGAAAATCTAATTACAAGAGAAAAGTTTTGATCTGTCACTAGAATGAGAGGATTGGCATTACACTTGTATCCTTTTTGTTGTGTTAATAAACAGAGATAATAAGGCTTTATAAATGAGGTGAGGTAGATTGTGAACATTAGAAAAAGTCACCTCTGGTTCATGTTTCTGACTGTTGCTGCTGTATTTTGAAGTCAGGGTAGACAGACAGTAACCAGTATCATAAGAAAATAATTCCTTTGAGCAGAGGGTCACGTCCTGTGTTGGATCCTGTTGGAGCAGTGTGACTGCAGAGAGAAAAGAGATTTATGTTGTGAGCATCTCCTTTTTGTTGTTCATAACTCGGTGACAACTCCTCCCTTGAGAAATTATGTCTTCCAGACTTGGAATTTGCTTTGAAGGAATAAGTATTTGACTGAGGAATAAATAGCTTTGTAGGTTTTTACAATTACAGTAATTGCAGATATCCTCGTGGGTGATTCTTTTCTGGATCAGCAGGGAAGCAGGAATTGCAAAAATTAAATTTGTAGGTAGAGAAGAGTCTCTCTAGAATTCTTTGCGGTTCAGGTAGAAACAAGCTTTGAGTTTATAACTTGAAAACTTCTGTGTTTGGCCTCCCCCTTTCTGTGTCAGGTGGGGTGACAGCACACAGCTGTAGTGAGATTTTTGTAGCAGTAAATTCCCATTAGCTTTGCACTAAGGTTTCTTTATTCTTTCAGGGTCTTCAGTCTCTCCTAGGGACAGAAGTTCACCTTAAAACCAGGTAGCAAAACAACTCCGTATTAAAATGATAAGGGAGAGAAATCGGTGTTATTTATGCCCTTATAATCTGGGAAGATTTGTAGACAAAATGTTTCTGATTTCAAGACAGTTTTCATAGGTGTTGCCAATTTGCAAGCCCATGAAGCTTGAAATCCCAAAGCAGAAAGTGGTGTGTGGAAATCAGTGTGCTGAAAAGGACTGAAAAGTCAGCAAATGTCAATAATAGCTTCTTTATTGTATTATTTAGTTATGAGACAACACGTAGATGAAAGACTTAACCTTCCTTCCTCCCCAGTACCATAATATATCTGTATTTGTCAGATTACAAAAATGACATGTTTTAGGACGTATATAAAAGTTGGAGGATAATTTTTCCGCCTCTGTTTGGAAATCAGTGGGTACAGGTTTGTGGATGCCCACAGAACCTTAGCTCTAAATATTTGAGTAAACTCTTTTTATACATAACGTGTATATTTGGGTTGCTGGAGTTACCTTCAGGAACAAGGACTGTTGATTTAGGTAACTGGAGAATGTCAGGCATGCAGTCATGCAGCAAAGTTGGGACCTCCCTTAAATTTGCACAAGCAATGGAAGCTTAAAGGTATTTTACACAGGTGCTGTTGACATGAACTATTACAGTGCTTTTTATCGAGTTCATTATCCTTTGTTTAGCCATCTGAAGGATATGCAGTGTGGTGTCTGTGTCACATGCGCTTGTCTCCTTTGACCAGTGTCCATCTGTGCGTTCAGGTTAAGTGGGCTAAAGAAAATTACCATCACAACCTTGGCTCCCCGTATTCCTTACGTTTGGCTTCCGCTGATGCTACCGGGAAAATCATCGTGTGGGATGTGGCAACAGGAACAGCTCGCTGTGAGATCCAGGAACATTCCAAACCAATTCAAGGTAATGGCAGTGCATGGGGTTTCTGGGGAGCATTCTGTGTACAAATCCATCACCCGTGTTTTATAAACTGTGCTCAGTTCTGACAGTGATTTCTACACAGCTTTCTGTGTATTGGCTTGCTCTTTCTATGAGGAAATGTAAGATTTACTGTCTCCCAGAGGAATGCTGCGAGATTTAATTCATTATGGTAATGTTTGCCAAGACAAAAAGTTAGGATCTATTTTTATGGACGTTATTGATTGCAGTAATAACACTTACAGTGTCAGGTACATCTTCCTGCCTTGCAGCTGGGGTTGTGGTGCAGTCTGAATTGCACCCGAGTGCTGGTGCCCTCCGAGGGGGTGCAGTGCTTGAACAGGATTACATTTATGGAAAGTAAATGTTTTGATTGGGCACACGTATTTTGACAGTTGTTTAGATACCTCATTATGTAGCTACTTCTGATCAAATATGTTAGTATGATAAGATACATTTGCAATGTAAGCAGAAAGAAGGTTTTTTTGAGCACTTCAACGATTTCAAAAACTTGTGATGATGCTTATGTTATGAGTTGGGTTATGTAATGGTTTTTTTAAACTCTATTATATGAAAGCCCACTTATGAAAATAAGTTGTTTGGGTTTTGTTGTTGTGGTTTTATAAATCCTGTGAAAGAAGCTATAATATTGTAAGTCTGATAGTGAGTCACTGAAAATTTTTTATATTGACTGCAGTTAATTTTGTTAGTTTTATTACTTTTTTGTTTGTGTGTGTGTTATGAGTTGGGTTTTATTTACTCCTGACACCAACTCAGTGAATACTTGGTGGAGTTTTGATGGAGAAATTTGGAGATTTGTCCATTCTTTCGAGCCCAGTGAAGTCTTTCCAAGCTTCTGGACAAGGAAAAAGGCTAATAAGCAGCAGAATTAAAATTCTGGTGTGTCCTCAGTCGCTGATTTGATTCAGCAATAACCTCTAACAAAAGCATAACCTCTAACCCTTTCCTTCCCATGTGTTTCTGAGGCCTCTGACTTTCTCCAAGCTGTAGAAAGTGGTGCAAATACAGAGCCTGAGCACCAGAGTGATCTGGTTCTCTGGGTTATCTGCAGGAACTTTGTGGGATAACAGCTGAGCCTCATAAAAAAAGCCTCACACTTTTCTCCTCACCGTTTCAGGGAGGAGAGAAGTGGTGGATCAGTGTAAGGCACTCTCCTTTTATTTGGTGCAAACTTTGCATTCAGCTGAGAAGGAGTTAAACCTTTTGTTAACTTCCAGTGTAACAGACTTGGACACACGTGGCTGCTTTTGTTTTTTTACTTTTCTTTTCTGTGAAATCAGGGAAAAGCACTTGCCAGCTCTGAAAAGTCTGAACTGATAAAACAGAAGAACAGCTGGGGAAGGAAGGTGTTTTTTTAAACATCTTAATGTGTCTGAGCTGTAGAGAAGCTGTGAGTTGGTGAGGTCATGTTTTGAGTGGCAGGAGCTGCACTGGGGTGCCTGCCTGACGCGTTGTGTTGTCTAAACCACTGCCCAAGCAGCACACAGGGAGCTCTAATACAGCTCCTTTCAAGGAACTGAGGCATCCCTCTGTTCTTACTGACAGAAAACATAGTCTTTTATGTCCCTTTCTCTGGAATGTTTAAATGATGGACCGCTGTGATGAGGGGCCATCACACCCCTTCAGACTGACCCTGTTATTTAGCACTGCCCTTGTGTTTTTGACTGTTACAGTCAGATTCGTTTCAGCCTTCAACTTAAGACTCTCTGATTAAAAAGTGTTTGAAGTGGAGAAGACATTTGTTCCCAGGTCCTATACTGATACCATCTCAAATATTAGTTTTAGGTGGTGTTATGGCTCGTGGTGTCTTCCCAGATATTAATTGGGATGGTGTATGATTCTTTTCACTTTGACTCTACAGTGGTTCTGTACAGTACAATGGGTTGTTTCAGATAGAAATTCAGGGGCTGAAAAGATGTGACATCTGCAGGTAGGACAGGGATTATGTGCGTGTGCGTAGACATGTGCAGCCCAGTTTGTTGCTGATCGTTAAAAACATAAATTCAGACTATAACAGGAACTTAGGTTTTAGAATTGTGAAATAGAAACATCTTTTTGCTAACAAGCCACCGTTAATTCCGTTAAAGACGAGGCACAGAAGAAGTGTAATTTTAAAATAGAACAGCTTTTTTTTTTAAAATTATTTTAATGTTATTCCTTCTTTTCTTTTGACAGACATGCAGTGGTTGTGGAATCAAGATGCTTCTAGAGATTTGCTGCTTGCAGTTCACCCCCCTAACTATATTGTACTGTGGAATGCAGACACAGGCACCAAACTTTGGAAGAAAAGTTATGCTGAAAATATCCTGTCTTTCTCCTTTGACCCCTTTGATCCATCACACTTAGCTTGTAAGTTTATCTGTATCAAACAGTGACCAGGAAAAAGGTTAAGCTAGAATGTTAATATTGAGATTAAATGTAGTGGATTGGAGAGGGTAACGTCCTAAATGCCATGAAGGAGTCTCAAAGCAAAGACGGGGAAGCCTTTGGCCAAGGTGGAGTCTTCTGAAATAAGATGCCCTTGTGTGAGGGGAGGGGAAAAGCAGGCATGGGTGGAGAACTAAGAGACTTGAAAGAAATATTGGAGACTTTACAAAAGAAAGTGTCAGGTGTGTAAATTGGGAGCTGGAGGAGGCCAAGTCTAGAGAGAAAATGAAATGTAAGAAGGTACAAAAGGATGGATGCTGAGGGAGAACCCAGTGAGATAAGTAGACCAAGAATAAATGTTATTTTCAACAGAAAGGATTTCTTTTTAAGGAATAGGGTCAGCATCAGCTTCAGAAGCAATTCAGATGTCAAGGGGGACGTGGGGAACATTTATTCATTTTAGCAGAAAGGAACTGAGAGAAATAAGAGAGTCACCTTTTTCTTCTTGAATTTTCCTCCATCAGTCCTGATCTGAAATGAGACAGCAGAGTTTGCGACTGTGTAATTTTGGGAGGGTATTATCTGCAATACCATTCAGCCTTCTGTAGACATCTTAGTTATACAGCTGAGCCAAAACTTTATGCTGCAGCATAACTAACATCAGTTAATAATTCTTTGAGCCGTGCTCTGCATGAGAACAAACAGTGGTGATACAGCCAATGTGCACAGCTCTTCTATTTGCATTGTGAAGCTTAAAAAACCCCAGTTTGTGGGAGAGAATAACTGAGTTTCTGCCAGTAATACAGTGGTTTTTGCTATAAACTTAATTTTGAAAGGTGAGTTTTGTGGATATTAATTAATTGTAATGTGCCATCTGCTGCTTTTTCAGTAGAACGTGCTGGTGGTCTAAAATGATGAGTTTTCTACCTGATGGAGTATTGTTAAAGTTATTAGCATTTCTCCTCACTCAGATGTCATTTAACTGGAATGTCACAATCAAATTGCAGATGGAATTTTGCTTTTTTTGTCTTTTCTTGGTACAGTGCTCACCAGTGAAGGAATAGTGTTCATCTCTGACTTCTCTCCTTCCAAAGCTCCTGCCAGCTCAGGGAAGAAAGTTTACATCTCCAGTCCCCATTCCAGTCCTTCTCACAACAAGCTGGCTGCTGCTACAGGGGCCAAAAAGGCCCTTGACAAAGTAAAAATCTTAATCAGTAATGAAAAACCAAGGTAGGTTGCAAATATTTCTTCTCAGATAACGTTTTGTATACCTGTATATCTTATAGATATAATAGCGTCCAAGGTAATTAGCTTAAAAAAAGAAGATTCACTGGGGTAGGCAGAGGGATATTCTGTGTGGGGGGTAATATTTAGGAATATAACATTCTCATCCAGTTCTGCTCATAAAAACAGCCTTATTATCTCAGCATGTTTTATATAAGTCAAATGACATAATTTTCTCCTCTTGCTGACAGATTTTTATGCAGGTGTAAATTCAGAAACAGCTTTCTTAGTGGAAAAAAAAAAAGATGAAAATGAGCTACCATAATTCATTTTGATTGTGGATTGAGGAGTGATATAGCTAGAGAATAAAAATTACGCAGGTACCTGAGAAGAGTTGTCATTCTAATGTTGTACATCATACTGCGGCAGGAGGCATTTTCTAAATGATTAGCGTATAAATAAAATCAGACTTTATGCATTGCCTTCCTATTTGTATATTTTCTGCTCTTCTAAAACTCAAGTTGTTGTATTTTGAGATTTTATTTTTTTATTAGAAATTCTCTATGCCTCTTTCTGCTGTAATAATTATCTTTTTTTTTCCTTCTGTATTTTCTATTGGAGTATTAAAAATATCTCCCAAACCTGTAGCAAATGTGAGAACACACTAATCAGGCTGTATCAGTTCGAAACTGTTATAATAGGGTGTTTAAATTGCAAACTGAGGAGAAGATGTGATTTTTTTATTAAGTTAATGGGCATGGTCTTGTAATTTTGTGTTCTTTAATGCCTGATTTGCAAATATTGAGGCAATACATAGGCTGCTGCAGCCTTTTGTGTGCTCTGTGTTAGCAGCAAATCAATAGAGAGACCACTTTTGTGCTTTCTCTTAACTGCATTTTAATTGAAATATGAATACTGCCAAAGGTATGACAGGCTTCTCTTTTCTCCCTCCTTTTCAATTCAGAATACCTGAAAAGACTAGAGTGAGGAAAAAAAGGGAAGAAAAGTTGTAGCAGCAATGATTTGTGGGGTTTTACATGAGTTTAAGGAAACTCTGAAGAAAGAGGAGCAGGAGACTGTCAGGAAAGTGCAGATAAAAGGGTGTCCCAAAGGAAGGAATGAGGTGCAGGAAGGGTGTGAGGAGGTTTAATGTGTGGTGGAATGAGGAGATTAAAAACTAACACAACCCCTCCAAGGGACCATCCATAAAATGAGTTCAGAGGCTTTGGAAACTGAGCACACGATGAGGATGATTTTCTTCAACAGGACCCAAGTTCATTGGATTCCGTGTCCCTAAGGAACCCTTTTATGTCGCATTTAATCCCCTGTTCACCTTTCATAAAATGATGAAGTTTCCTGCTCTTTGCTGCTTTCTCTGAGTTTTGAAGACTGGGGTTTTTGATGTAGTGGTTCAGTTCATTTCAAAACAAAGTGATATGCATAACAATATAAAAACTGGAGCAAGCAATATGTTTAAGGGTAATTTCCCATGAATGTCAGTAAATGTCAGGGCAGGCGAGCACTGTTCCTAAGTGAATTGCTTTGTGTGTGAGGTGTGCAAGAATTACACTTGTTCCATTTGAATGAAATGCTATTTTTAAAATTACTCTATAATCTTATTTAGACAAAAGCCAACAGAGTGTGGTTTTGGAACTCAGTGATGCTCTAACAGTTAAATGGAAATCTGCAGTTGCCTCGTGACCAAAATAGGGGTTACTTGAAAAAAACTTGCAGCTGCAGGAAAGATCATGCTGTTAATTTTACTTTGACCCAACCTGATCAGTGTTTATATCTGACATTTTGCAGTGCTGAATCTGTAACGCTCAACGACTGTCTCCAGTTGTCATATTTGCCTTCCAAGAGAAACTACATGCTCTTACTGTATCCCAGAGAAATTCTGATTCTGGACTTGGAAGTGAATCAGACAGTGGGGGTGATTGCAATTGAAAGAAC
The DNA here is from genome assembly GCA_035584735.1 of Pseudotriccus pelzelni. Classification (NCBI taxonomy): domain Eukaryota; kingdom Metazoa; phylum Chordata; class Aves; order Passeriformes; family Tyrannidae; genus Pseudotriccus; species Pseudotriccus pelzelni. Next base: position 31,744,927 of record JAWMRA010000162.1, read on the forward strand.
AGGCGTGCCTTTCATACAGGTAATGAAGACTTGATGAGTTTTTATCGTGGAAATAGTTTATTAAGATCATAGATGAGTTGGGGATCTGCTGATAGTTGTGTTTGGTTAGTTGTAGAGAATGAAAATATGTTAGTTCACTGGGGGAAGAACATCCTCTGAACGGGCAAACAATTCAAACAAAACCTTTCAATTAATTTTTCACATTAATTGACCTTCTCAGTCACAAGTCCTGTCCTGTAGCTAAAACATTTATGGAAATGTTGCATTAATGGTAACAATTTTTATGATTTGCTTACATGTCAGGAATTGTGTGTTGTATTTGCCTGTGCCCTTTGCAAAGGTTAATGTTTTGATACTGTAATATAACGTCCATGTCTCTGTGTAGGTAATTCCTTGTTTCCAGCGGGATGGGTTGTTTTGCCTCCATGAAAATGGTTGTATAACTCTGAGGGTTCGCAGACCCAACTGCAGCATAACTGGAACTCCGAGTGAAGAGCCAGGTAAATTTCGTGTCAAAAACATCCTGAAATAAACTTCGGTGCATTTTAATTAATAATTTAACACCAGTATTAACCATCATGCCTCATATAGGATGATGAATTACAGCCCTTCTAGTGTTTTTCTCCTTATGCACTGAGTTTAAATTTCAGCTGCATTTTCCCAAAATGGTTTTTGACTTCTCTGATGTTAAGTGCAAAATAGATTATATTAATATCCTGAAAATCCCTTTATCACTAAATTTTTTTAGTTGTAAACTGGCTTAGCAGTCACAGGTACAAGAATGTTATACATAAAAGGTGAGTAGTGCGTTCTTTTTATCGTTAAGAGGGGACATACTTTTCAGACGAACACAAGGTTTTCGAGGTCATTTGGTCAATTGGAAGAACTGATTTTAGAACTAAGATATGGGCTTTAGATTAATACCTAAATTATTAAACCTTTGTCTCTTTTATGAAATGTTACTAAGAATGCTCTTTTAAATATAATGGAGCAAAAGGAAAACATCGTTCTGCAAATGTAAATAAGTGATTTTTTTTTTTTTTAGGTTGTTTTGGTTTGGGCAGTTTGCAAATTTCTAGTGAACTACATTACTGGCTTCCAGGCCTGCCAATAAACCTGGAGTCTTGGATTGTGGAGAGTGGGTGCACTTTGTGCCCGGATATGAAGCAGTTATTTTTTAGGTTTTGCAAGATTCTTGTGGAATAAGATATTTTAAAGACAAAGTTACATTTTCAGAGCAAGATCAGTAGTTTCTGATTGCTTTTTCTAATTGTTGCCCAGGAAACACGGATTTCAGTCAGGGAGCTCAGCCCTGCTTCAAATGTGTTTTTCACTCTAATTATTTGTCCTGCGTGGGCCGTTGATGTTACAGATGCAGACCCGGTTCAGGAGCTGATTTATGATTTGAGAAGTCAGTGTGATGCCATCAGGGTAACCAAAACAGTCCGACCCTTCAGCATGGTGTGCTGCCCAGTGAATGAGAACTCTGCAGCTCTCGTAGTCAGTGATGGCAGGGTGATGATCTGGGAATTAAAATCCAGTGTTTCTGGCAGAAATGTGCGGAACAGGTAACGGGATTTATTTTTCTTGCCGCAGTTTCAATCTGATGCATTTGCTGTGATGTCCCGCAAGTGGGTTTTTTGGTGTTGTGACATGTGTGGGAATGAAAGGAAGAGGAACAAAAAGTGCCATGCAAATAGATTGGTTCCCTTTCCTTGGGGAAGCGAAGGAACTGTATATGTGAGGCTTTAAAGAACTACAATCTAGAAGGGGAAGCGTTTTCTGCTCTATTTGTGTGAATTTGACACTGAACAATACGAGGCTGCACAGCAGGTGACTGGAATATGGTGGTATAAACAATGTTTTTGGGTACAGAGCCTCTAGAACTGTAGATTTTGAGCAAATACTATGTGAAGTAATATAATTCTTTGAACATTCGATGTATTAAGGTCGTTCTGCTGCAATAAGCTTTGGAAATAGCGTTGAATAAAAGAAATAAATTACTGCCTTAAAAGAAATAGATTTCTTAGTGCACTTTCAAATGTCAGTAGTACCAGATTTTCAACTTAGATCCTTTTGTGGCTCAGCAGTGATTTAATATTTTTGTTCTTGGTGTTCTCAGAAATACTGCTGGTTGGATCTCTTGTGCTGCATATCCGGGAAAGCTGTTTAGAATCCATATGTTCCTGGGGTTTATTTCTTGTATCCTTAAGAGTAATTTCCAAAACATTGATCTTTGTCATAATTACATAACCCCCCAAAAATGTAATAACATTATAAGAGCCACTGAGCCTTGAGGATTGTGGATATGGTTGGATTGTGGTGAAAAGTAAAGCATATTTGAAATTGGCACAGAGTCTTTAATGGATTTTTGAAGGAGTCTTCCTTCATTAGCTCTTGATCCTGCTGGATTTGATTGGTCCTGCTGACAATTTGAACTCCAAGTACTCTGCAGTGAGGTTTTAAAGAAAAACATTTTGTATTTTATGTGCCTGAAAGTGCATTTTTACAGTCAGCTTGGAGCAGTCAGTAGTGTTTGGTCTTTGCTTCTGCCACGGACGTGCCCTCAGCCCAGCAGGACACGATTCCAAGGCTGCAGGGGCTGGTTGAGTCCCTCAGGTGGAGTCTGTGTCTGCATTGGGAACTTCTTTTCATTTCTTTTACAGCAGTTCAAGTGCATCACCTTTGTATTCCCCAGTCTCCTTCTGTGGGATTCCTGTGGGAGCATTCCAAAATAAACTTCCAGACCTCTCATTAGACAACATGATTGGTAAGGATTGCTTTCATTACTTTGGCAGGTTTTTTAGAATCACTGTGCATTTTAGCTTGAGAACTGCATTTGTTAGCGTTATTTTCTATGCAATTTAACTACTAACTCTGAAATAAAAGAATTCCTGTTTGCTGAAGAAGATATCAAACGGATCCATTTGAGAACCAACGTTGAGGGCCAATGCTTCAAGTTCCTTTTCTCTGAGGAAAAAAAAAAAGTGTTTGAAAATGGAATTTGGCCAAAACGCTTTCATTTTTTGATATTAATCTTAAATGGATGGAGCCAGTTTATGTGACACATCCCAGCTATTTGAAATCTTCTTCAATATTGAGACATTTTCCATTAGGATGCTTAGGTTTATGTTTTGAACTAAGTTTTGTTGGCAAAGCGACTCGTGCTGCTCAGAGATACAAAGGTGCAACTTTGGAATAACATCATTTGGTGAGAGCTGGTGTAGGTACCTGAACACATTTTCACTTTATCTCATGTGTTTAGAGATGCCATTTGGGGCATGAATTTTTAGATTCAGGCTGGAAAAGGCTCTGAGCGACTTGGCCTAGTGGAAGATGTCTCTGCCCCGCTGCAGGGGGTTGGAATGAGATGAGCTTTAAAGTCCCTTCCAACCCAAAGCATCCTGTGATTCCAGGAATTTTTCTTGTAGCTGCATTTCCTGTAGTCAGTGACATCACAGCTTAATGTTGGTTTTGTTCCTTACAACATTTTGGACTTGTTCAGCTGACAGCAGTGGAATTACATCTTTTTTGGGCCTGTCTTTGCTGTTGTGTCTGAGACAATTCACTGTATTTCTAGAGGTAGATTGTACTTCACTGTCTGGGGTTGAATTCTGGAAGAGTAATTGCACTTGCTTTCTTTTCTGACTTTTTTTTATGCCCCTCTTAGTGTAAGGAAAGAAAGGTAGTACTGGAGAATTAGTAGAAAGAAGTGGAGTCTTCCAAAAGTTTCACCACACAAAGCTAAAGAGGAAGGAACGTGTCTTGTGCATAATTTGTAATTTTTCATTACATAGATTTCTGTGTCTGATAACTTTCCACAGCATCTCTGATTAAAACAATACTAAGAAGAGCTTTAATTTTTAAGCAGGGCAAGGTGCAAGTGCTGGAGAAGAGCAGTTAAGGAGTTCATTTCAAGAAGTGCACCTCAAATTCCTGCTGACTGGACTCCTTTCAGGGCTCCCTTTGCCTCCGTTTGCCATCCGCATGTGCCCACCCCTGACAACCAAGAACATTAAACAGTATGAGCCAATCCTGGCTGTTGGTAAGTCCTTGAATAGCTTATTCATTGCTCTGAAGAGAATGTATTAAATGCAAATATAGTTGCTAATACAGAAGAGAAAATTCTGTCTTTTGATCCTGTGTAAGTAATTAAAGATATCGACCCTTGTGTTGGTTTTCCTCTGTGATAGTCCTTGCATTCTTCTCTTCTGCCTTGAGTTTAAGCAATGCTTGGAGTAGCAGGTTTGTGTTTATGCTTTCATTTATTATGCTACTGATCTGTTGATACAAGTCAGCATTTTACATGCTGCTCTCACTTCATTCTAAACATCGAGAAATACGGATTTCTGCAGCCCTGCATTCCTGGAATAAATAAATGAACTTTATTTTTGCTCTGATGTGAATATCTAAAAATACAATTTGAAGCATGTTATTTTTCCTGGATGAATCTATCCTGTCTTATTCCAAATGTAGTTAAACTCATGTGGATATTAGAATAGCTGCCAGTGAGCACCTGATTTATTAACTCTGAGTTCTCCCTGTTTAAATCTGATTTTTCTAGTGTGCTCTTTCTGACCACGTCAGGGATCTCACAGTGCATCCGTACAGTCTCTGCTGGCAGCAGACTGGAAGAGCAGACACAGAGATGCTGGAATGTAAAGATTGTAGTGGATTGTAAATTTAGACTTTGGGATATGGGTTGTTCCAACATGCTCCTAAAATATCTAAATACCAGTCAAAATCTGTGTCTGCCCTAAGTCTTGGGACATTCTTGTTATTCCCGATGTTGCCTGTGCTGTAGAGCCTTCCTAGATTTCTGGATAGGGTGGAGGAATTATTCCAGAGATGAATGTTAGGCAGGAGCTTGCAAAGAGGATCTCACTCCAGTGATGAAAACACCCCAACAACGCAAGTTTGTGTGTGCAGTTCTCACAGTACTGGTATTACTGAGCTAAAATATCACCTTGAGTTGTGCTCTAAAACAAAGGCATGATGTGATGCTAGCAAAATGTAACTTTTGGGGTTTTGTAAGCTGTAATTCTTAAAACGAGTGAAATACAAAGATTAGGAAACAACGATATAGTTGTAAAGTTCATTTACAGAAAGGCCTTTCTTGACTTAAGGTACCTGAATTGCTCTTTAGGTATCCGTTGTTGTATTTCATGAAGTGGTGTGAGTATAAAGAAGTGCCTAATAGAAAATCACAACTCTCAGTGTTTCTGAAGGTCTTTGATGTAGTTGAAGCTCATAGCTTCCAAGTTATTGATTTCTAATCTGAGAGAGGTCATAATTTCAGGGAGGAGAAAGCAGAATTGCTGTAATGATTCAGTAAAATCTGCCCATGATTCTCCCCTGGCATTATTGGTGGATAACAATTAATACATTTCCTTGAGGCATTGACTCATCTCCAGGAATCAGAACAAACAGAAACACTCCTTCCCTCTGCAGCTGGGTGGGTTTGTTGTCAAAATGCAAAAAGAACGAACAGATTTTCTCCAGGCTCTATAAATAGGTTCCAGAAAAGTCTTGATCCAAGGGGATATCACTGGATGGGTTTAATACTCGGGATTTTAGTGCTAGAAATCAAAGTGCCTTTTCTAAAATTGTAAAATGTAATAGTTACAGGAATTTTATTTAAAAAAAAGAGAGAGAGAAATAGCTGTAAACCCTTCATTTTCACTAAAGTAAAGAAGACTAAAACGTGTCTATATTTTTTCAATCCATTTTTATAGGTACGAGTAATGGCTCTGTCCTGGTGTTTCACCTTACAAGTGGAGTGTTACACAAAGAGTTAAGCATCCATTCCTGTGAAGTCAAGTAAGATTTTAATTTTAATTCCTGCTATAATCCTTCTAGGAAACAAACACTAAAACATCTGACTCGTGTTACAGCAGCAGTGTGGGTGTCCTGTTAATGACACTCAAGGAAATTTGCTGTGTGTGAGCTGCAAAACACTGACAAAATTGGAATGAAAATGCCATTGAAACAAATATGAGCTGCTGATCTAGGATGCATAGCAGCTCCTTCCAGTCTCTTTAGTCACTGGAATACAAAGAAATCTTTTTAGGACAAGAAACCTTTTTTCAGTGTCTTATTTCTATAATAGTCAGGACTTGTGGCTTGTGTCCTTTGAAATGACTGTGGTTTGTGTGTCAGGGTTTATTTACTTTGTCCCCCTGTGGCTGAAATAGCTGTTGAGACAGATCTAGTCCTGACTGAAGTAAAAATAGTTGTATTGTTGGAAGATTTTAAAGAGTGAATGCAGGAATCAGTATTTATTGATGCTAAGAAGGAGCAGAGTAAGTTTTAAGGCTGTTGTGCTGTGTGTTTGTGTGTACACAATAACTGGATAACTAATGGCAAAGATATTCAAAATGGTGCTTGCTGGATACACGTTTCCAAACAGGATGCATATTTCCAGACAGAACGAAGCATGAAAATGAAATATTTCTAGTACTAATATTAGTAAAAATGTATCTTAGAATTGTGTCATGAAGTCTTTATCCGGTTAAGGTCTGCCTTTTACTGTGCACTCTCCAAAAGGTAAGAAAAGTAGAGGTGACTGAGAATAGGGAGCTCTGAGGGTTCATTATGGAAACCTGCTTGGAATCTACCACAAAAATTAGAGAATTCAAAATAAAAACTGCTACTAACATTTCACAGATTAAAAAAATTAAGATACAGGGGAGGAAATAAACACACTTCTGGAAAAAAAAGGCTTTGTGTGTTATTAGAAGTATTGTTAGTTTGGGCTTTTCAATTTGTCACAAGTTTGCAGCTTTCAAGAAACGTCAGGAATACATTGTCTTTCTAGCAACTGTCTTCAATAAGTGGTATTTTTAGAACTAAAATAAGGTGCTTGTCAATTCTGTTTAACCATAAGCTGGTATCTGGGTAAGTCTTCTAAATATTTGTTTTGATTTCCTCAGTCCCAGCCTTAATAGTCTGAATGAGTTTTACAAGTTCAAGGGAATGCTTCAAGCAATGTAGTCTAAGGCACAGGGGTTCCTTTTGACTTTAATTAATTTTCATGGAGTGCAACAGTTTTTCTTCCAGTGGGAATTCTTACTTTACCTCTAAAATGCAGACAGATTGGATAATGCCTCTGTATCTGAAAATATACCTTCAGGGAACATCATTACTTTAGTATGTAATTGAGAATACCCTGGAATTATAACTCCAGGCCAGCAGAGTTTTCAGTGCTCTCTAGTTTGAGATGTAATAAAAGTAAGGCAATTGTCCTTTACAAATCAAGTGTGCTAAAGTAATGAGTTGTTTGGGTGTTAGCAATTACTATTTTTTTGAGATTAAAGTGTTCTTTTGTAGAAGCTACCTATGTATTCACAGGCTGATTTCTTTTTTGTTCGGATTTTTGTTTTTATGTGAACTGTGAAATTCTGTGTTGTGATTAGGAGGAGGAGGAGGAATTGTCTTTCTGTCCTCCTTTAAAGATAGTTCATACTTGGGAGTAACCTTGAATATTTATTTTATCCATGATTATTACTTAGCTGTTTCCCCTTGTGTTTAGAACTGTGTGAGTAAATACTTTTCTGTTGAGTTTAGTTTTATTTTTATAAGGAGATGGAGGCAAGAAGCAGCAGAAATGGTTCAGAGAGGGAAAGAAATCAGGCTACTGCTGGGAACATAAGTGAGGGGGAAAACAGGAAGGGGACTATGGCCTGTGTGCTGGGGGAAGGAAGCTGTGAGCAGGTCACACTTGTGTCCTTTAGGGTGCGGAGAATTCCAGTAATTCTTATTACTAAGGAGAATTAGAAAAACCATGAAATATGAAAATCTGATCCCTGTTCTACATGGACCAGTCTAAGCTATTGTGGCAAGACAGGAGATGATAATCCATCTTCAGTGCAGAGAAGACTATATTTGAGACATGGAAATAAAATGCCTCCAGTGGACTTCTAGTGCAGTGGCACATTTGTACCTCTCAGTGCTGCTTTTTCTTGTTCTGGTAGAGAGATTGCTGGGACCAGTGCAGTGCTGCTTGTTCTTTTTCACTGAAGCTTTAATTTTTAAAAGTAAAATCTCACTGATTGTAACGAGAATGTTTATGGCCTGCAGGCAAAACTTGGGAATTACGGCATTACATCCAAGTTTTAGCAGTGGAATTGAAGTTGCTTTAACATCTGAATTTAAGCTGAGTGCCCTTTGGGAAACTGCTTTGCAAACATTCATCACCTCCTTAAAAAAGCTTTCCTTGAATAGAGAAATTAGAATGAAAAATATCTACTACCACTTCGGTCCCACATATGGTTTTATTTCCAATTTTATCTTTCCCTTTCTCTTATAATCCTTAAATTTAAGTAGCAGCTGCCATGTCATGAAGTCACAACAATCCGTTCCCAACTAGAAAAGTAATTTGTGTTTTTATCCACTTCAGTACCCTCTGTAATTTGTTTGCATTGGAAACATTAATCAGAACAACTGAGTCTTAACTTCTGAAGTAACTGAGGCAAACTGAGTGTACAGAATCCCTGAATTTTATATTTGAAAAGAATGGTCTGAACAATAGTTGACAGCTGAATGTAACCCTTAATTCTGGTGGGCAGAGGTGTCTTCTGTGAGGAAATGGAGCTGTTTCAACAGGGAAGGCATGACTCGTTTCTTTCATTACAGTTTAAATGACTGGCTTCAGTGGTTTAAACTCAATTTGCTCGGATGACAGGAACAGAAATGCTATTGTTTCAGGTGCAAGCAGTTAGCCAAGCTAAGCTTTCCTCTTGATGATGAGTGTCTTGGCTTTCTCTAGGTTTTTATTGGTATTGACAAATGGCCAGGCAGCAGCAGAGAAAAAACCTGTTAAACCTGAGCCGGTGAAAACTATAGCTGATGGAAATGCTTCAGGTCTTTGAAGGAGAAGGGTGAATAACTACCAGCAGTCACAATGCATTATGAGTTCCTGGGCTTTTGCCAAAAAACACAGTGGAGATAAAAATGGAAAGGTGTCAGAATTGCTATTTCTTCCATTTCAGAAAGCTCCCTGTATTTACAACCCTTTGGAGACTTGTCACACATTACTGCAATTGTAGATTCCTAGTCAATCATTCCTGCAATGTTTCAATTAATCATCGAGTACTTCTCATTTTGATTGAAATTATTGGTTGAACTTTCATAGGTCCCGCTGGGAAAAAGGCCGGGTCTTAAATTTTAAACTTCTCTTGAGGACTTTAGGGATAAAGCTTCCTGTATTTTTGAAGCTTGAACTAAAACAATAAATATGGCTGTAAATTATCTGTGCAAAATATTATGGGAGTGCTTTTTGTTTTCGCACATCTAGATTACATTTGGGGAACTTCTGCTTAGTACAGTGTGAGTTGGATTTACTGGCATTAAATCATAGACACTGGTATTTATCTTCCTCATATTTCACATATATTCTTGCAAAGGACACCATGATTTTACAATTGAAGTAACAGAATATTTAGTTGTCCTGGAAACAGTTCTTAAGTCATCCATGTTTGAAGGATTTGAGGAAAACCTAAATCCTTTTATCCATGTTAAGTTGGGTATATGTGTGTGTTAGAACAGTCTCAGTTTTCTTTTAGGTTAGTTCCTTGATTTATGTCACAGATAAAGCTCTCAGCAGGTTCTTCAGGCACAAGGTGTGTGAGTGAAATGGGGATGGAGGACGGTCTCCTTTTGGAACAGTACCACCTAGTGCCGCTCTCTGTCCTCTTTGTGCTGTTCCAAGATACTGTGGATTCTCAGAATGTTTGTAGAGTCCATCTGTGCTGACACTTCACATCCTCGCGGCACTCCAAGGTGATCTGGTTGGGAGCTGCCCTGAAGTGATCTAAGAGAATTTTTAAAAATCACCAAAATTTTGGGGTTTTAATGATAGCCTTTAAAATCTCTTCAGGGCCTTCCTTTTTTTGTATCATCTTTGTGTCTGTCTGGACTGAAGGAATGAAGTCTACCCACCCTGCTATCCATATAAATATTTCTCTGTATGCTGGCAGATTTGAGTTGTTTGATAATAACCACGGATTTAATCAGAGCAGTGCTTTTAGTCCCCCCTAGAGCTGAGTATGTGTGAGGGATTTCTGCAAAAGTTGACAGTGTTTTTAGCTTAATTTTTTTTTTTAACCAAAGAAGAGCTAGTGTGGTCTGAAAAGAAAGCTGCTCTTTAATTCAGTAACTTTATATTTATATCATGGTTGTAAAAACACACCTTATTTTTATACTTAAATATAATGTTTCCACAAAGGGTAGAGAATTACTTCTGTGCTGGGTTTTTTTGTAGGATATGCACCAAAAAAAAAAAAAAGATTGTACTTCAGGCTGTTTTCTGGTCACCGAAATGTTTTGGCTAACGTGCTCCATGTGCTCCCTTCTGATCCCAGGGGAATTGAGTGGATAAGCTTGACTGGCTTCATTTCCTTTGCCACATCAACGCCCAACAATCTGGGACTGGTCAGGAATGAGCTGCAGCTGGTGGATCTCCCAACAGGTGAGTGTTTCCTCAGGAATGTGCTCCAGGAGCTGACAGATTTGCTGGGCAGTGACAAGCGTAAGTTCTTAACCTTTTCTTTATTCCTCCTGCCGTCATGAAAAAATGAAGCAGCAAAAAAGAGCTTTAACTGTTTTTGCTCTTCTGTCCTTGTGCGTCCCTGTGGTTTCTGTTGGCAACAGATGATTTTTCCAGGTAGATCAGGCCCATCCACGGCCAGAATTTGTGTGAATGTGAACATGTGTAAAATGGGTATTTTAGTGATAAAATCTGATACTTTTAGAAAGAGTTGGAAAGGTTAGAAAATAAATCACTTTTTAAAAGATACTGTTGATAGCAAAACGAACAGGTTGTGTGTGTTTTTCAACTATTCTGGGCTCCTAATGGGTGACAAATATATTTGTGATTGAACTCAGTATTTGCACAATACCAAGAGGTGTAACTGGGGAGATTGGGCAGGCCAAAATAGGAAGCACTTCAATAATTTTAAATTATTTTTGAATGTGAAAACCTGGAGCCATTTAATTTCTAATTGAAGAGCCTGAATGGCTAATTCTGAATTACTTTATGTAGCATAAAGCAATTTCTTTTTCTAGTGGAGTTTTTTGAGCTGATGATAAAAACTCAGTTGTTGTATTTCCAGGATGCTGCACAAAGAGTTTATACTTGTAACGTGACATTATTTTAATTTTTTCCATATAATGTCTTTTCTTCATCTGCTTAAAGCCCAAACCAAAAAGATAACACACATTGTGAAATTAATCTGATGTAAAATGGGATTTTGCCTATGCACTCAGCTTGTAAATCAGTATTGAACATTTATAATTCTGCAACACTTGGTGCAAGTGGGTGTAAATTTTGTTGGGAGTAAGGATATAAATTCTTAAGGGAATAAGATTATAAATTCTTGGGTTTTGTTTGTTAGCTGGCAAGAAAGATAAGCAAAACTACGGCAATGACAAGAGCAGTGTAAGAGATGGGGGGTTACTTGGGGATGCTCTAGCTTGGTTTGTAAACTATTTCTATTTGCAAACAGAATTGTTGTTGATAAAGTCTTTCCACGTTTATATTAGTTCGGTAACTATTTGTGTGTTCCCCTGGTGTGTGTGTGTTCCAGGCAGGAGCGTTGCCTTCCGTGGGGAGCGAGGCAATGACGAGCCAGCCATCGAAATGATAAAGGTGTCTCATTTGAAGTGAGTGCAGCAGCCTTGGCAAGTTTCTGGTTTTTATTCTGCTCCGTGAGGATCCTCATGACACCATAGAGATCCTAGGAAAAAAACACTTGGGGTCTGTGGAAAAATGTGCAGCAGCATCAAGAGAAAAGTACTTCAGAATATTAATTCCAAGTGCAAAAGCTGTGAATGTTTCTGTGGTTGACTTTGTAACTTCAGGATCCAATCACATTGAGAGATCAGTCTTATAAAAATTGTGTTGACTGAAAACGCATTTGGATAATTTTAGGGAGAATAGAAGTGCTGAACAGTTTTAGTCAACTTTGAGTTTGCTATGAGTTAATTCTCTTTTCTGTAGCTTAAGCCTAACTTAAAACTGGGAAGTTTGGCATTGAAAATTGGATGATTTTTCAGGTTTATTAGTTTTTCTAAGTATTTCACACCTTTATAATAATTGTTTACTGGAAAACCAGATGTGAGGTATAGTTGTTTGAATAGTCAGCTGATCAATGTCCAAATTGTTTACTATTAAATCCTCATTATGTTGAGTTCAGGCCTGTGACAGGACACCCTGGTCTTCACAGTATCAAAAATAATAATAGTAGTACTCTGGGAGATTACTCTTCCCTTTCCTGTCTAAATAAAATTAGTGGTGTTGAATTTAATAAGGTGTTGTTTCTAAATCTTAAAAGTGTTTTTTTCTTTACAGTGGAGGAAAAAAATTAATGTCCTCTAGCTTGCATAGGAATATTTTTCAAAACTATGTATACATTTCAGAGAATTTGGAAGAGTTCAAGCATATAATGGCTTACTAACACATTAAAAGTTAAGAGCAGTCACGGGCTTAGATGAAGAGAGCAGAGAGTGCTGAGTGAGAACAAGAAAGGGTAGTTCATTTGAACAGAGATAATTGCAGTGGCAGAAAGTGCATATTCTGCACAGCCTCTCTGTTTTCAAGTTAAATGTGAAAAGTGGCAGACTAAAGGTATTATACCTGTGCAGCTCCACAGATGAACAGTCTGAAGACATAACTGATGAGTGGAAGATGGCTTTATGCTCATTTATTCCTGGATTAGGAAGTGGCTGCATCTGGAGTAGAGCAAAAAACCTGTCCAACCTACACTCTGGTGTGTCTTTCTGATACCTTGTGCAGTCATCAACTCATGGCCAAATCAGAGGTGCTGCTGCTTTCTCTGAACTGCTTCCCTGGCCTCCCTTACGGGAATTGAGCAGAACCTGCTGACAGGAATTTGTGTTAGCTTTGAGGAGAACTCCTTTTCAGACATTCTTTTGCTTTTCAGTAGCTCAAGGAAATCACAAGCAAGAGGGGGATTTGAGCCAAATTAGTTTATTCTGCTTCCTCTTGGTTTTTGAGGGTTTCCAGAGTGCTGATACGAACAATATGTGTGAAGTAAAAGTACTCAAACTAAAATGGAATGATTACTTTTGCTGTAGTAAATTCTCATTTGTTTTAGGCAGTATCTAGCTGTGGTATTTAAAGACAAACCACTGGAGATCTGGGATGTCAGAACCTGCACTCTGCTCAGAGAAATGTCTAAAAACTTCCCTACAGCAACTGCTTTGGTAAGGAATAAATTCTGTTACTCTTTATCAGATGTAGTAAGTTGAGATAGTATAAAATCTTTGAACAGTTTTGTAGCCAAATGTTCCTGTATCTGTAGCATAGACACAAAAGTGCTTTACCATTTCATCTGTCACCATTTTCATCTGTCATCGTAAAGAGGGAAGACAAAAGGGAGGACAAAAGGTGAAAAACCTACTCTGCCCCTCAGGTGATGGGGAGGTATCACAGAAAACAACCTTCTTGCAAATCATTATCAATCCGCAGTAAGTTCAGGGAATAAACATTCATCTTCTCCGTTTTTCCTGGACAATTTTTCACAGGAATGGTCCCCTTCCCATAACCTAAAAAGCCTGAGGAAGAAGCAGTTGGCAGCCCGGGAGGCCATGGCCCGGCAGACAGTGGCATCAGACACTGAAGTGACCAGCGTGGAATCCTCTGTCATCAGGTATCTCTCAGCCTGCTGTGATGCTCTTGTGCAGCACGGGTTGTTTTTCCACCCTGTGCCACTGTTCTGTGGAACAGAGTGGGTTTGAGCAGATTCCTGAGCAGGTCACAGGCAGAGCAGCTGTGTGGTCCTCCCTTCAGGTTTTATATGTGGGACTTTGATGTACTTTGAAGTTTCTCCCAGGTGTGTCTGTAGCCCCTTGGTCACCTGCTTCTTGAAGTAAAACTCTTATTTGACTCTAGACATTTTCACTCTTGCCTCTAGATAAATTGCTCTGAAGGATATATGGGGGTTGTTTTGTGCTGCCTGCCTGCACTAAATAGAATTTGCCTTGCAATTCTCATTTCAAGAAAGGAATAACTATGTCTCATTGTGTTCTTTTTAAAGCTTGTTACAGGAAGCTGAAAGTAAATCAGAGCTGAGCCAGAACATTTCTGCCAGAGAGCACTTTGTGTTTACAGGTGCTGATGGGCAGGTTTATCACCTCACAGTAGAAGGAAACTCAGTAAAAGACAGTGCAAGAATTCCTCCTGATGTGAGTTCAAGTTTTCTGTATCATGGATGCTTTAGTTTTTTTCTTAGCTATGAGTGCCTGAAAAAAAAAATCAAGGATGTGCTTTGTAGCAGCAAGTGGTCACTAATGCAATAGTTTGAAATCTGAAATACAAATTCCAACTTCAAACCCATAACAATTTTGTTTTCACAATCCTATCATTTTTTTGCTTGAAAACATTATTGAAATAAATTTTTTTTTTTTTTACAAGTTGGAATTTTCATAGGGCCTGACTTGCTTTCTGAATAAATTACATGACATATTTTGAAGTATTTTAGTAAATCATATACAACATGTTGAATAACAGAGGCAGTTGCTAAAAGACGATTCTGATTCTGTTCTGTTAATGAGTTTTGTCTCATGTCATAAGGAGGACTTAAAACTGTGAGTTTTAAGTTTGTTCTTTCCCCAGAATTCTTTCTCTTTTAAATTGTCCTTGAAGGCTTTGATACTTAGAAATAGGTGTTCTTTTATGTCCTTCTTTAGGACATGCTACTGTTGTGATTAATGAGGTTTGCCATATTGGTGCTTCCTTACAACAAGAGACAGAGAAGTGATTTCTGTTGCTATAATCCCAAAATCTTTTACAAGGAAATCTCTTCTGAAGCATTTTGAAGCAAATATGACTGACTTGATAAATATTTATATTTGATAGAACTATTTCTGTTTTCACTGAGTAGAATTTGATCTATTTTTTTTTCTAAATGCTGAAACCAATGTTGAAATGTTTATTCATATGTCTGTCTCTATTAACCACAAGATTTTGTTCTGCTGCTTAAATATTTTCAGGGAAGTATGGGTAGCATTACATGTATTGCCTGGAAAGGGGATATCCTGGTTCTTGGAGATGTTGATGGAAACTTAAACTTCTGGGATTTGAAAGCTAGAGTATCCAGGTATGAATGCAAATCAAGTCTGTCAAACGTGACATAATGAGTGTTAGAATTTGGGCTTCTTTCGTCTTTCCTCATTTTTGTTCTTCTCTGTAGGAGGTGTTTGAGGGGGAAATTTCAAGTATTTTGAAATAAAAATTCATAAAATGTCTGCTGTTACAGTTCTCTACATTTCGGCTTTTGTGTTTTCAGAGGGAGTAATATATAATGAAAGTTTAAAACCAGTAGGTATCTGTTTTTACATTGAATC
The DNA here is from genome assembly GCA_035584735.1 of Pseudotriccus pelzelni. Classification (NCBI taxonomy): domain Eukaryota; kingdom Metazoa; phylum Chordata; class Aves; order Passeriformes; family Tyrannidae; genus Pseudotriccus; species Pseudotriccus pelzelni. The sequence continues at coordinate 31,760,293 of JAWMRA010000162.1, forward strand.
TGCAGTGGCTCCTGGTGAAATGTTGACTATTGTAGTATTTATTTCAAGCATTTGATCGTCTTAGTTTTAACAATCTGTGTAGCTGTTTGTGTGTGCACATATAGGTAGGGAGACTGTTCTCCTCCTCAGTCCCTGCAGTAGGTGGATCTGCCAAGTTCCTGGGCAGGGTTTAATATTAATTAACCACAATATTAGGTGGAGAGTGATTGATACTAATGCTGCACTGTCCTTCCCTCAGGGGGATCCCCACACACCGAAGTTGGGTGAAGAAGATCCGATTTGCCCCAGGGAAAGGAAATCAAAAACTTCTTGCCATGTACAACGACGGAGCAGAAATTTGGGATTCCAAAGAGGTGGGTTTGATGTGCACTTGTTTTCAAAGCACACATCTTGCTTCTGAAAATCAGGCAGTAAGGTTTACTGAGTCATGATTTGTTGCTGCCAGTTGTGTGATGAAGCCCTATGGCTGTTCTCAGAAAACTTTTTACGTCGTACTGTAAAGCATTTTTAAGCTGCCATCAATGGGGATTTTAGAATTTAATCTGTGGACAAGTGTTTCCTTTTACTACAGGTCTCTTAAATTCTGCGCATAGCCAAGAGCAGATTTAATTTGTTAGGAAATACCAGAAAATTAGACATTTTGTTCATTAACACTGTGTAGCTCCTCATCTGACTCAGAAATTCTGTAGTTATGTTCACAAATCTTCTGGGGTTTGCTTCCCAGGTCTTTCAGGGGCTGATAGTACCATGGGGAAGGAAAGATAATTGTACTGTTTTATCTGAGCCCTCTGGACTAAGTTCAGGGTATGAGGGTGTGAAACAGGAATTTCATTTTTTTATGCTTGCTCTGTGATGAGCACCGGCTCCAAACTCAGACACTTAATTACTGCAGTGTGAAAATCTGTTGGTGATAAGGGTTGGACAGCAGGTATGACCAACTGTGAATTACCTAAGCAGAGTAGCATATTATCCCATGAGTCTCGCATTTGAGTAGTTTTGCTGCCTTAAGATACTCCTCCCTTTTTTTTTCTAGGACAAAGGAGTTTCCTGCATGAAAGCATTTAAAATTAAAATCACATTTTTAACGGATTTCAACTGAAAATCTTTCAGAAATCTGTAGTAATATTTTATGATCTCAGTCCTGTTACAGATGTAATTGTCTCCTTAGAACTCCAGTTAAAAGCACAATTCAGAGTGTTTTGTTTATCTCTCTTTTGTTTGTGGACAATGAACCATCCCATTCCCATAAAGTTATGTTAATACTATGCCTAAATATATTTGTAGACAGGTTCACTATTTACCAAGCAGGTGTGTGTTAATGAAGAGCATGAGTTAATTAATGGGAGCCTCACTCTGGCCTTGATGCACACGTGCTGGATCAGGGCACTGGAATTAAAGAGGGAATGTAGATTTCCACCAGTTCACCGTGGAAACTTTATGTCAGAAGAGATAACCAAAAGAGAGCTGTACAGCTGTGCTCAAAAAGATCTTTTCTCACCTCTAAACTAGGAAAAGTATTGTCTCAGGGCAGCCATGTCACCTACTCCAAGGTTTCTAAATTCCCTACTCTTCAGAAAAAAACGTTATTAAAATGATTTACAGTTAACTTTACCTTTTAGTGTGAATTTTGGGCTGTGCCTCCTGGGTGTGTGGCACAGCCTTACACTGGGTGATGGAGAGCCCACTAAAAATGACAAATAACTTTCCCAAGGTACAAATGGTGAGCAGTTTAAGAAGTGGTAGGAACGTGAATTTCCGGATCCTGGATGTGGACTGGTGCACGTCTGACAAGGTGGTCCTGGCATCAGATGATGGATGTATCCGAGTCCTGGACCTGTCCATGAAACCCTCCTGTTTCAGGATGGATGAACAGGACCTCGTAGGTACGGTGATTTCATTTTGCTGTCAACTGATGGGTAAAATGCACTTGTGTTTTGAAAGGGGGCCATAAAATTGTTCAGCATTTCTGTTGGAACAGAGAATCGTCACATGTAGAGATTTTGATGCCTCTGTAGTGGTTTTTGAGGATACAGGTGAATGTTTTAGGCTTAGGTCAGATAGATGGTTTTTTAAACAACTTCCACTTTTGAATATCTTAATTAGAATGAAAATGAACAAAATAAGAGCTTTTTGTGCAGAAAATCTAGGAAGTTGACTTAAAAAACACTGGTACCTGACTTAGACATCAGTACCTACATCACTAATATTCATGACATGATTTTGAAACATTTGTAATGTGTGAAAATGTCTTCTCTGAATTTTTTTTGGGTATCAAAGGCAGTTTGTAGACTGAGTCATTGCATTTCAGACTGAACATTCAAACAGCACTCATATTGCTCTTTTACTGTTTTGTCATATGTTTAAGAAAGGGAATCAAATATTTAACTGGTTAACTAAGCCACATTTTGTATTTTTTATTACTGGTGTTCCAAACAACTGCTTTTGTTGTCATCTTTTGAGTCAGTCCTACCTTTGCTCATAAAATTTTCTTGAAACAGTAGATTTCCTTAAAACACTGGAGATGCTACCTAAGACATATTTGCAAAATTGTGATGTGGGGAGCTGTGGTGTGGGATGTTTCATTTATCACAGCTATTTTTGCTATCAAATGAATGTTCTGTAATATTAAGTTCTAAAGATTAATGTTGTAAAACCAAGCACACTTCAATTAGGATGTGCCAGCTGTAAGGTTGTCTATGATTTAGCTGTCCTGCCTCTACACTCTGATAATCTTTTAATTACAGAATCACATTTACTGGATTCCTACAGCATTCAGTGCATGCAAAGTACAGGGAATGGCTGAATATTTAATGGTTGGTGCTTGTTTTAGCCTTCAGTCACTGGTTGCATTTACTGCACAGTCACCCAAACCTTGTACTGAACAGGGTTACTGGCTTTTGCATTTGTCTGACAGCAGTTAATCCGATAATTTTCATCTTATTTCTCTGCTAATACAGGCAGGTATTAAACTTCCCAACATCCCTTCCAGGCGATGGCTGTTAATCTTGTATTATACTGTGCAAACCACAGGGGCAAAGCAAAACTAACCGTGCATTATGATGCATTTGGATACAGCTTTCCTTGTTTTCCAGCATGCCCTTGTTGTAGCAGTAATCGTTGTATACAGCTCTACTTTGTGCCCTTGTAGTTCCAGGAGTCTGTGGCTGAATCCAATGTGGAATGTCCTGAAATTCTCATTAGAGGAGGGTTGATAACCCTGTACCTCCTATGAAATGTTTTTGCCTGAGTGTAGAGATAAGCTTTTATATCTGGTAACCTGGCCTGGGTGTATAAAAAGACTGTCATTTATGACTTTCTTCTGCTGGCAAACAAGGTGATGCATTTTCTGTTTCCTGAACACAGTGTTGTTGCACATTAACCACTCCAAAATGGATCTTTGCCTTTTGTTTCAGAACCTGCCTGGTGTCCCTATCTGCTTGTTCCAAGGGCTTCATTAGCTTTAAAAGCATTCCTGTTGCATCAGCCATGGGATGAGAAATATTCTCTAGATATAATGGACATGTAAGAAGAAATATTTTTCTTATTATTTTTTAAATCCTATGTATTTTGTTGGTCTTTCTGTGCGAATAACTGTTAGGTATATAAGTTTTCTCGCTCTTTGGGACAGTCAAAAAGATAATTGTTTCAATATTTATTGCTAAAACTAATAAATAGAAAAGGCTTTTAAGGTCAAGTGTTTTCTTTTGGCTTTCAGTAGCACTTGAAAACTGCCTCAGTAGCTATTGAAAACTGCTCTCTGCTTTAAGGTCATTTACAGGTTATATTAATTCTGAGAACAGCTGTGTGTTCTCTTTGTTCTAGAAGTCACTGCAGTGGTCAGAGTTGGCTCCTGAAGTGTCACTGGAAGTGATGCTCTGATAATCTGACAGGCCTGTCTGTACCTCTTCACAGGAGCACATTTTATATCCTGTATTGTGTTTGGGTACTGCTTGTGGGCACAGAATGATCCTCCAGGCATTGTCATTTTCATTAATTCGAAGGTTAATGAATAGAAGAAAATTGGGAAAAGAAAGATTGGCACTGGCTCTGAGATTGAGGGAAAGCAAAACCAAATCTTGCCTTACTGTTTTGGAACTAGTAACCAAAGAGTCTTTCATGAGTGGCTTACCATAAAAATGTGAAAGATTGTTTCCACGTATGTTCTTGTGTTTTTCTGCTACTGCCACTTCAGAGAACTCTGTCATTTTGGTAATATAAGAAACCTTTTTCTTTTTTTCTTTCTTGTTTTTTAATCCAGAGATTATCCAGAGAATGAAAATATTAAAAACCTTCTTCAGGAGCAGTTGAATTCATTGTCCAAGTAAGAAATTTCCTATTATTACTTGAATAATAACGTACAGAATTCTGAGAAGGCAAAAAGCCTGAAGTTTGTGGTAATTCACAGCTTTAAGGAGAAAGAATGCTTTTGGCCTCTCTAAAGATAAGCTTGAGCAATGACAGCTTTTATTTTAAACAAAGTGAATTTTTATGTAACTCTTAAAATTGGAGCTTTAGAGGTGCTGATTAGGGTCAGTGCATATTTGGAACTGATCAGTGAACATTTGGAATTTTTTAAGCAGTTCTTCCCAGGGATGTGTGGTTCTTTGATGTTGGTCCAGACACTGCTACTTAAATACTTCAGGGTTTGTTAGGATATTTAATTCTTCTCTGAGGAAGAAAAGACAAAATTCTAAAAATCCTTTACTGAAGATATAATTTCAGAATAATGTTCATGCACGTTGCTGCTCTGCTTGCACAGCAAACAGATTTTGACATCCCATTTAAACCATGAAAATTGTAGTTAAAGCTTCCTTTAGTAGGACAGAAAAGATAACAGCACAGTCTGAAACATATGTAGGAAACCTAAATTCATGCATGTGTATCCTTTATGAATTATAGCAATTGAATTAATACTGGAATTAGTAGAATTACTGCAGACTAATTTATAGCTTTGTGTACATCCTTGTGGTGTTTCCTTTTGTTGTAGGGATAGGGAGTTCTCATGAACTCACTGGACTTTGCTCCTTGACATCAGTTATATCTTGAATTATGTGTGACTGTTTTCATAGATTTTAATTCAGAAAAGAAATGGAGGCTTGATTTTTTTCAGTTTGTATGTGATATAACCTGCTTGTGTTGGAAACCAACCAGCCAAAAGAACTTGCACAGCATTTTGTTGGTTATTTATGGCCTTCTCTTTTGCAGTGACATCAAGAAACTTCTGCTTGATCCAGATTTCAGTCTCTTGCAAAGGTGTCTCCTGGTTGCCAGGTAGTAGAGATTCAGATAATTTTACCAAATGTTTTCTGGTAAACTCTTGGTGCTCTTAATGCATATGGATGAGCTGAAGTTTGGATACCTAATCAATTCTTCTTTAACTCCTAAGCTGCTTTGTCACCCATGTATTAGAGAGCTTTTAGGACCAAGAATGGAGATTTGACCTTGCTGAAACATAATTTTATGTGCTTATTGGTTACAGAGAAAACTTCCCTCGGTCTTGGTGGTACTTTTACAAATGCAGTTCTGCCAACTGTGTTACTTTTAGTTGTACAAGGCCCAAAAATGTGAATCAGAGCTTTCACAATAGATTGTATGCAAACAGGGGAAGGCCTGGTTTTTATTTCAAATGTATTTGTTCCCTGTGGTTCTTCTGCCTAAACTGACCTAATTTTAGTCTGTCTGTATTCAAAGATGTTTTTCAAACTTAGTAACTTGTGGTTGAAAGAGGATATTAGTGATTAAGTATAAAATAATAATAGGTATCAATTTCCACATATTTCTGTGCTGAACACTCCCTGAGTTTAATTGCTATTATAACTTCCCTTATTCTTCTCCTGCAGTTTGTCCCATTAATGCAAAATACTTGTGGCCTCCACAAGAATGCATTGTTTTCGTAAAAAATTAAATGTGTCGTATTTTTATGCGATATATGAAAAAATACAGACTATCTGACATCCTGATTTGTATCTTCTCAGGCTGTATGGGGATGAATCTGAGCTGCATTTCTGGACTATTGCTGCCCACTATTTGCACAGCCTGTGCCAGGAAAAGCCTGTGAAACCAGCAGACACAGCAGTCCCCCAGGAGCAGCTGGTTAATCCTTTGGATATCTGCTACGACATACTGTGTGAAAATTCCTACTTCCAGGTATTTCAGAGTTCAAAACCAAATTCAATCATCACAATAAACACTCAGCACTCTTGTCCTAGAGCATTTCCCTGTACCTGTTATTAGTGACACACCACTCCGGATTAAATCATTCCCTGTTACTTAAAAACAGAAGGTGTTCCAAAAACTCTCAAAATGCTTACATATCTTTTAAATGCTTTTTTAAAAATTTCTTACAGTAGACTTACATCTAAAATATTTTTCCTTCTTCATCCAGAAATTCCAGCTTGAAAGAGTTAACCTCCAGGAAGTGAAGAGATCAACGTATGATCACACCAGGAAATGTGCTGATCAACTTCTCCTCTTGGGCCAGGTTTGTGGGTAATATTTGAATTTTTTATTCTTCTTCCCCTATCTGTTTTATGTAGTTAACCTATTCAAGTGAAGTTTTTTCTGACTCGCTCTGTTGTTCCATACTTTTATTAACCCAGTGCAGAGTTTCTGCATTCTTAGTGCGTTATGACACTGCAGACTCCGTGTGATGACATGGGATATGATAGTGTTTGACGTGACCTGCTTGAGACTGCTACAATTTCTGTGGGGACCCTATGAAAATGTGACTGGAAAAAAAAAACCCTACATTTTCAGTTTCCCAGAAATAATTAAAACATCTTTGGGATAACTCACTTTGTGCTCTCCTTTTGGACAACAAGGATGTAGCTGAGCCTGTGGGAGGTCTCTGCTGAGCAGTGAGACACCATTCAGAGCTGATCACTGAGGCCTTTATAAGAATAATGCTGGAATTTTACAGTATGGATTATGTACTGTTCCCTACTGTTGTAATTGTGCTGCATCCATTTCCAAAAATAGCTTTGGAATTCCTAGCTTGAACTTAAGTCATTTCTGTGCTGCTTTGCATTTGAGGGCATCACCAGATCTTACCAGTCAAAGGTGCCTGAAATATCCTTGATGCTCTTTGAGATCCTGGCCAGCTTGTGCATCTTTACAATTTTATTTCTTCTCTGCCTGTTTAAATGTTCCTCTTCCTTTTGTAACTCTACAAAAGTTTATGTAAACAAGGAAATAAATGACTACAAATAAAAATTAATTCCAAATATTAATTTACATTATATTCATGATGGGGTTTAAGTGCTATCCTTACTATAGATTCTTTATTGAAATAGAATCTTAATTCTTGCTGTACCAGTAGATATTTTTATAGCCTGTTTTAGAATGACTTTCATTTGCTCCATATCTTTCCTCTTGCCAGACTGACAGAGCAGTGCAACTGTTGTTAGAAACCAGCTCAGAGAATGCACATTATTACTGTGATTCACTCAAAGCTTGTTTGGTCACAACTGTCACCTCATCAGGTCCATCCCAAAGCACCATTAAACTGGTAGCAACCAACATGATAGCCAATGGAAAGCTTGCAGGTAAAGTATCACTTTCTGTTTGCCTAATTCTGACCATTATTAAGGTTGCCAAGGGAAATAGGAGAGCAGAGAGTCCCATTGTAATAGATCTCTGTGTTACAACTTGCACTACCTTTTTGAGTTAACGAAAGTTAACTCAAAAATAATCAGTAACTCAGTCATAAAGTTCAACTAGTTTTGATTCATTTTCCTTGGAAAAGTTACTTCTGGAGCGAATCTTGCGGCAGTTGTTTGCAGAAACGATTTTGAGCACATGAAGGTATGTATTTTCCACTTTTCCACTTAAAGAATTGATTAAAATTTGGTGTCCTATTACAAAGATGAAATATGGACTTGGTTTCCTTTTTAGTTCAGACCTTGTTTCAAAACATGTTTTCTTACAAGTAGAGGTTAATTTTGCTTAATGCAAGAGCTGTTCACCATGTAACAGTTGACTGAAATAGTCAAAGACATGCACAGAAAGGACAAATGTCTGTACTTGCCTGGAAAAATACTGTCCACTCGGTAGACAAGTGTCACTTCACTGTTAATACCTTATGGACAACATTGTGAATTAAATAAACAGATTTCATGGCTAATCCTTTATTTTAATTTAAAGACCGTTATCTCTTTATGATGAGAAACCCTGTGAACCCCTTGTCATTTTTATTTAGAGCAAATATAAATGAGAGCTTTGTGTGGGAAAAGATCCGATAGCTGACACCCGGAAACTAGGAGTTCTCAACATTTTTGTGTGCTCAGAAGGATACAGAGGTGCTTTTTGTGGGGGGTGAATGAGCTGATGACACTTTTCTTCCCCCTGACTTACTGTGTGGAGTGGTTTTTATTCCCCAGAGGGTGTGCAGCTGCTGTGTCTGATCGATAAGGCTGCTGACGCCTGTCGCTACCTGCAGACCTACGGCGAGTGGAATCGTGCGGCTTGGCTGGCAAAGGTGTGTCAACTCCCCAGCTTCCAGTTTGCCAACATAAACCACCTGTCAGCATATGTATGAGGGCTGATGAGGGTGCTGAAGTGCTCCAGAGTTAAATAACTGAAGCAGCAGTTTGAAATACCTTCATCAGTTCTTCCTCTGTCTTAACCTCCTACAGGCCAATCCATTCGATCAGCTTTGACAGGTTCTTCAGCCTTTTGGCTCCCCAGGTCTGCCCCGGTTGTCCAGGTTACATAACTGGGGCCTAAAAGGGGTTGGAATACTTAATTTTCTAATTTTTGAGCAGTGGTTTGTGAGGTTGCATATAGCTGCAGCACTGCAAAGTTTGTGATGAACTACAAATCCACTCCTGGAACTCGATGAGGAACTAGGCAGTGGATCTGTGCTGAGCTCCATGTGACGTGCGCTGATTTCAAACTTAGCACCACTCATCAGTTTGCATCACCACCTGTTTTGGTTTGCAGACATAATTACAGCAGGGCTACCTAGACACAGCTTTACTTCCCCACATTATAATGGGCAGGAGTCAGTAAGGATTTTTCATTGTCTCTGCTTAAGTTTCTGTTTTGTTTCCTGAAGAAAGCATGGAAGATCTGCACTTAGATTTTCTAAATGAGTGAATCCTGCTTTTAAGGAAAATAAAGGTATTTTGTTCTTAAGTCTTCAGTTAGGGCTGAAGATTTCTAACTTCTTCATACGTAGGACTTTAAAAAGCTTGGAGTAAAAATAATGTTAATCACATGTAAAAATGGAGTGACCCGAGGGGAGTACTTTTATTCTTCGATATCTCTCAACTTCCTTTATGTTGTATTAACTCAAGGCATAGGTGTACTTTTTATTAATAACTGATAGTTTCAGAAGCTTTTACTTCTGCCCAAAGTGTTGCACTGAAAAGAATGAAACAGGAGCAGAGTTGTCCCCTTGGCAGCAGTGAGCACTGACCCCTGGTGTTCCCATCTCCCAAAGGTCCGTTTGAACTCGGAGGAGTGTGCTGACGTGCTGAAGAGGTGGGTGGATCACCTTTGCTCTCCACAAGTCAACCAGAAGTCCAAGGCCATTCTCGTCCTCCTGTCACTTGGGTGCTTTACAAGAGTTGCAGAGATGTTGCACAGGTAAAGATGAAATAGCACAATCTTTTCTCTTGTCCAAAATTGAGCAAGACATGAGAAAGTCTTTTAAAACCTCTAATCGGTGCAATGTCCTGGAATACTTCCCTGGTTTGTATCCTAACAGATGATTCTCTCTTTGTTTTTTCCCATTTACCAGCATGAGGTACTTTGATAGAGCAGCTTTATTTGTAGAAGCGTGTCTGAAGTACGGGGCATTTGAAGTTAACGATGATACAAATATCCTTTCCTTGAAATCCTGTCTGCATCTATATGGTCATACGCAGTGAGTATGTGTGAGACAATGTTAGATGAACTAGTCGACACAGAAATAGGAGTTCCAGCTATTGTTTTCCAGCTTGTGTAGCATGAGGGAAGTGTAAAGAAACAAGTAAAAAAGTGTCATTTCCATTATTACCTTGTCCTGATGCTCTGTGAGGTCTGAGGTCTGGAATACAAATTAAACTGAAAAAAATACAGTGACAGGAGAGAAAAGAGGGGATGCTAAAATGTTCTTGGAAATAATTGTTGCAGCCTGCATATCACTGATATGAAATGAGGGGTTCAGTTACCTTTTAAACATTTTATGTCAGAAAAAAGTCCCTTTATTGAACCTCTTTGTACACCATCATATTGTTTCAATGACTGATGTCCTTTCTGAAGGAGTCACTTCTGAGACAGTGCAAACAGGTCACTATCAAGGGGCTGAAAATGCAGGGAGTGCCTTAAAAGGTGTCTGAAGAATTGCTCCCTAAAATCTGCACATCTGACCCGGTGTTCTGGAAACACTGAGCAGTGTCTGAAATGTTTTTCTAATGCAATAATAATAATAATGCATATGTAAGTGATACCTGGCCCTCTTTTGTGGAGTCATCACTGATGTCAGCTTGTAAATAAAAAAAGCCACTAATAAGTCATGCAGATAACTCAAGGTCTAATTAACAAACAAATCCTATAATGTGACCTTAATTTTTTTTTAATTTCTATTTCAAGTTAGGCCACTGTGGCATGGTAGGTATTTATGCATATCTGAAATGTATCTGTTGTAGTTTATATCACAGAGCGACTTTGTTCTCTTTATTTGTGCTGAAAAATATTGGATTAACACAGCTGACAGCACTTTCACCCTGGGAGAGCTAAGGAGTGAGAAGGAGAAAAAAAAAGGGTTCTGAGTTTTTTCTTTTTTCTGCTACTTTGTGTTTTCCTTAATGCTTCATTTACAGAAATTGATCCATGCTGTGTATGCAGATTATGCCAGAAGCTTGAAGCTCCTGGGCTTTAAACAGGGAGCTGTTCTCTTTGCCTCCAAAGCAGGAGAAGCTGGTAAAGAGTTACTGACTGAACTCAAACAGCCCAAAGAGGAAGGGACACAGGAGTAAGAATTTCAGGTTCATGGGCTGATCTGGGTTATCAGACTGAGATCCCACTGTGTGAAAATACATCTTCCTCTTGGATCACTGTGGTAGCTGATTTGTGTGATTTGAGCAAATGCAGTTAAATGTGTTTGAAGTCAGAATTAAGAACTGTGGTATTGTTTCTTTTTGTTAAAATTGTCTTCACTTTCACAGGAGGGGAAAGAAACCTGTAATAAAATTATACAAGAATATTTCAACTTCTTCAGCTGTAGCAGGAATCAGATTTTAAAGTGTGCTGAAAGAGTTGCATACCTGTGTAAAAGTCTAGTCCATTTACTTCTAAAAATCAAACCTTTATAGTACTTCAGTACTGTTGTATTTATATGTATAAATGATTGAGTCTGTACTATAAAATTATAAATATATTTTAAAATAAATACAGATCGCACAGCACGTGGTTCTTCCCTGGAACATTGTGTCTTCTCAGTCCAGTTTTCCAGTTTAAAATTCCTGTTATTTTAGATCAGTTCACTGTAATGTCATTTCATAACAGTCTGGAATGGAATCTGTAACAGGTTCGCTTACAAATGTTACTCTCCTGACATTCCAGAAATCCATGAAAGGTCCTTTTCTCAATTAAGATGTTGTTCTATCCCGTGTTATTTTTAAGTGTGCACTCCGTGCACAGATGGGGACTAAATTCTGCCTCGTGTTGCCTGGGTCATGGGATCAGAGGGTGGGAGAAGTATCCCAGGAGCAGCAGGGTGGGCTCCTGCAGAACAGGCAGGACATGCTGGTGCTGTACCAGTTACTGTTTTGTTTGGTATTTGAATTTGTGATTAACAATATGGTCCAAAAAGCCAAAACTCTGGCTTTTTGTTTAGGCACTTGTAACCCTAACACATCTGGTGATCCAGATACTCAAGGATGCCACCGAAATCATATTCTCCCATTTGTGTGCCAGTATTTCAGTAGTTGTTTGCATTATTGTTTCTTATGTCAGCTGTATCTTTTCTGTGTATTACTGATGAGAAATTTTGCAGCTGGAGAGCGGATGCTGATCTGACATTGCCCTTGCAAATCAAAGACTGTGGCATCGGGAAAATTAGTCTTGGCTCAGAAATTAAGTTCTTCTTTTTTCCCAGCTTGTTGGAGCTACTGACTGGAGTTTAATATGTTGTAGTGAAAAGAATCCTATAAATTGTCTCTGGTTTGAATGTAATTGGTGGCTTGTCTACTTAGAGTGCATTGGATTCTCCTTATGTTTGAGTATTTGTGGATAGGTGTCTGCACTCCTTCCTGGAGGACCATCAGCTTTGGGACATCTTGAACTGCAGAAACTTCTTGGTTCAAATCTAAAATAACATTTCCAATGAAACTGGAAAGGTTAGACCTGTCAATAATCTTGTTGAATATAAACTGAAAACGTGAGTTTCATCGTTCTGAGTAGAAAAGTGAGAGTTATAATTGCAATGCGTCTTCTTTCTTCCTGCCACATCTTGCATAGATCATAAAATACTTTGTTCAGTGTATGGTGAACTCTGTTATGTAGTTACTTTAGCTTGGGAAAATAAGTACACAAGAAAATTTGCCTTAAGTATTGACTGGTGAGAAACAGAATTAAGTGAAATTTGACTGTCATTACCAGTGGCCTAAATTCTGTCTCACGTTGGCCACTCCAACACTCCTCAGTCCCTGCTCTTGTTTTTCCTAGCAGTACTCGTGGACGGGGTTACTGCAGAGGTCATGTAAGCACACACAGGCTGTTCTGTGACAGATCACGTTCAGTTGTTTGTCAGTTAGTCTCTGGAATAAATCTGCTTTAATTATACACTTGGATTTGTAACTAATGTTTTTAAAGAAACACATTTCAAAGGCCTTTTAATACTGAATGTTTCTATAAAGTGTGCAGGCTGCAGAATGCTGTGTGGCATTCCCAAGTGAAACCTTTATGATGAAAATGGAGTGTAAAAGTGATTGCAATGTTTTATTTAGATAATGTTGCAGTCTCACTACAAGAATAAAAAGATTTTTAAAATCTCTGTGTGTCTTGTTTTAATATAAGACCATCATCTGCTGCCCTGGGACTGAATGTTGATTGTGTAACCATTGTCATTGTGCCTTCTGGACAGGAACAATGCTCAGGGCTGGGTTTAATAGAGGAAGTGATTATCCTTTGTACAACTGAGTCACATTTTCCATATTAGTACTAATGAAACATTGTGTTTGAGTAGCATTAATTCCCAAGCTTTACTAGCAAATGTAGAATGTGCGTGGGTTCAGTTAGAGCAGGACCTGGGCTGCACATCCCGATTTTTGAAAAACATGGAAATAAGTGATGAAAGAGAGCCCCTCCCTCTCTGCTTTTATGGTACCCCATAAACAGTCATCACAGAATCAGAGAATGGTTTGGGCTGGAAGGGACCTTAAGGATCATCTCATCCCACCCCCTGCCATGGGCAGGGACACCTTCTACCAGCCCAGGTTGCTCCAAGCCCCGTCCAACCTGGCCTGGGACATTTCCAGGGATGGGGCAGCCACAGCTTCTCTGGGCAACCTGTGCCAGGGCCTGACCACCCTCACAGGGAACAATTCCTTCCCAGTATCCCACCTAACCCTGCCCTCTGCCAGTTTAATTTGGTGGCCTCCTCTGGACTTGCACCAACAGGTCCATACAAGGCTTTTCCTTGCTGGGTGACAGCCTGAGCTTGGCACTGCTCTGTTTTGTCTCTGAGGCAGAAACACCTCAGTGTCAATAAAATAGGAAATGCATTCAGCAGTGCTGAGACCTGTGCCTGTAAAGTCTTCTTTTTCTCCTTCCTCGTTCACGTGACTTTCCTCTTGGCTCTCAGGATGCTTTTGTCACTCTGGCTTGGAAATTGTTTTAAAAAAATATAGATAAATATGATGTATCATTGGTTTTTACAGAATCAAATGGAGGAAGCTTCTCACTTGTGTGTTTGAAGGACAAGCCTGAGAGTCTGGAACTCAGAAAGGAAGGTAAGTTGAAGTTTTATTTCAGTTGTGAAAATCTTAGGTAAGCGATTGATTATGTGACATTAGGTTTATTTCCGTGCCATTAATTGAAATTGTTTGTCCCCTTTCATAGGTTAAAATTCCCCTTCCAACTTTCTATTTTCTCTTCCTTCCCTGTAAAAGCACCAGCAGAATGTGGGCTCCAGGATGATGGGAGAGGAGCAGCTCCTGAGCAGGGCAGCAGATGCTGCAGGGAAAGCCAGGGTTGTCTGTCCGACAGACTCAGCAGGTGGTAAAGGCAAGGCTGTCAAATACTTCCTTAGTGGCCCAACCTGATGGTTTTCTTTTTGAGAATCACATCCCCAGCTTGAAAATACCTTGTTTCCATGTCATTGTCACCACTGCTTCATTCAGCAAATGCCGCTGCAGGTCAGTGCAGTTCCCACTGACAAACTCCGTTTCAGTGGCTGCTTCCCAGAGGGTTATGGAGTGATAATATTCTACGTTGTTCAAACCAGATGCCAACAGGTGTTTTTAAAAAAGAGGCAGCCATACTACTTTTCACCCCAGTGTAGCAGGAGATTAATAGAGTTATGTTGCAGTTGCCTGGCTCCTATTTCACTTGCTGCAACTAATAAAAAGCTACAGGCAACAGATCTCAGTTGCAAGAAGGTCATCTTTGTGCTTTTTTCTGTGAGTGGTCACTTTTTTCAAACACTGGTTTCATGTTATGGCCCTCGTGAGTTGGTCCTTTTTTACTCTGAGCCTGCTTTTTGAATCCAACCACAGGTTCAGAAAGGACAGTGTATTTAGGTGACCCTTTGAAAATATCACAGCTCCAGCCCCTGGTTTGGATGATCCTCTCAGACACAGGGTGTGCCTCTTGGGGATGGTGCTGTGCAGGGCCAGGAGTTGGACTCGATGATCCTCGTGGGTCCCTTCCAACCTGGCCGATTCTGTGGTGGTTTTTCCAGCATTGTTTGTGAATGATTTTTTTAACAGTAGCTTGTGAGAGTGCCGGATTGTTGGTCAAAAAAACCCCCGTGCCCAGTGTATGTGTTCACAGGTCAGAGTTCCTTGGTGCTATAAAATGTAATGTTCATAATTCCCTCTTGGTGAACCATAGTATTGTTTGGGTTGGGAAAACCCTCTAAGACCACCGAGTCCAGCTGTTCCCCCAGCACTGCCAAGGCCACACTAACCCATGTCCCCAAGTGTCACATCCACAGAGCTTTTTAATCCCTCAGGGATGGGGACTCCACCACTGCCCTGGGCCGGGCAACCCTTTCAGTGAAGAAATATTCCCCAATATCCAAACTAAACTTGTCACAGCTCGTCACAGCCATTTCCTCTCATCCTCTCCCTCGTTCCCTGGGAGCAAAGCCTGACCCCCACCTGCTACAACCTCCTCTCAGGGAGTCTCTTTTTCTCCAGGCTGAGCCCCCCCCCAGAGTCTTCTACTACCGAGACAGATTTATATTTTTTTAATATGCCAGATAACAGGAATTGTCAAATATTCCTGTTCTCTTTCTCTAAGTTTCTACGCCTGCCGCTTTTAGGCACACATTCCTTTTCCTCTTTTTGGTGTCTGTCTCTGGTAATACTTTATATCAGCAGCAAATTCCCTTAGTGTTTTATGTAACTTGCAGAACTGGTGCATGGTCTTTATATCCGAACTATGTCAGAAAGTTTTGGTGATAATTCCCTTAGAATGCATCTTCTCCAGGCTCTGTATCTCATCTGGATTTACTATGTAATTCTTTTCTATTGCTTCACCTCTAGCATTTTCTTGTGTTAGGGAAAACTGGCAAGATATCACAGAATCATAGAATCATAGAATAGATTGGGTTGGAAAAGACCTCCAAGATCATCAAGTCCAATATCTGCTGCAGGTGTCATTTTCCAAGACCAGCTTTTGGTCTGATCTTGTCTCCTAAATGAACTTTTTCCTGGTGTTTGGTAACCAGCTCCTTTTCTTTTGCAGAATAAAATTGCCTTGGGAGCAAGAGAACATGTATTGTGGGCGGACCTAATGTTTGGGGAGCAACTGGGGATCCTTGGGGGTGGAAAATATGGTAACAATAACAATAATAATTGTCTTCTTTAACAGAATTTCATTTGCCCAAGAAAATCCTTGCCAAGTAGCTATTCCAAATGAATTTCTGGGGGATAAGGGCATCCTGGGCACTGGTATACAGCCATTAATACAGCAGTTGAGATACTCCTTGTTACACAAGAATTCCACTGCTTTTCCTGCCAGATAAAGTGTCTTTGTAACAGAGAATTATGGGTGTTGAAAGCCATATGAACATAAGCTCCTATTTTAAGAATAATTTGATCTTTCCTCATAATCAGAAGGACTTCTGAATTATTTCTGGCCTTTGTTGACTGAGAACGAAATCAGAGAGCCTTTTCTTGGCCTCTCAGGAGGGCCAGGCAGGGGTTTTCTAACTAAAGAGGTCGTGGCTTTTGCTGCTTCTGTTGCTGTGTTTGTGCTGCTCTGCCCCCGTTTTGGGGCTGCAGACAGAGGAGGCTGAGCTGTGCTGCGAGCACATGGGTTGTGGCTGGAGGGGAGAGACTCGGCTGGACTGCCCTGCCTGGGAGGGTTTCAACCTGCAGCCAAAACCATGTTCCTCTGAGCATCCACATCTCTGCTGAGCCGAGATCATCCCTGTCATCACTCTGCAGTTTCTTCTGAACAGGTTCAGATAAGCCAGTTCTCTCAGATATCAGTAGTATTAATTACCCTTTACCCTTGACTAAGAGGAGAATTCCCCCAAATGCCTTTTCCGCTCTTAATTCTTTGATTAACCTGGTACATTTTTGCAGCTTTTTGGCTGTACCTAATGTCCTAGTTATTAATAGTAACTTATTTATTATTATAAATATCTGAGTCTTTTCTATCCTACCACGTTCTATTCCAGTAATTTCTTGCCCCTGAAATTTTAACTGGTACCTCCAGTCATGGCAATGCTGTATCCTGATATCTGCCTGCTTGCTGCAGTCCTTCCCTGCACAACTGATTGGTTTGGAGTATTTGTCTGCTTGTTTTTTAGCTCCTGACAGACCAGAAATTCTGTTTCCACAACCTAAGAGGACTGATTTACAAATTATCAGCATTGGTTTTTTGCTTTCTCTCTGTTGCACAACTAAATAGGAGCTACTGCCTGCAAAATGCTAAACAAACCAGGGAAAAGAAGGCAGGCATGGCCATTTTTCCAAACTGGAACAAAGTGAAGTATTTTCTTTCTCCCTTCCCTCTAGAAAAATAGTTCTTAAATACTTATCAAGTCAGGGAGACTTTTCTTTCTGACTGTTTCTTCCAGTTCTACTCTGTGGTTTACCTCAGCATCTGCTTTCTTTTTGCACTGCGAAGTTAAGCCTGGCTTTGATTAAAAGCCAGCTGAAAGGCAGATTAATGCATTGCGAGGAAAAGCAGCCTTGCTAATATGAAAAGGGAGCAGGAAGGTAATTTGTCAGAGATCACCTGGTCCTGGATGTGGTGTTTTCTGGTAGCAGCTTTTTCTCCCTGCAGGACTGAGCCAATGTGTGGGGAGTTTATTATTATTCTCTGCCACAACCATCCCATCAAAAAGCCAAGACACATTCTTTGAACTGAACTGAAATCATCTGTTTATCCTTTCTGACTGCTCTGCAGGCAAATTCCTCAGCCACAAGATTATTTGCAAAGTATGTTTTTCTCTTTCCCATCCCACTACATTTTCATGTTTGATGAACTTTTGAAGTGTTTGTGTTTCTGTGAAATTCCAGGGCTTTGTGGTAATATCTGCTGTGACTTGAGGAACGTAAGGCCCGTGAGGAGCAGCTGAGGGAGCTGGGGTTGTTCTGTGTGGAGAAGAGGAGGCTCAGGGGAGATTCTGTGACCCTCCACAGCTCCCTGACAGGAGGCTGTGGCCAGGTGGGGTTTGGGCTCTTCTGCCGGGTAACACGTGATAGGACAAGGGAAAACAGCCCCAGGCTGCACCAGGGAAGGTTCAGGTTGGATAGCAGGAAAAATTTCCTCACTGGAAGAGTGACAGAACATTGTGGAGTGGTGGAGTCACCACCCCTGCAAGGGTTCAAAAAACGAGTGGATGTGGCACTTCACAATATGGCTTAGTGGGCATGGTGGCATCAGGTCAAAGGGTGCACTTGATCTTGGAGGTCTTTTCTCAACCTTAATGATTCTGTGATTATTTAATTTATTACCATTATTGTTGTTATTAACGTTATTGTTTCTATCAGTGTTTTCCCCTTACTGCACTCAGTAAGCTGTCATGAGCAGGTTCCCTCTTCAGCTTCAGTTTTCCCTTATCCAAAAATTCCTGCCCTGTCCCCTTGGGGTTTAAACTCACCCACCATTAACAGCCCTAATAACGTGCTAGTTCATTAAAATCCTGGAAGGAGAGTTTGCAGCTCCTGCAGGAGAGGGCAGCAGAGATCAGCAAATGGAGAGCTTTGGGGCCAGCCACTGGCACAGCGAAATAAACTGAACCCAAGGGCTCGGGTTTTTTTCTTTCCTTCCATTCAGTCCTTAAGGAGTGGAAGCTTCCAGGCACCAGCCAAGCAGAAGCAAGCAGATATAGATTTTAGTGTCAGCTGTAAACAGCTGCAGACTGTTGGGAAAGGAAAGAAGGGCATTGGGGTTGTCCAGCTTTCATGTAAGTAGGAGTTCAGATCATTATTAAAGACAATCACTTGAAATCTGTTCTGATTGAACAAGTAAGAAATGCTTGAAAATGCATTAATGATTGTGATTTAAAACATTATTTTGCATCTAATGCCTGAAGGGTAGGGTTTGCTTTCTTTGCTTGGTGGCTCGTTGTGGTCAAGTCTAGTTCAGTTTATTTTTATGCTGAAGGATTTCCTCTTAATTGTTTACAGTAAAGGGGAGATTTTCTTCCTGGAAAATACTGAGGGAAGATTTGATGCCCACAGACAGAGATTTCAAAGTGTGTCCTGTGTTCAAGCAGCAGAAGTGAACTGTTCCTGCATTTCCTTGGAGGATCAGAGGATGGTTGTGCCTGTTTGGTGTCTGCCCCAGGGCTGGGGATGGCAGGGGCAGTGGTGGGAGCTTCTGGGGCTGTTGGCTGGAGCTGGCCCCAAGAGATGCCCCCGTGCCCGTGAATTTGGGGGCTGCTTTGTCTCAGCTCCTGGGAGCTGCTTTGGCTTTGGGCTTGTTCTCCCAGGGGTCTGAGCAGGTCCAGAGGTGCTCTGAGTAAGGAGCATCACTGAGCCTTTCCCTTGCAGCTCTACCTTGCAGGCAGCTCAGACTGACAGCAGCTGCACCCCAGGACAGTGATAAATTGCCCACATAAATAAAGATGATGCAAGCACTGGCAATGCCAGGGGAGCTCCCTCCCAAAAGCAATTCTGGGTTCAGCAGTGCGGCCTTTGCTTAGCTCTCCTGTTCTGAGAGGTCTGAGAGCTGAATTTCCCTCCCCTAAAAGCAAAGTTGGGCCACAGGGCAGGGCTACACCACTCTCCTTGGTCTGTGCTTATAGCTCAGTCTCTGTATCTCTAACTTGTGGCAGAAGAAGAAGCTGAAGCCATTTTCTTTAAGGCTTTAAGGAATTTCTGTCTTTTTTCTCCAACCCTCATCCTCATGGATATCCATGGAATCACAGAATCCTAGAATGAATTGGGTTTGGCTTGGGAGGGACCTTAAAGATCATCTCATTCCAGCCCCCCTGCCATGGGCAGGGACACCTTCCACTATCCCAGGTTGCTCCAAGCCCTGTCCAACCTGGCCTTGGACACTTCCAGGGCTGGGGCATGCTGGCAGTCAAACATCCCGTCTCTTTAGGTTGGTTTCAGAAAGGTTCTGTGCATGTAAAATGTGTGACATTTTTTTGTTACAACGTGCAGTGCAACTGCGTGGTGCTTTGCATTAAAATCATAGGAATGACATGGGAATGACATAGGAATGACAGAATACCAAATTCTAGATTTACCCATATACCTTGGGATAACATTCTGAATACTGAGAGTCAGAAAAATGGGGGGGAAAAAAACCCATCCGTATTGTCTGTATTGTTGGTATTTTTTGCCTCAGTAGAGTGTTTTTCAGAGTAGCTAAATGTAACTTTTAGAGAACTACCCCTCTGCATATCAAATATTTACGTGACTTCTGAAGTATACAATTAGGCTTGATGAGAAAAAAAAAAGAGAAAAGAAAAGCTAAAAACCCCCACCAAATGTTTTTATTTCTGTTTTTCAACAGTTACATTTGCTATAGAGATGTTTGACTTTCTAAAGCTTCTTGGCCAGTACACAGAGGGTGAGAAAGTGATTGAAGATATTGGCCACCCTTGTTTCTATGAAGAGCACGTGCTGTTTCCCACTAACACCAACCCAACCCAAGAGCTCCAAGAGCTGCTGTCACCCTTGGGCAAGGGCCAAAATAAGCAGGGCTGGAGCAGAGGACGGGGACAATTTTGATGCTGCACATCTCAGAAACCGTTGTAGCTGGAAAGAATGGAGGAACTCCAACAGCTCTGAAAGATTACAGCCCTTCTTGCACCGTGAGTAAGAGATTGTGTGACTTCACTTCTAACCACCTGATTGCTGGCAAGTGTCTCGACCGCTTTTCGAGATCCACTTGATTGCTATTGATGTTTTTGACTCACTGGTTGCTTATGAATAAGAGGAACTGGCTTTCTCCTGGCAGATCTTCCCCATCCTTTTCCTCTTTCAGTCCCTTATAAATGATAACATGTTTTCACAGAGGAGTGACGTACACTGAAAGGCTCAGTTCCCTCCAGAATCTTTCCTTCTTTTCATGTCTCTGTAGGATTTCCTCCTGGCCAGCTCTCCTCTCGAGTTCCATGTCACTTTTGAAGACAGTTTTCTTGACAGCGTCTCTGTGGCAGAGGGGTTTATGGCAGTAATTATTTCAGAACGAATACTTTGTTGGGATTAAGGATTTCAATTAATGTCCTTTTGGTTTGGGCTTTTTTTGTTGGTGGTGTTTTTTAAGTTTCTGTGTGCAAATCATGGGCTGCTGTTTAATTTTGTCTTCCAAACTTTGAATTATTTAAAGTTTTGCTCTGTTCTCTTCGACTGACAGTATCACAGGTTCCCTGTGGGAGTCCAGGTCAGGATTCAGTAATAAAACCCAGTGAAGAGTTAATTGCTTGGGTTCTATCCCATCCTGTTGTGTATCCTCTGACCTAATAGCTAAAATCCTTAAAATGACATGGCTGATGGGAACAGTTGCATTCACATGAGGTGAATAATCTCCAAGAGAGCTTTTCAAATTCTCTGTGATGCATCTTCAGGATGTAACTCAGCAGAGCTTTTCTGAAGCCAATTGCACACCAGCTGAGGGTCTGCCCAAAGATTCCTTGTGTACCACCCCTTCCCTAAATTCATTCAAGTTATTCAGAGAGAATCAAATGGCAATGGATGTTTAAAAAAAAAAAAAAGATCAGCAAAGAGAAGTCATATTTGCTTTGAAAGTTTGTAGAAAAGGGTTGGATTCTTTTCTGCAAGTTTGGCAGGTTCTGATTCAGCTCTGGCAGTAATTATTCAGAAAAAAAAGATGGATTCTGTATGAGAAAGAGAGAGAAAATACACATAAATCCCAGGGAGTCTTGACAGTCTATGCAATTATCCTGATTTCTGACATCTCTGGACAGTGGGAGAGGATAAAAATGAAGTTCATATTTGATATACATGAATTCTTAAGGCAGAAAAGCCAGCTTGTCTCCCGAGATGCCATGTGACGTGCCCCACGGTTCCTGGTAAGGCAGGAGGTCAGTTCTTAGATGCCCTCTCCAGATTCAGAGCCTCATTTAAAATTACAACTCCTGCTAAAAACCCCTGTGCTGTGTCTCCAGCCTGAGTTGGCCTGAATTCAGCTTTCAGCCACTGGTCATGAAGACTTTCATCAAGCAGTCTTTTACAATATCAGGCAAGTTACCTACCCAAAGTAGAAAAAACCCAGGCGTGGATATGCTAAAAATATTTCCCATTCTGCAGATGGATAAAGAGTGATCACTAATGTGTCCTCGGCCACACATTTCAGTGACATTTCTATACAGAAATAACAGCCTCATCTGTTATTTTTACTGGGTGTCAGTGGTTATAACACAGCTCAGTTCATGCCTGTGATGTTGCCCTCTATTTCTGCATGGCCCCCTAGAACGATGTTCAGGGGCAGCAACTTCCACTGCTCCCTTCTGTGAGGCAACAAATGTGGTGTTCAACACCACTGCTCACAGGGTAACACTGAACATCCAGTGGCAGCTGGGTCTGATATCCATAAGGAATATGGTTCATTTTAAATGTTGTTTACAGTCTTATTAATGGAGACTCTAAGGCACATTTGGCATGATGCTGCAAGAACTCACTTTGTCCCATGCTACCAAGTGAATCCAGAGCATGAATTCAAATTGAGTGGAAACACTATGATCATTAGATTTGTTTGGTTGGTTTGGATTTTTTTTTAAATCAGAAATTGTCATCTTTTCTAGCTGGTAAATCAGCAACTTCTATGAGCTGTCCTATTTTCCCATTACGTACCCAGCAAAACCGTTTTGCCATGACCAATATGCAAATTAATATTACAGGAAAGTTGGAACAAATGTTTTCAGTCAGATATGAAGCTGTAACAGAAGAGGAACACTCCTGGTGCAGTGCTTGGTTTCTGCTACAGCACAGAGCAATTTCACCTGGAGGGCTGGACTGATCTATCTAGATTCCATTTAACAGAAGAGAAGTTAAAGTAAGGTAAATCTGAGTCAATACCAATAAACAGTTTACCTTAGAAAGGCTTCTCCTGTTGACTCTACAATCTCAAATGTGATGGCCCAGCCTCTCCTGGCAGGAGGTTTGGATCCTACACCTTTCTCTGCCCCTGAGCCACCCTGTGGGCAGTCACTTGATTTTCTCTCTCCTGTGCAGAAAAAAAAAAGAAAAGGTGAGGGTGATTTCTGTCTCCTTATAGCAGATTCTCTGAAACCAGTGGATTACAAAGTGCTACATAACAGACCAGGAGTTTACAGAACCCTGGTGGAGATTCAGCACTGAAAAGACAAACAAGGCAGATGGGAAACCATTTCATGTATTTTATTGCATATTCAGTTGTTATTATGGCAAAATCACGAGTCTGCAGTGGTTGTATTTCCTGCACCTTTGCTGAGTCCTGCAGTGGCATCTCTGGTGAACATGATGTGTTTTCTACCACTGATTCACTCACAGGTTGCAATGCAGACACCTGATGCTGGCCAAAATATCCCACAGGGGGGAGATCGAGGCTTCATAACAGACATAATAACACCATGTCAACACTCTCCCAATATACGACCAGTTAGTGGCAGAGAAGGGTTCCTGTGCCCCAAGTGCCCAAAGCAGCTCAAATGAGCTTTCCAAAGCAGGAGGGATCTTCTGGGAATACCTGTCAGGCCTCTCCAAACAGACATAAAGTAAGTTGGTTTCCTGAAAAAACAGGATTTCACTAAAAATAAGCGAGAAGGATCATCTTAGGACAAGGCAAATGAAGTAGTTGGAAGCACTTGTATCCATAAAACTGTCCTCATCCCGATCCTTCCAGGGTTGTCTGGCGCGATTTTGTTTAAAAAAAAAACACAGAATTCACCAAAATTTTGTGTGGAGTGAAAGCAGCGAAACAATTTTCCAGTAAAAAAATTCAAGGTAGGCGGGTCAATGGGGAGTCAGTGCAGGCAGTCAGACTGTTCATCATGGCACAACAGGTTAGTGATACCAAGCCATGAGCTGCTTGAGGTGGTGACTGGTTTAGATTCTCATTGATCCCTCTGCAGGTCCAGGGCCTAATTTAAGGAATCTGTGAATACATTTCGGTTGTTTGTTTATTTTTTAAAATAGTAATAAATCGGAATTAAAAATAATAGAAAATAGGAAAAAAAAAAAGAAGCCGTGCTGCTACTTTGAAATCCTGCAGATTTGTTCATCATCTTCTGAAAACAAGTTTATCTCTTACGTTATGCCCTGAAAAGTATTCGTAACTTCTGATCGGTCTGTGGGCCTGTAATCTGTTGACAGGTGTTTTTTGATGTTGTGGACCAGATGAAGTGTCTTTCCTGGAGCCAAACCTCACCTGGGGCCGGTCTCAGAAGGTGAAAGGTGAATAAAGGGTTTCATTTTCCCTAGGAAAATGCAATTTGTTAGGACTGAAATTTTCACAAAATCATAGAATAGCTGGGTTGGGAGGGACCTGAGAGATCACCTTGTTCTACCTCCATTCCACAGGCAGGGACACCTTCCACTAGCCCAGGTTGCTCCAAGCCCCATCCAACCTGGCCTTGGACACTTCCAGGGAT
>JAWMRA010000162.1:31784609-31843220 GCA_035584735.1 Pseudotriccus pelzelni
GCAGGGACACCTTCCACTAGCCCAGGTTGCTCCAAGCCCCATCCAACCTGGCCTTGGACACTTCCAGGGATCCAGGGACGCTACAGCTTCTCTGGGCAACCTGTGCCAGGGCCTCACCACCTCCACACGGAAGAATTTTTTCCTAATATCTAATCTAAACCTACTGTCTTTCAGTTTGAGGCCATTCCCCTTTGTCCTGTCCCTTTCCATCTTTCCTGTAGGTTTCCTTCAGCATCTGATTGCAAAACCACATCTTGCAGGTAAGATTGTCATGCATAGGAAGGAACTTGGTCACCGAGGACATCAGAGCCAGGTCAGCAGCCTGGAGGTCACCCCGAACACCCGGACAGCAAGCTGTTAAATCTCCAGGAGTGTTTGCTTTCCCATTGCATTCGGGCAGCAAAAATCTACAGGTAACCTTTTGTTGTTTTTCCAAGCTACTGCAGAATGAATTCCTGTTGTTTTGTCACTCGCAATGCCAAGTTCCTCCCCGAGCTCTCTCTCCCCACTCCCGTTTCCTCCAGCAGCCTCTCTGGATCTGGGATGGTGACTCAAGCCCTGCTGCATCTCTGCTGGCTCAGGGTCTCGCAGGAGACCTTTGCAACGGCTGGTTATGATGGTGCGACGAGGTAACCGGATCACCAGCCTTGGAGCCAGCGCCGGGCCGGCAAGGTAAGGTGGGGAGCACGAGGCATTGGCCAGTACTGCTCTCACCATCTCCAAAAAACTTTTCCCTCGAGTGGTTCATTCCCCACTCCAGATTGGAGGAAGGCAGAAAGGGAGTGCTGGCCTGAGGGCATCCACAGTGTGTGCTTATTAAAAAGAAGCTTTCAGGAGAGGAATGTGTGAGCTAATGCAGTCCTAGAGCAACAGTAACTCGTGCTTCAACAAGCTGGGTGCATTTTTGTGTCTGTGGCTGATCACTTGCCCCTGCTTGTCAGTGCTAATGATCTCCTGCTAAATGAATGTTCAGCTCTTAGTGGTCAGGAGACAACAACTCCCAAGCTGTCAGAGAATAGGTTTCCTCACACCTACGGGCCAGTGAGGTGGTGTGTAAATACATCTATTTAGCACAAGGTTAGTTCGTGTCCAAGCACACGACAGAAAAAAAAAACCACAAAAATTAGAGCAAAACCAAGACACATTTCAAATAGCAAAAGCCCAAATCATCAGAGCATGTTCTAATGTCCTTGCCATTAAACATCTCGAATCAAAAATTGCTAAGAGAGATTTTTGATTCTGTATCAGAGATGATTTATTTTTAAGGAAACTCAGTTACACATGTGCTAGGAACAGCACAGATTGATTGTCCAAGGGCAGAAGGTTAAGTGACTGGCATCTCATGGTCTCTTACACTCTGGTTTTATGTCTGAAAAATATACTTTCGCTGCCTGTATAAATTACACTCTCTAGTTTATCTTAAGAGGCGTTGCCTTTGGAGTTCCAGTTGGCATCCAGGTATTCCAGCCGTAAACTCCTCCACACAGATCACACATCTGAACTACTAAAAGCTTTTGTTAAGAGGGAAAAAAGTGTGCTCCTGAGCTATTGGCAAGTTCAGGAGGCGAAAAACATTTCCTGCTTCTGTAAACGACACGTTTGGAAATCAAGTGTTTCATTACAATGGTCATTTGGAAGCTGCAGCTCTCACTTTGGGGGGAAGAAGGGTTGTGGTTTTTGACAGGAGTGAAGTAGCAGTGGATGTGTGAGATAGCTGACAGTGTTCATGAGGATGTGATTAAATTAAACTTTTAATTTAGTGTCAGCAGCTTTCTGAAGAAAATGTCGAGGCACAAATGAAAATATTTCTAGAAAAACTTGATGTTGGGGGCAGAAGGAGTACAAGGGAGGGAGGGAGAATGATTTCTTGTCTCTGCAGGGTAATTCAGGCTGGGAGGGACCTCAGGAGAGCTCTAGGCCAACCTTCTGCTCTGAGAGGGTCAGCTCTGGGATCACATCAGGTTGTGCAGGGCTTCCTGGTCTGGTCTTGGAAACCTCAAAGGATGGAGCCTCTGGGGCAAACCTGCTCCACCGGCCTCGTGAGGGAAAGATTTCTGCCAGCACGTGAAGCCGCTGGAGTCCAGATATTTGAAATCGTGAGACTGTGTGACCAGCAGTGGCCTTTGAGACAATTCCCTTTCGGTGAAAAGACAGGAGTGTACACCTTTGGTTTTCGGGGGGCAGAACTTCTTTGTCGGTGTTTTGGGAGAGTGTTTATCCCCCCTGTCCCGATGGAGCTGCTCCAGCTGACGTGGGAGGTGAAGCAAGCAGGATTGCGTTGGCTGGAGCCTTGCAGGGGGACAGCAGGCAGGAATTCTCGCTGCTGCTGTTCTTCGCGGTGTTTCACGGGGTGTCTTACCCGGGAGGGGTGCTGCTGCCTGTTAGATGGACTCCACCAGGTAGGGCAGGGGAAAAGAGGAGCTGGCTCGTAGTGCCAGATGGAGCTTTTGCAGTCTGGTCCCTGTCTAGACTCCAGGAGCTTTCTGAGGGGTTTCAGGTGCCTTCACGACCACGGAACAGCCGATCAGGGTGTTAGAGGCTTTAAGCCCGGGCTTTCCATGAGCTACCAGCTGGGAGTTTTGGGGCAGGGACGTGGACCCCGCAGGGCACAACAGAGGAGAGGTTCCCTGTTTGTTTCACCTCCCCTGCTACCAAGGAAGGAAACTGCGCCCAGGCTTCAACTTCGAACACTGAAAATAGCTGAGGAGCAGCAAAACTGTGGCCTGCAGTGGCAGCCTGTAGGGCTCAAGTCTTTGGCTCAGGGTTGCAGGGTGTCCCAGCGGGACTCCTCACCCGCTTCAGTTTAAGCATCTGTTTAACCACCGGGCTGAGCAAAGCCAAGAGCTCTGCCTGTTGTATCATCACATCTCCTGTTGATACCTGTTAAAATATGCGTGTGTTATTAACAGTGGGTATCTGGAAGTAATTTGAGCTGTGTCGATAAGCCCCCCAGGGTTTTCTTTTTTCTTTATTTGTGCTTCTCTCAGGCTTCAGTTGAACAGGTTGTGTACAAACATCCATGTTTATTTGTCCGTGGGAATGTAGGAGGGACGAATTTTGAGTTTATTTACTTGTTGTTACTGACATCTTTGGGGTCTTTAGAAGTAGCATGTATGTATCCAAAATAATATTTTCTTTGTAATACCTAACAGTCATTAGATTTTATGGCTATTTAATACATTATTTTAGAGGCATTCTTAATATGAAGTGTCACAATACGATGGCTTATTTTTATGCTCTTCTCTATGCATAGTATTTAATGATTTTTATTACACAAAAACCTGATTTATTATTTTTCAAACACTTTAAGAAAGACCATTGAAAAAAGGCTAAATATTTACCAGGGGTAAAAGCTGGATTTATGGCTGATTTTTCTCTGTTAATTTTCACCAGCTTGGAATGGAGACTGATGTTTTAAAACCCGTTTCTCGTATACAATGCTATTGTAAATGGAAAATTTTAATTTTAAATCATTAAAGGGAATAACATCAGCCTCTAAAACTGTTCATTCAACTGAATGTTCTTTACCTTCACATTCCAGTTAGTATGGATGAGACCTTTCATATGACTGAAGGTTGCAAGACTGGATCCAGAGTAAATACCTTGGTACGGTGGGAGAATATTCTGAGTACTTTGAAATGTTTTTCAAGATATCCTAAAGTATATTTATAATTTACTGGAAATGTTTGCTCTTCTCAGCTTATTTTTCTTTTTCTACTGGTATTTGAAGTATACTTCCTCTAGCTTGTAATAACCCACTGGATAACAGATATTTAGGGGGACATTTACATAATTAAAATGGCATGTCACTGGAAATTAGACACCTATAGCAAGAAAGAGGTCACTCCAGGCTCTTGACTTGTCTGTGCTGAGGTATCATCCATCTCTCCTGTGGAAGGTGGATTGTTGTGCAGTCGGGACTGTGGCCAAGGAGATTTTGAGGGTAGTTTTTTGGTCCCCATCACGGTTGTTTCTGTCAAGTGAAACCTTAAAATCACAAAATGGCCTGGGTTGGAAGGGAACTTAAAGACCAACAAATCCCACTCCCTGCCATGGGCAGGGACACCTTCCACCAGCCCAGGTTGCTCCAAGCCCCGTCTAACCTGGCCTTGGACACTTCCAGGGATGGGGCAGCCACAGCTTCTCTGGGTAACCTGTGCCCGGTCGTGCCCACCCTCACAGGGAACAATTTCTTCCTAACATCTCATCTAAATCTACCTTGGTTTTGTTTGAAGCCATTCCCCCTTGTCCTATTCCTCCAAGTCCTTGTCCCCAGTCCCTCCCCAGCTCTCCTGGAGCCCCTTTAGGCACTGGAAGGGCCTCTAAAGGTCTCCCCCAAACCTTCTGTTCTCCAGGTTGAACACCCCCAGCTCTCTCAGATTGTCTCCACGGCAAAGATGCTTCAGCCCCTTGAGCATCTTTGTGGTCTCCTGTGGACTCGTTCCGGCAGGTCCATGTCAGCTGTCCTGGGACGCTTCCAGAAGATGGAACCCATTGTGAGTGAGGTGATTTTGGCAACAGCGATCTAGACACTCTCTGGAAACCTCTGTGATCTGCAAGCATTAACTGAGGGCCTCATTTCTGCCCCTAAATGTTGTGCTTGCTCTCAGCAGTCCCACTGGAAGGTCTTCCTCGTGAGTATAGTGGATATATTTATATTTTCTAATAACACATTAATACAACCCACTTGGTGCTTGCCTTCCTAAAAAAAAGCTTTAAGAAACAAATCGGTTTTAGGACAGTTCACTGAATTATTTACTTCATTGATAACATTTAAATTTCTGTCTAAAGAAGGTCAATGGTTCTTGAGAGAGAGGGACCACAAGCAGCACCACAGTGCTGGGTCCATGCCTGAATTCAAACATGAGTGTCCAGCCAGCATTTTTTTGTCTATACATGTGATTGATGCACTTGGGATATTTCTGCTTTAAGCTGGACTGAACCCGAGCTGACATATTTCAAGCAGACTTATCAAAGCAAAGAGGAGCCTGGTGAGGGGGAGAAGGCACAGGATCAGACCCTTTATCTTCATCTACCTCACAGAAGCCTCCAGAGATTTATTTTATTTTGACTGAAATGGTGAAAACATTCACTGCTCATGCAGGTTGAGATCTTATCAGGCAAACCTTAGTGCAAAGCATGTTTTACATTCAAGCTATGAATGCTTGGAAACAGAGGCTTATAAGGACATTGCTGACAGTGCCTGGTGTTGCAGTAGAGCTGATGGTTGGTTAAAATGATCTTGGTTTTAAGGTAAAGATTTGAGTTTGGTTTTACACAGTAATGCCCCCCCCCCAAAAAAAAAAAAAGAAAAAGAGGGAAAATATTACTTAGGATGAGTCATAAAAATGCTTTAAAAATGCTATTAAGATTTAAGGCATAATGTAGATCCTATAAATCTACTCGGCATTCTTTCACTAGGAATGACTGACTTTTATGAAAACTTGGGATTGTAAATCAAGAACCTAAATAAGGGGGGATTTTGACATGTAAATGTAGATTATACATTAGCTGAGCCCAGACTTGACTGCCTGCCTGGTTCCACGGGGGCCACACAAAGCAGGCATTTATTCTCCTGAGCAACAGTTTTGCCCTGTAAAAGCTGGTAGGGAAAAATCCAGTTTGTCATTCCTCTGGGGAGGAACGCTTTTCCTGGTGATTTGGGAAGGGGGTTTGCTTGCTGCCTCGCTCAGCCCTGCTTTTCTCCCTCCCTGGCCATCCATCTCTCGTTTAGGGTTGTGTGTGTGTTTGGGGAGGTGGCATTACTTCTGAAAGCACTCCTGAAGCTCTCTGGACACAAATGTTACCCGGAAGGATAAACCCACCTAGGGGTTTAAACCCCTCCACACGCACACAGGCACACACACCCCCTCCTTCTCACGCTTCACAGGTGGAGTCTGCCGTTCCTGAAGCTGTTTCAAGCAGCAGCTTCCACTCTAAACCCTCTTTCAAAATCCATTCTGATACCCTTAGGAAATGCCAGCAGCCTTCCATGGCATTATCACAAATACATTGGACCATTTGCCTCTCCGACCTGAGATTAACTTGTTGCCGCCCCATCGGGGTGTCCCCCCCGCCGTAACTCATCCTCTGGGATCCTGCACGTGGAACACTCCTCGTCCCTCCAGCTGCTCAGGGGGGCTGAGCACAGACCTGGCACTCGCACAGCAGCCAGATTATTTAACCTTATCTGCTTTGAGCTTCTATATTTAAACAAGGAGGGCTCTTTGTCGCTGAACTAATAGAAAACATGACTTGACTGGATGCCTGGCTTTTAAAGAAAGGGCATCTATCACTTTTATGTGGCATTTCAAAGAAGAAGGGATTTAATAATGCTGAGAGACAAAGAAGGGAGTCTGACTTAATGTACAACTAGCCAGCTAATGATTAACTTCTCCTAATACTTAATAGGTTTATGGTAGAAAAAGAACCCGAAGAGCCCGGTGCGATGGCGTGGGTCAGTGTGGTGTGGAGGAGTTTGCTGCACTGTCTGAAGTGATACAAAACCTGTGTGCAGCTGGTGGGCAGGATGCTACGATACACTTCAAGAAACACGTGCAGGTAATGCTCAAAAGCTTTTAAAACAGGAGGGTGAGGAGGCAGGCAGGGAGCCTTCATGCTGCAGGAAGCAAACTCTTCCCTCCTCACTCCTCCTCCGGTGGAAAAACGGCTTCATACGTCCAGTTTCCTTCTATGAAAGCATACTAAAAATGAGGGAGAAAAAGTTGTTTTGACTTTCAGTGCATTTCCATGCAATGGGATTAAGTTATTTCTTGCCAGTGAGACCATCTGAGGATGGTTGTTGTATGTATTCTCAAAATTACTTAAAAACGAGTTAGTTGTGGTAAAAAGCAGGCTTGTTGTCAACTGTAAGTAACTGCACACAGTAACTTTGTGCCTGCAGGTTGTAATAACAGCAATAGTCAGCATGCATCTAGTGATGTTGTCATGATCCTGGAAATCCTGGACGCACTCCCCTCTCAAATGGAATGAAAAGCTTGAGCTGAGTGCCCCTGGACAGAGATCCCTCAGTGGTGACCTGAAGAGGTGTTTTTTTGGGCACCTTTGAGGTGTGTTTGCATCTCAGGTGCATTGTGTGGGTCACTCAACGGGCAGTTCGGACATACTTGCCATGATTTTTGCTGGGAGGCAGTTCCAGCAGCGTGCAGTCCCTGCTGCCATCAGGAGCTGCAGCTTCACTCCGGCCTCTTCACATTTTGGCCTAAAGCTCTTCAGAGGTGTGTGAACTCTCGTGAACCCAGCCTGTCTCGGGACAGGGGGTTCTGATTATTAAACACTTTTTCAATGTCTCTAACAGCTTTCACCCAAAGACCTCAGGACACTTGACTGCACTGGTGATTAACTGCACACTCCACACTCTGTCCCTGCAGGAAACACCTGGTAAAGCCATGTCAGCTCTGAATACACTTTCCCAACATGAGGACATGGTGGAGAGGGACCTGGACTGAAATGTCACTTAAAGGAGCTCAGATGAATCGGCAGCTCTGCCTTCCAGCTCTGCATTTTGAGTGGCCCTTGTCTGTACCATGATTTAAAACATGATATAGAACAACCGCTTCCAAATTCAGGGAAAATACAGGTGCCATGTACATAAACACAACACCCCAAATCTGTTTGATGATTACACAGTGAGATGAAGGGCAGTCACACGTCTAGGGTACTGATGTGCTTTCAAGTCCTGGTTTGCAGCATTTTCTTTTCCCATTACAAGATTTTGGAGGGGGAGATTAAACCAGTTCTGCCTCTCTGTTCCCTGCACATTTTTATTGTTTTATTAAGCTTATTATGCTTGAAACAAAGTAGGTTTCTGATGCAGAAAAATGCACTAAAGAGTGAGCTCTGTCCCAGTGTCAGGGTGACAGAGGCCAGGGATGTGGCATGGACAACCCACGTTCGGCCACTTCCACTGAACTGAGAGCCAGCAGAGGGTAAAGAGTTTGCCTTGGTTCCCTTGCCTTGCTCCTGGACCTCCTTGTCAGGGGTTTGCAACACTGAGAAGTCCTTGCCAACCTTTTGAACCCCCTTTGTATCAGTCTCTCCTCCATACAGGTGGTGTTTAGGGGGAATTTGCTTTATTTTCCTTTATCCTTTTTCAGCCCAGACTGCAGGTGCGTTTGCTGTCTATGCAACTGGATTTTGTGTCTTTGCCTATCCTTGAAAGCAATTGTCAACACTGATCTTTACAAGTCTTCTCCCTCCTTCCAGTCTTTCAGACACAGTTGAGCATAAAACCACAGGGCTGCACAGCCAAAGGCTTCTGCCAGTTTTCTTACGTGGCTGGGATTTTACAGGATGTCACCCTTAGGTGTGACTGGCAATTCATAAAACCCCAGAGGTGAGAGGTGGAAAAGACCGTTGGATCCCAGGCTCCATTTCCCTGCCAGGGTGGGATATGCTGCAGGTGTTTCAGCTCTCAGATGCACAGAAGTGCTGTGCCCGTGGTGGTTGTCATTGATTCCTGTATCTGTGACCCTGACACTAAATCCTGGTGGTTTTCAGCACAGCAGTGGGAATCCCAGTCGCCCAGTTCTTCCCACAAACCTGGGACATCACGGTTTGAAAGGTGGTCTCCTGTGATCACCCGTGTGATCAAGCCCATGGATGAGCTGGGTTGTTCGCACAGGGCAGAGTTTCTACAGCTGGTGGGATTCAGACAGCTTGCTGTAACCACTCAGTGTGGTAACTTAATCTGTCTTTGCCTATTTTTAAGTCAGAGAGGATTTTCATTCCACTGCGGGGTAGTTCACTCACAGTGAAGTGTGTTCTTTCCCTCCTTAACAACTTAGTACTGTGCAAATCACTAGGGCATTTTATTACAATATTTTCTGCAAAGCCTATTTCAAGCTATTCATTACTAGGTAGATATCATAACATTTTTCTTGAAATTGTCGAATTAGGCTTTTTTTTTTTTTTTCAAGTAAGAATGAAATTCTTTTACTATTTTACGAGACTCTGAATGTATCTGACACAAAGAAAACAAAATTAAAGCAAATAGTAACTAGGCTTTTTACCGCAACACGAAATCCTGTTTGCTCTCTGATTGCCCATCAGCTGTTGACATTAACTGGCAGATATGCCACTTCCATGCCAGGGTTTCGTTCCTGGAACATGAGATCAGTCTGACTCCGTGAAAATAAATATTAAAGAAAACATGCTCATTAAAGTGCTCAGCTCATAAAGGCCCAGTGCTGAGAAATCTGGGCAGCTGCTGCCACCCCCACTGGGGCTGGCTCGGCTCTCACCCTCCAGATCTGCATTACAGTTGTGTTTTTGCAGGTAGCCAACATGATCCCACTTCTGTTAGGACTTACATGACTTCAAGTCTCCCCCCAGCACTGGATTTGGAATGAGCGCTTTTCTCCACACTCAACATCAGGGCTTTTACCAGTTTTCAGCTGTTTCCGTGTCATGATAACCTGACACTTCCTTGCCTTGTTTTGTTACCAAGCAGGAGAGTTGCTTCTTTTAGAGTTGCTTCCTTCTCTTTTTGAGCCTCCCCAAGTTCCAGAAATGACCCTGCAGAGAGGTCCAGCCTGCTCCATCCCTCCTCTCCCTTCACAGAGTCCTGTGCAGAAGTTAAATGTGGCACATGCCGTCCTTGCCTGATCTGCAGAAGATGCTGGGGCATAAGAAACTTGCGTGTTAAGAGGACACTGACAGTGTTTCCCCTGAGCTGACGTTCTAGGCTGCCCCACAGCCGTGCAGTGAACACCATCAGGAGTTCTAAATGTTATATTCCTGTGGCAGCAGGTGGCCCTGGGCAGGCAGAAGCTCTGGAACACCACTGTACCATGTGTGTGTGGGTGTCCACTCCATCCTTTCTTGAAGATTTTCCAAATGCAGACCTACCCTTGAAGGAGCTTCCCCACAGGCAGGCCCCATTTGCTGTCAGTGATGCTCTGTGACTGCCCCATGAACCAGCTGCTTTCAAGACCAGGGGCTGAGGAAAAGCCAGATGAGAACAGGTAAGAAGAAAAAGGAGAGGGAAATCCTCTTCTCTAGGGTTACATTTAAAGCTGAGTAGGGAGTTCTGAGTTGAAAGGTAGAGAGAGAAATTATTTTTGTTTCAGGTGGAGCTCTTGCTGGAGGAAAGTGTTGAAATGAG
This sequence comes from Pseudotriccus pelzelni, assembly GCA_035584735.1. Taxonomy (NCBI): domain Eukaryota; kingdom Metazoa; phylum Chordata; class Aves; order Passeriformes; family Tyrannidae; genus Pseudotriccus; species Pseudotriccus pelzelni. The sequence continues at coordinate 31,794,736 of JAWMRA010000162.1, forward strand.
AGAGCTTTGGGGTTAAGAAAGTTTTTATGCTCAAGTAAGTGGTGGCTGAGAAATTACTTCAAATAATTTCAGTAAAACTAGTGAGCAGGGAAATTAATTTCCTTTCGAAATGATGTGGTGGAAAGGCAGAGCCTTGGGTTACAGCTCAGACAAAAGGAAAAGGTAAATGCTTTCCATTAAGCTCCTTGTGCATGTCATACTTCTGCAGACATCTTTGAAATTTATGGTGCAGACGCACCGGTTTGAAGCACAAGCTCCCCTTGCCTGACCTCCCCCATAACACAGGTCTTTGGGGCTGACCCTGTAATTCCTGTGTCAGGCACCTCTCTCCCTGCCTGGGCTGTAACATGTCCCTGAGATATCCATCTAGTCCTGACTGGAAGACGGCAACTGGAGGAAATGCATCCCATCCTTAGGTAGCTGTGTTTTAAATCACGGAGATAAGCCTGTGCATCTGAGGCTTTCCCTGAAGACAAGACAGCAGCAGGAATTTGCTGAGGAGGCCAGTGCCTGTGGGAGGCTGAGAGGCTGCACATCCAGACAAGTGTTTTCCTAACGCCGAGAAATGGGCAAAATGCAAAGTGTCGCTCGAGTTCCTTCCAATGCAACCTAAGTGTAACGTTGTCCCGCAGAGGACGTGATGTGAAATGTGTTCTTCAGGAAGTCAAAGGGTTTTGAGAGACCAGTGGACTTTGGCTTATTAATTATTTTATTTTTAGAGCTGGCATTGGTTGGGTAACTAGGCAGCAAAGCTATAGTGAGAACAGAGAAGCGATGCCACCTGTGAAAAAAATTCCATTTGTTTTTGCACTATCTGATTACAGGTCGTCTTTTTTCTGCCCCAACTCTTTCAAAAAATTGTTTTGAAAGAGTGTCACTTACGATTTTAGCATTTGGGAGCCAAATGTCCTTGCTATACCAAAGGCTTTGCAGAAATTTAAGCCCCATTGAAAAAAGAACAAAGTTTTCCGAGATTGACATTACATGCCTTAAATTCATTTCAAGCTAATAACCTCCAAATTATGTTACTCTCTAGTAGTGGTAAGCATGAACTCAAATTTCAGTTTTGTTGTTCTTTATATCTATTTATATGTGTCTATATATCTATGTATCTATATCTATCCATCTCTATCTATGTATCCATATATCTTTCTATATATTCACAGTTTCTCGAACTTGACCATGAAGTTTCAGCTGGGCTGATTCCAGGAGCATTAGAGAATATAGTTTCTATATTATTTAAGCCATACAGGTTTTGCCTCAGTCAGAAACAACAATAGGATTTCCTCTGAGGTGACACAGGTGTAAAAATGCCCTTTTCAAGGGCACCCCCGCCTTTGGACGCCTGATTTCACTTTATATTTGAACAGCATTAGCTTGTTTATTCCCCGTTCAGTTTTTTCACGCCTTTTATTTGTTGTTCCACCGGTGAGATCTGCGGAGCTTAAAGCAGAAGATTTCAATCCTCAGGCTTCAGAGCGAAGTCCCTTCCATCTTCTCTTATTAGATTTGTTTTTAGCTGGGTTAGCCCTCCCACTGATCGTTCCTTAGAGTCTCTTGTCTTCTGCTCTTTTTCCAGCTACAGACATCTAAATGACATTTTGAAATATTGCAGATGGCTGAGGTAACACCCATTACATTGTTCCATGTGTTTCTCTGCTCATTTACACCTCTTCAGCGTTACATTTGCTTTTCATGCTGTAGAAAGAGCATCTCCAGATTTTTAGTACATCTTAGGCCAGAATGACCGGTATTGCTCATAAATGACTGCACAGGCATTTGAAAGCTGTTCTGGATAATTTAACTATAAGAGCCTTTCTTAGAATCAGTAGAAGTCTTTCTAGGTTAACAAATTCCCCCTGCCTCTCCTGAGAAAACTACCCAAACAACCAGTCCAGTGTGGTTTTTTTTCCTCATAGAAGTCTCTTAAAAGTGGAGAGGGTGGTTCATCTCCAGGTCAGGAGCCTTTGGTTATGACCAGCACCTTCCATTTGCTGGAACAGGCACCAGCTGAGCCTCTCACACAACTTTTGGTGCAGCCTCGTGTCAGAAGAGGCATCAGGTGTGCGGCTCTGTAGCTCAGCATTTTATGCAGTGCATTGTTTCTCCCTGCCCATCCAAAATTTCATTAACGGAGATTTCATTAACAGCTTTGTTAAGGAATTAGGCCAGGCTGGATTTGTTTAGGGGCAATTATTTCAAATGCAATCGACCTGTGCTTTGTGGGGAAAAGCACATTTTAAAAAAAAAAAATCTAAGTAAGGTATTAGAACGATGTATTTGATCATTAAAACACTGCCATGTGTGAAATTAAAAAAAAATTATAGAAGAAAGATGAAGTCTGCTTGGGTACCTGTGGGATGAAGAACAAGCTATCCAGGGGAAAATGATGAAAGAGGGAGATTGGAAAATAGTGTGTTATTGATCTATCACCATATATAATTTCTTTTTGGACTTGAATTCCATAAGGTACAATCTGAGGAGAAGTAAAATACTAAAATGCATAAGAATGTTTACCTTTCAGGTACACAATGTAAATAAGCAAATATATTTAGTTAGTAGCCTAATTTCAGGAATATGGACTGGACTCACAGGTCTGTGATAGCTGCCTTGACCAATTTAGCATGACTGGGAGGATTTTGTCTGCTTTGAGTTGCTCATATTCAACTCTTCTGAAAATTCTATTATTACCACTACAATACTGGAAATCATAAAAGACTTGGGGAATTTAGGACTCCTGTGCATAACACATCAGTGCACCAAAATCCATCATTCTTAGGTCTCGCTGCTGCTCAGAATTAACCCAACTGGAAGCGACTGACATCTCTTTTTTTTTTTTTTTGCACAGAATAGCAGGAATGTGCTCCACAGAGCATTTGGCTGCAAAGATGTACACTTCAAGGAATCTATTGTACCAAAAGCATAAAGAGCTTCCTTTTTTTTAGCAGGCAAAGAGGAAAAAAGATGTGCAGATTGCTGTCCCGTGGAAACTTTAGAGAATTGCTCAAGGTCAGGAGCACGCTGGTAGAGTTCTACAGTCTCTCTGGGCAGAACTTTTCTGTGGAAAAACTTTATAAACTTCACAGTAGAGGTAGGATTCCTTGCACTAGCCACTAGCTGTTTAAAAACCAGCCTTCCGTACCAAAATGATTGCCCAGTTTAGATAAAGACACCAGGTAGCTTTCCCAAGGTATTTGTAGCTGGGTGTCTGCTGAGTCCTCGTTAATCTCTCTTCACGCATGAGAAGCAGAGGACCCACCGTGCTGTGAGGCAGAGCATTGGAAATATGAAGTAAAATGTTTGTTTTCCAAAAGCGATTAGGTGTGAGTGAGGCCCTGTCTGCTTTGGGCACTGCTTCTAAAGGGATTGGCAAGGATTTGGCCAGGGCTGGCCTACCCAGGGAATGATGATGAGGGTAAAATAGAAAAGTGTAAATTTTGCATAACTCTCAGTGCTTTCTAAACCATATCTTGAAGAAAAAACCCCAATCTTATGCTACTACTATAATAAAATTAACAGAGTAAGGTAGATTAGTACTGTCCAATATAATCCTCTGACTTCCAAAACACTTTGAAAGTTCAACTTAATTGTTAAGAATTCAGAAGAAAATCGTGTAGAGCCTCCATCTACATTAGGCTACGTGTATTTTGGGTCTGTTTTCCTATTTCCTCCTTTGATTGCTTCTTTTATTTTGACTCCCTTGTGGGATATCAGTAATTACTGGGGAAGCGAAACGAAAACAAATCAAAAGGTTTTTCCGAAAGGAATTACGGTCTCATAGCCTAGGAAATCTTACCGAATTCAAGCCAGTTACGCAGCCTGTGATCGCAGGAGCGTCTTAGGTAATTCCCTTTGATTTGTCTTAATTTTAGGTCTCAGGAGGTGCAGTTAACCTGCAGGCAGGCTGGGGTTTGTGCAGCGTTCCGCGGGGATGCCGAGGAGGCAGCAGGCGGTACAGCAGCCCGTGCCAAGCGTTACAGCTCCGCTGCTGCTGCTGCTGCTGGACAGTGAGAAGCGTTACCGCATCCCTGGCTCACCTCTCCCTCCCCAGCCTCCCGCTCCGGAGGGAAGCCTCGCTGCCCAAAGCCTCCCACTGTGCCCTCGGCTTTCCGAGCGGCACGAAACCCGCCCGGGCTCGGCGTGGGTGGGCGGTTAAACCCCAAGGTAAACAACCTGCTTGGCCAAGCTGAGTTTTTTTTAAGCGGCAGGCAGGATGCTGTTCAAAGGGAACAGCCACAGAGATGGGGGGGGGAACACCTGCAGGCCTTTGCTGCGTGGGATTCTCTCTGGTGGGACCCAATGGGAGCCCAAAACCTGCAGCTCCTCTGCAAAGCCGTGGCAACAACATCTGTCAGCCAGGGGGGAAATGCACCTATTTATTGGACGTGTTTTGCTTGTGGAAAGGAGCACATTGGAGGGGAAGCACAGGGTAGGGAAAGGTCCAAAGGAGGTGGTTGTCCCCTCCAGAGCAGCCCAGGAGGGCACGCCTGCACTCGGGGCTGTGACACAGCACTGGCTGTTTTTCCCTGGAATGTTTAGAGGCCCCAGCCTCAGGATTTACTCGCTGACACCCCTGCAGGTACAGCTGTGGTTCGCAGATGTCAGGCTAACAGCGTATCGTTGTCAAACACGCCTTGTCTTGGCGAGTTTCATTTGATGTCTTGAAAATATCATCACCTTGAGTGGGGAGGAGACAAACTTGTCCTATAGGAGCAAGTAACATTATAAAACTTTATAGACCCATTCATAGATTAAGGCCAGAAGGGAATATTTGACTTTGTGTGTAATACAGGGCAGCCTGCACTGTTCCACAAAAAGATATATTTTAGAAAGACATCCACTTTTGTTTAAGAGTTTTAAGTGATGGGGAAACCATGCACGAGAAGCTCTTGCAGTGACTGACAAGCTACCAAGTAAAAGGCACCAACCTTTTTCCATTTTGAATTTATGCAGCTTCAGCTTCCAGTCTTTCAGTCTTATTATGTCTTCGTTTTGATATGTTTTTTTAAAGATCCTCTACTATCAGATTTTTCTTTTTACACTTCACTCCAGATTAGGGTCGAATTAGTGGCAGATCACCTTTGGAAGTTTAAAATAGATGTCGTTTCTAAAATTACTGAGAATTTTCTAAGGGTCATGTTATTCTTCCATCTGTCTTTTGGCCTGTCTCCCGTGTTTCAGTGAGAGAAGCAGAACATACATTTCTTCCAGATTAGGTCTTTTAATTTCTTATTCCCTCTACATTTCTTTATAAGCTTTCTTCTCGGTCGTAGCACGGTTGACACCTTCCCAGCTGATGAGCTGCCATGAGGAGCAGCTTCTGCCGCAGCCCCAGGCTCCAGGAGAAATTAAAGGAAAACAGCCCCTTCTCCCTGGGTGTCCTGAACCTCGTGAACACAGCCAGGAGCACAGCAAATTAGAATAAATAGGATTGCACCATGCCCAGAAAGGAGGGTCGGTGCTGTGAGGAGGTTTGACTTTTATTCCTCCACATCTGTAACAACTTAGGGAAATACCATGGTGACGTAGAGCCCAGTGAATGTCACTGCCCCCCTATAAAACCCATCCCAGCCGTGGTCTCACCTCATGGCAGTGACGCAGCTCGGAGCTGTGGAGGTCTGGGACCACATGGTGTGTTGGTTTGGTCAAAAGGCTTTTCCTGGACTCTGGCTCCAGGATCTTGCGTGTGCTTGAGTCATGTTTTACTGGCCCCTCTCTCCCCCCAGTCCAGGCAAACTGGAGGCTGTGTAGCCATGGTTGGTGTGGGAGTAATCCCCAAGGTAAAAAAATTGCAGGCAGACTGGGATAGATGTGGTATTGGGTTATATCTGCCTACAAACACACTGCGTAGTCGTGTCCCCAACAGGAGAAGTTTATAGGACGTATAAAAATATATCATCACCGTCCTGTGTTGGCTGAAGGTAACCTGCGTCTTTATAGGCCTAAACAAACATCATCCAAAGACTTGTTGGATGAGACCCAGCCTGGGGCTCTTGTCAAAAACTTCCTGCACAGAATTCACCATCAGAGACCTCTTAGAATTGTCAAAGTTAGAAAATATTTCTAAGATTGTCAAGTCCAACAGCCAAGGCCACCACAAAATCACATTCCCAGTGTCACATCACGTCTTTAAAATCCCTCCAGCAATGGTGACTCCACCATTGCCATGGGCAGCCTCTTGCAGTGCTTGACAACCCTTCCCATGAGGAAAGTTTTCCCAATATCCAATCTAAGTCTCCCCAGGTACAATCAAGAGACATCTTGATCTGTTTCCTGTATCTGCTTACACTCAGATCTATTTACTTTGGTCTTTAAATAACCTATTGCTACTCTTCAGGAGACTTTCTCAGTCCTGCAGAAGTGGAAGGTAACTGGGGTTCTGGCTCACATACTGTGAGGGAGACTTTTCAACATTCTTTTTATAAGATCTTTTCAGAGAGCGTGACCCAGAAAATATCAGGCTTTACCTTTACTGAGCTCTCAGTGACAGGCAGGAGCAAACCCATCCTTTCAGTGCTGAACTGGATAGGCATGATCAAGAAAGAATTGCAAGGCAATGAATAGGTTATGCCAGGATTCCATTTTTAAGTGTGCTTTTCACAGGACACTGTTACAGACATCATTAAGCTTCTACTGCTTTACCTCTCTTTTCTCAGAAAGAAACATAAATCTCCCTGTAATTGAATACTATCAAATATGCAAAATTAAAATGTCTAGAGACGATCTGAAGCTGAGGAGGCATTTGGAAGCCATGGGATTATGATAGCTTTAAAAAAATGAGGATCAAATGCCTGATCATTTGAAGCTTTCTTTGACTTGAGAAAATGGCTTTGTGTAGGTCTATATTGATATTTCATTGTAAGAAAGAAAAGATGGGCTATAGGTCTGTCTGCCATTCTGAGACATGGGTTCAGGTCATCCTTTGTGATTTTTTCAGGTATTTTCAGTGTCCTACAGGAATCAGAGAATTTTCCTTTTCAAAGTTGGCTGTCTCAGGTAGCCTTCCCACTTCTGTTATATAGCAGAAAGGTGTGCAATTCTATGCTCTGTGTCCTGTGAACACTTTTCATTTGTAATTCTAGGACTAATCTCTCAGCTGGCAGAGGCAAATTAAATGTCCAGCACTAACAGGAATTACTCTTGTCCTGCTGTTGCTCCTGGGATGTTGTGACTGTGGGAAACGTTGCAGTCGGTGCTATACACCACAGCAAAGGCAAATCCCAAAAAAACCCCAGTAATTTTAAAAGCATAATGAAAAATAAGTAAGACGAGTAAACAACTTCTTTGTCTCTTTGCACTCTGCAAATTGTTCTCCGGTTGTGGTCAGTGACAAGGGAAAGATCCCTTCGGTCAGGGAGGAGAAAATGTTTCAGGGGACGTGCTCTGGGGAAATGCTGCTTTGCTGAGGGAGCACTGGTGTTGTGACAACACAATCCTCAAGGTGTAGCAGCTGCTCTCATGCTGGAAGTGCAGTGGATTTAGTTTGGTTTAGGAGACTATAGAAAATGGCATGTTTGTGCTCATTATGCTACTGATGAGCAGGGAAGCTATTTAAGATCTTTTCTAAATTCACTTAGTCTGACAGGCAAGTGATTACTCTTTTGGGATTAGTGGACCATTACTACAGGACATCCCTGCAGGCTCAGGTTTTGTTCCTTTCCTCCTGGCAAGCTGCAGCATGACACAAGTGCCAAAAGCATCTTTTCCATCTTTCTTGGTGTCACGCATTCGAGTCCTGGAATGCCAAACAAACAAAACCCATCCCATAGCGGTCCAAAGCCTGTCGTGCTGGCACTGGAACTTGGAACTAGGAAAGGAAAGGCCATTTCAGTCTTTTCCCACAGAAACTGATGGTTTTGTTATGTTTATCAAATGCATTGCAGGACCCTGATCGGTAACTAGAGCTGTGATACAACACAAAACACTGGAGGTGGCAGCTACTCTGATATAAAATAACCAGCTGGCTTCACCCTCGAATGCTGTTTGTCGAGGGCCAGTTCTGTGTAACCTGTGTCTGGGGCTCTCTGAAGTCCTGCGTGGGGACCACTTGGCTTTTCCCCACCAGCAATACTTCTCATCTTTCAAGGGCCAACAGCATCCCAGGGTGTGCTGAGCTAATGCCAGCACTATTTCTCCTTTGTGGATCAAATAGCAAGGAATTGGAATGGAGCTTCCTCAAATTCTCTCTCAGGATCTCCTCCAGGCAAAACTTTGAGGTTTGCATAACTCTGAAAAGTAATCTGACTTGACTTTGGCAACGAAAAAGAAGCCTCTTATTTGTGCCAAGAAAAGATATATTTCTTTTTAGTAGCATTTTTCATTACTAAGGTGTCACTTCTGTCTTCCCTTTTTCTTTCCTCTCTTTCCCCCCGCTGTTTTAAGGATATCTTTACATATACTGTTCCAGGCATGCTGAGACAAGAGTAAGATATGTGCAGTAGTTTATCAGAGTGCGTGAATTTGGTGTGGTCAGAAAACCCCATTTCAGTTACTGGTCTAAATGTGTTCTTGAAAACTGAAGGCTGACATGAGCAAATGGAAAAATCAAATTTTCTTTATGTCTTGAAGTACTCCCAGAAGCCTTAATAAGGATATTAAAAAAAAAAAAAAAGAAATGTCCTTTGCAATTATTAGGTAGAAAAGTGGATTTAATACAATATAATACATTGCCAGGGTAGAAGTAAAGCAGCTTCCATCATTTTTGATCAAGGCAAAGAATTTCTGTGACGCTTTTCATTTTCTCGTAAGAGAAAGTTTAGTTTGGAGCCAGCTACAGCCACAGAGATGTCAAGATGTTGTACCTTCTGCCCTCAGAACTCTGTGCTAGCAGTTACCAGAAAGTTTACTTTGAGACCCGCGAGATCCTTTGGAAAGTTTCAAGACAGCTTGTGTCTCAGAGGTGGGTATTTATTTATTAAAAAAAAGGATTTTAAAAAGGGTGTGTTCTCAGAGCTAGAGATGTGGCTGCTTCTTGCAACAGTTCTTGTGGTGGTGGGTCCCTTTGAAATTCTTGACTGCGGAAAGCTCTGTGTAATGCAGAAAAGCTTTTAAAGCAGCAGAAGTCTTTAGGCTTTCTATGGCTGGAGATGAGAGCTTTGCAGTAAGATTAGCAAGCAGAGGATGTCCTTGTCTTGCACTGCATAATTATTCTGCAGTAAAAAGCACCTCTGTGCGCTCTCTTCAAGCCTTTACACTCTAATCCTTCTCATAAATTAAGAGACAGTAATCACCTACTGCTTCCCCAAGTTTCCTGTTCCTGTTTGATGTCATTGTGCTTAATTCATCCTTTACACCGGGGTTAAGCCTGCCTTGCTTTTTTTTAGTGATGCCCCTATTTAATCTTCTTAATTTATGTGACCTGCTGATATTTGTTTAGAACTCGGGAATAGATATAAATAGTAAAATGGAGACGCTCCTGAAACAAAGAGAACCTCTGTTAATGAGGCCTGGAAAGTAATCTTCTTTCTGTCTGCTCTAAGGAGATCACATCCATGAAGTGGAATTGTGTGAAGAAGAAATGGTTCTTTTTGTGTTAGACTGGTTTTTAGAGAGAAAATGGAACCCAGAAACAATTTTTTAATTTTTTTTTTTGGTATTACATAACAAATGCAAAGAGATGGCATCATCTAGAATGTCTCTGGGCTATTCGATTACCTTTTTTTATTATTAAAAAGAGTGTGTTTTCAGAAGCAAAATATGCCTTATTTATTGACAGCACAAGGCAAAATGATCCATCAATCCAAACTCTCCACCCATAACAACACTGACTGAATTGACTGAATCTATGCTGTTTCTAGACAGCCCACAGCCTTGTGTCCCCTCCTCCCTTGTTTTATGCACAGGGACCATTGCCAGGCAAAAAAAAAAGGGCTGGTCAGCTCCTGGCTCATCCTGGCGAGGCTCTTGAAAGAGGAAGCACCCTCAGGGCTGTTGGAAGAGGCCAAAACTGTGTTGGCTTCACTGGTCCCCACCGTGAGCATCTCAGTCACAGCAAACAGCTCTGGTTGCTTCCTCTGGGCATCGAGTCCCTAACACCGGGTTCTAGTGACTCCTCAACAGGCTTAAATTGGCATGTCTAGGGTTGGACTGAGTGCATTTGCATGTCTGGCACTAGCCTGAGTGTGCTTATCTTGGGCTAACACGATCACAGTTAATAACCTTGCTGTAATTGAAACTTGCCTCTGCCATCGCCTCCCGCCTGACTAATTGGATTGTGTCTCCTTAGGCTCTCCTGCTATTTTTCTCCCGTCTCCCCTGATCTCCCCAGCAGGATGGCATTAAAACCAAACTGACCTGTCACAGGAACTGAGGTATGGGTTCATTCTTTACACACAAGGCCTCCCTGGACAAGTCGAGAGAAAGAGGGGACAGTTTGTGCTTTGGGGCAGGGGAGGGAGCTCAGTGACTGCTTGTGGCACCCACGATTTTGGAAGCTGCTTTTGCCCTTGCTTTGCTTTCATGGTAATTGTTTCCATCGAGACAATATGGGGTTTTAGGGGCTTCCAAATCTGAAGGTTGAGATCATGTTCTCTCACCATATGTAAACATACGAATCGTGGAATATTAAAATTATGTTCCTGGGGTAGTTTAGAGCATATAAAACACCCTTCATAATGCTATTTATAAACATGGAGAGAGAAGTGAATGTCTCAGTTAAAACAGCCAGCTGACTTTGGGGCTTACAACATGTAAAGCACTTTCCTCATAATGTTTGCATTTGTGGGAATATTTCTTTTTTCCTACGCTTTGTCATGCGCTGAATTTAAATGACTGATCTCTTGCACGATAACTGATGTGGCTGTGGGACAGCTGGCAGGCAACAAAGGCATTCTTTAATTTTTAAATAAATATGTTAAAATAACAGTGATTGAAAGCGTGGCTATATTAAACTGGATATAAATAACCTGACTTACATAAAGATGGCTACAACTTTATAACTTGAATGCACCTATGGATTCTGCATCACTTAATCCATTATTCTAAGAACGTTTCTAGGGGGAACACACCAGCTGACTACGCATGGCTTTTCTTGGAGGGAAAGAAGGGATTTTTTGCCCTTGAAGTCACCTGTAAATAGCAACAGGACATCATGTTACTCTGTCCACAGACAGACTACCTGAATAATGCAGAGATCAATTTCAGTGCTGAGATTGTTTTTTCTACTACAACAAACATGTAATAAATATTTCCACTAAATTCCTGCGTGAATTCACAGCTGGTGTCACTCAACCAATTCCCATTGATTCCTTTCTTGATGCAGTGTAACTTTGGCATTTTTATCAAAAGGGGAAACAAAAAATCAGCCAGGATCCTCAGACACAACTAAGTCTGTAAATTCAGTTGCAACAGCATCATAGACAGGATGCAGAAATTTGGGGCGAATCTACCTTAAACAGCTCAAAGTGTGGGGTTTCTTTTTTTTCCTTACCCCAGAAATGGTAGAGCCGTGTCATACACACTAGAGAAAAAAAAATTTACAATTCAAGTAGTATATATATATTACTTAACACAAGTGCTATTCCAAACATGCAGCATAAATCCTACTCCTCGTTTGAGCAGCTGTAGCAATCCCAGCTCTCTCGGGAGCAGTGGAAGTCTTGGCTAACCCTGCCGTGTCCTGCGCCTCCCACTCCCACCCTTGGAGTGGGGTGAAAGGATTTAGGAGAGATTTACTGTGGCAAGAAGCCTAAGGCTATCTATTTAATTCCAGAGCTATTTTCCCTTTGCAGGAGGAAAGCACACAGCCTTTCTTTGGGCACCACTTTGTGGTGTAAAACTTCTCCTGATTCTCACTGTATAAATTCAGGACTTTTGTACCTGTGTCATCGACTGCTTGCAATGATGGTCCATCTGCTTCAGCTGCTCCTGTGATCTCAGAGGCTTTCCATCATGGGAAATATTTGGGTGCTGTTAGATTTACATCTGAGCTAATTTCAGCTTGAGAGTGTTCATACTGCTTAAGGGAGCAGGATGCCAAATTCCCACCACTCTGATGAGAAAGAAAATTTTCCCATTCAGAAAGGGGTTCTTGTGTCTCAGCTGAAGAATTTCACTCCCATTAGGTGAAACTCTTCCAGTGCAGAGACTGTGAATATGTTTACTGATCGGATGCCACTCTTGCAGGTGAAGAGGATAAAAGCAGGTGATAACATTCCTTTTGTTATAATCAACATGAATGGCTGGACTTTGCATCTTTTGAGAAGGTTTGAGAGATTCCTTTGCATCCTGCAGTGCCCTTCCCAGCAACAGCTGCCCTTCTACATGTCAGAAAATATACAGTAAAGGTCCATGGGCTCTATCCCATAAATCATGTTGATTCCTACCTCTTAAAACAAGATTAATACTTGGCTGAAAAATCACCTCTGTTAATAATATTCTGTATAAAAAAAAAACAACTGGGCTCACATGTATGCTCTCTTGTTTGAGTGGAAAAGGATAAAGGTGGTCTGTCTGATTTTATTTCCTTAAAAGTTATTTATTTCCTCTCCCCTCCGTGTTTTTGTGCAGCTTTTGGAATCCCTGAAGACTCTGTATCTAACTGCATCAGGCAAAACCAATTCCTTCCCTGAATCCCTGAAGCTCAGCAACAATGTTGTTTCAAGCACCTGGAAGGTAAGAACAGGTGCTATCTTTTTTTTCTTCAGCACAATTTAATATTTGTTTTGCAGAGTTATTAATAACCAGAATGGTAGATTCCCATCCCTGTGTTCTGCTTTGTCTCGGAGCTTCCAAAAGGTCACAAATTATGTGAAGTTTCAGGAGGGACTCTCGTCTCTTCCATGAATGCAGTGCCAGTGTAGAAGCTGGAAGATTGGACTTGCACCCAGGCGGGAGGACAGAAGGCAATTTTTTTTAAGTTCTCATGGGTGAAAGAGAGGAAAAGAAGGGAACTAAAGCTCAGCTTCGGGTGCATCTCCAACCTGCTGCATGTGAGGCTTTGAAAGGCATCATTTACTGACCTCATGGTAAACACCTGCACTAACCTTTGCTCCCGTCTAGCAGAACCAAGAGGTGCGTAAACAATGCAGCTGCTTTCATCACCTAACAAGAATAATTGATAGGTCAGGATCTGTAGATGACTTTATTAGAAAGCCACGTGAAGCAGAACCTGCTTTGAATAACCGTGATCAGTGGAACCATCTCACAGAGGGGTCCCTACAGCTCCTGGTGGCTTCCTGGTTGCCACAGGAGTTCTTTGTCCCACGGCAGGACTGTGGTGCTGTGTAACTAAGCACACGGGGGGCTGTTTCTATGTTTTCCCTGGTTTGTTGCCTTTGGCAAGTACACTGCCTGCACACCTACAGTATTTAGTAGAATTTGATACGCTAAATCCCTCTCACGCTCCTCTAATCTATGCCATGGTAGTATTTGCAACAGCAGTGCGTGCCAGGAGTGAGTTAATGTTTGCATAAAAGATAGAAGTTTGTCAGAGCTGGGCAAGCTCCAGGCTACCAAGATGACTTGGCTTATTGGCAGCCTGTTAATGCGAAATGCAGACCATGTTAATTGTTAAATATACCAGTCGTTCCTTCCAGTTCTCATCAAGCTAAATCCAGCTTCAGTTGGAGTAAAGGAATTAATTCAGCTTCATCTTAAATGGGGATACTCCTATTTTAATGGCTGGGTATTCCTAATACTCCTTTCTTCCTTTTATCATTGGTGTGTACTCCATTCCGTGTGAGACAGAAATCCTGTTATGACGTACAAAGTGTCACAGCAAAACATGCTCTGGACTGGTGGTGAGATCTCAGCATGTTTCCCCACAAATGCAGAGACATCCCTTCTCTGAAATGCTTCTGAGAAGCCGTTCTTTAATTCTTGTTGCTTGTTTGGCAGTCAGTAAAGTACTTAAAGTACTTCAAAGTTTGTTGCACTGAACAAGGCAGCCTAAATAGACATAAATTCTGTGAACTTCTCAATAACATCAGCCCCAGCTGAATGTTTGGATGCCTTTTTATATCCAAGCTGAATGTTTGGATGCCTTTTTATATCCAAGTTTAGGACACATTCTTTGGTACAAACCCATCTATATAATGGTAAGGTCTTATTTAGCTATAGGTACCTAGAGGTCATTTCTTTTTTTGGAATACAGATGTTAATAGTGATTGCAAAAAAAAACCAACCCCCTAAGTCATGTCTTTCATCTGTTGTAAAAATAAAATATTCCTCCCTAGCCTTTAATAACATGATACCCTGTGCTCTTTCCAAAGTTCTGTACATGGCCTCACAAAGCAAGCCCTGAATCTGTGAAATGTGGCGGGTTCCTTAAACATCTGGAAGTACTCTCGTGGCTGTCTTCACTTGCTTCCAGGACAGTAAAAAAATTAGGCTGTGTGATTTCTTGACAGTCAGACCAGGAGCACCTAGTAGCATCATTGCTAGTAAATAAAAGATTAAATTTTCTACACTGGAGATCGATAGTTGGGTTTGGGCATTTCCTGTTATCCAGCAGGATGCTGGGAGCTGTTTGTCTTTAGTTTGTAACTAGAGCAGGCCAAGCTGATGCTCATTAGGTAATCTTTATTGGACCATCTCTGCTGCATTTATACTGAGTAGTACCCTTATTACATGCTTAGTTCCATTTATTTCATCTGTTAAAATTGGATATTTCCACTGAGTTGAAAAAGCATCCATGTTCTTGGCCAGCAGGCTCAGGGTTTGAAGCTAACCATTAGCAACTGTTTCTAAAGCAACTTTTTATGTTTTTATGTTTTATGTTAAGTTTCTTATTTCCATTTCTGAGTGCTCACAATGCCTGTGGTACCAGTTCCTCATGTGGGAACTCGGGGGGAAGAAAACAGTGATTTTAAATAAGTTTAAAAAACAAGCAAACAAAACCCAAACAAGTGAGAAAGTAAACATGCAAACACATTCCATTTTGTATAAGAAAACATGAAGATTTGAAAACGCCAGGTTCATTTTTTTTTGCATGTTCCCATTAATAATGTTGGGGTTTGGATCTTCCCTAAATGACTTTAAAAAAAAACCCCAAAAGTGTGGGAAAGAAATTAAAAGAAGCAGTTCTGGGCATTTTTAGCAGATTAATTGCCTCTTTTGACATTTGCCATGTACTCCCTGGATTTAGAGCCTTCTGTTTCAGAGTGCCATGGTGAAATACCAGCCTTAAAGAAGAAGTGGGTAGGACACTAACATGGTCACAGCCATGGCACTCAAAGAAATGGCTGGAAAAGGCAAAGCACTTCCAATTAAATACGCAAAGAAATCAAATAATCGTTCAGACCCCTTCATACAGAAAATGTTCACAGGCTTGCACTGAAAGACACTTCTTGTGCCTTTTTTTGCGTTAAATTCGGGGTTTAAATGCCATTTTTGCATTTTTCAGCTAAACCAATACATACAGAACCCCTTTCTCTGCAGGTATTTTGAGGGGGAAACCTCCTCTGCGTGTTAATAGATGTGCTCATGCCCACAGCAGCCAACCTGCACTCTTGGCATGGGCACTGCAGCAGTGGCCGGGCTTTTCTAGGAGCCTTTTCACACACCTCATTCGTATCAGTATCAACTCTACTTATCAGAGATGAAAGGCTGAGAGAAAACTTCAGGGTTTTGTGGTTTGTTTTTTTTTTGCTAGATCCTGCTACAACAGCTTGGCTGACCTGGAGGCGGCAGTGTCCATGTGGCGGGAGCAATATCTAAAATAACAGAGAATTCCTGTTCCCCCCACCCCTGGCGAGCCGCAGCTTTCTATATAGAGCTTGTTTTCTCCTGAAGAAACTACAACAAGCAGTGGTTGGTTTGTGTCAGTCCCACAGTCAGCTGGAGACCTGACCATACTGTCAAACACAACACACTTCACCGGGGTTATGAGGAAATCTCTTCCAGTAATTCCTCCCAGAATGGAAGTTTGTGCTTCAGGACCTCATGACCTGCACTGCGAACTGAACTCATATCGTCGCTGAGAGAAGTTTGTTTGTAGAGATTTTCTTTGTATTTGCTGTTCCAAACAAAGGAAATTCGTCGTCATTTTCTTTCACTGCAGCATTTTCTTGGGAGATTCTTTTGTATATTTTTACTTCCTTTTTGTTTGTACGTTCTCTAGGAGGCACAGAAGAAATTTCCAAACAATGTAGGAACCAGGATTTTCCTCCTCAGTGTGGCACGGGACTCTCGTCTCTGTGCACTTCAGACTGTGCTCCTAAGCTAGAATTCCTTGGAAGCAGCCACAGCTTCAGGGGTCATGAGTTTGGGGTGTCCTATTTGATACAAATGGCTTGGATTGTCAGATGACACATCGACTATTCATGCCCTTAGCACTTGCTTTGCCAAAACCTTCCCAAGGCATCTATTTGAAATAGAAAAATCTTCATAAATGCATCACCTGAAAATACTGACTTCCAGGTATATTTGTCCTTTCCAGGACAAATGTTCCTTATTCCAGTGTGCCGTATTCTCCTGAATTTTCCTCAGGGTGGAAATAAAACCAGCTTACCCCAGCAGAGCACTAGATAACCCTGACAGGTTCAGAGAGTGACCTTCCAGAGGGCCTAAAAATGACCCACTTTGTGTGCTGAGCCACCCTCACCAAATCCCTTGCCATTCCCCACCTGCTGCCAATGACACTAAAGATAGAGCTGAGACAACAGTTTACTAGCAAATGTAATTACAGGTCCATTTTTCTTCATTAATTTAATGTTAAACATAATCTAGAACAGAGGTTCCATTCAAGGAACAGATGGCAAATGCAAGGTAATGCAGATAGAGATTAAATAATATTGGCAACTGCATTTACACAAAGCAAGGAGCTAATACGTGCTAAATGTTCTTTAAAACTAGGCTTAGATCATGGGAAACTAAATCCTTTCATAGATTTCTTTTTAAATGTCTTCAGTTGCAAAGTATTTCAGTGAAGCTACAGGGTAAAGAGATCCCAAGGTCTCTGCCTGTAAAACTTCCAAGATCGACTCTATTAAACTTTTTGAAGATTTTATTGGAATTTTTGTTTTTCCTGAGTCACAGTATCAGGAGAGGGAGAAGGGAAGCCAGGAGCTAGATCACAAGAATTAAAGCTGAGGTGCCTGGGCTCTTCCAGTGGGAGGAACTGCTGGTTCAAGAACAGCACAGCAGTATTTTGTTTGCCTAAGAAAAACCCCCCCAGAGGGTTCAGCTTCCACATGATAAAGTGCAAACTGCTGTGTGAAGCAACGTATTCCCCACACCACAGCTACACATCTGGACTCAGCCTGCACCAAAATCCTTTCTTCTGCACGTGGCTGATACCTGCTGAATAGCCATTTACCGTGGTACCCACAGCCTCCATCAATGGAAGAGCAACAAAAGCTCTTTTGCCAGCATGACTGCGGCTTTCCCTTGGGGCTGGTAGGGATCCAGTCCCTGGGATATGGGTGAGCAGTTCAGGATCACCCTGTGAGAGAATTTCTAGAAAAAGGGCAAAAGAAAACCTGTGCTGGTTTTGGCTGGGATAGAGTTAATTTTCTCCACCCCACTCACCGCTTCCTTGTTTGGCCTGACAAGAAAATGGCATAAATGCTCCTGTTAAAAGCTTGATTTCTTTTCTTTATGTTAAAACAATATCCAAGGGAGTTTACACACCTAATTAAAAAGTAGAACAGACTCAGCTGACTCTGCAAGACTCTGCCTCTGTGCTTGCCTGTGGCCAGGTGAGGGAGACAGAGGGAGGCAGGCTGGGTGTCCACAAAATCATCTGCCCCCCAACTGGATCTTCCCAGGTACTACTGGAGAATCAGCATCTCAAGCTGCCTGGTAAACATCACAAATGTGAGCTGAGGAGCTGCAGTGACTCAAACAGGGAAAACTTCTATTTTCTCCTTCTTTCTCTTTCAATCTGCTCCCTTCATTTTCCCTTCGCTGTCTCATGGCCCTTTCTCTCTGTGTGTTTTGAGGTATGCAAATTTATACATTTATACTTAACCAAACAAAACCTCTTGCTTTTGCAAATGATAATTACTCAAATATCTGGGGAAGGAAAGCCAGTGAGTGGATGTTGTGCACTGAAACAAAACAAAGCGAGACAAAGAAACTCTGGATTTATTACAGAACGAAAACCCAGCGCTTGCAAAGCAATTTGCTGTAAGTGCAGTAATAATTCCTTGAGGCAGATTATATGAGGCCCTTGCACATGGGTTACACTTCAACAGTGAAATACAGCTCAGTCTAGCAAGGAGGTACAGCTCCAGTGTTTAGAGCAAGGAGGCTCTGGCTAAAAAATGTGGCTTTCAGAGTTACAGTTGCAGAATCTAGCAGGATTGCTCTGCAGCTTTTCAAACATGCATGGTCATAGAGTTTTCATTTATGTATCTTTTGGACTTAATGATGAGATGCCACATGGCATAAAATAGAAATGGCATAATATAGATATTATTCCATCAGAGGAATGGAATAAAATAGATATTATTTTCTGTAATACCTACAAGCTCGCTGTTCGTTGTTTCAGGGAATCCACCTGGGTGAAATCTAACCCATAAGAAAAAATACCTGGGGTTCAGCTAGGCTGGATTTCTGATCCCTGCTCCACAGCAGGACAGACTTTTAAGGATGGAGGCACTGGTGGTGTTGGGAAGAGAGGGAGGGTGGGACGGTGTCAGCTCCTTGGAGCACAGCGTGCTGCAGTGCCCGACTGATGGCTCACACTGAGTCACTGTTGAGTTTCCATGAAGTAAAAGTCCAACTAAAAGTACTTTCCTGTCCCCCACCCTGTTTTTCCTCTCCCCTCTTCCTTCTCCAGTTCGTGAAAGCCCGGCTTGATATTTCTTAAGATCCATTTTTCTTAGGTGGGTTTTCTTATGCACATAACATAGTGCTGTTACAAATAATAAATTCTTTCCCTTTCCTTCACAGCCTCTAGCACATGTAATTTTGGCCAGCAGCTTGAATAAACATGTCCCTTCCCATCAAGGCTGCATAAACATATTGGGTGCTGCCTGATCCAAGACACCTTTACTTCTTTCTTAGGCATTTCTACAGTCTACTGCAAGATGCTTTGGAAACTTTGGAGTTTCCAGCGTAACTGAAAGTGCTCACTCCAGATATTTAACTTATAAATGCTTTTTCTTTTGCAATCTCTCGCTCCCTCCCATGTTCCACTCGGAGAGCAATCTCATCGCCATTTATTTTATCCAAGCCCCACTTCAGAATGAAATAAGGTTATCATCCTCCTCGTTTATTTTTTCCTGTCCCATCTTAGTCTTCTGTGCTGTTGGAAGGCTCTTTGTCTTGTTTTCCCACTTGGCACGGATTCAGTAATTGATTTTTTTCCTGGTTGTCTCCCAGGCTACAATGCTGAAAGGCCCCAGAGGAGCTGGGTACCTGACTGGAAAGACACCAGCAACGTGGAGGCCCCGCTTCTCCTTGTTACTCTGCAGAAACCTGCTTTTCTGGGATTTCCAAAGGAAGATACGGGGCTGTGGGCACCAGCTTCCTCCTCACCTCCTTTGCAAGCCCTTATCAGAAAAGGAAAATTGGAAGGGTTTAAGGTATTCCAAGAATAGAAGAGGTCTTTAAATCCTAGACACCTCAGATGATCGCATCGGCTTGGTCAGGTCCACTTAAGGATTTAGACTTCCAAATGACATTTGGGCATAATTCCAAGAACAGGATGCTCCACCTTTCCCATGCCATATTTTGTGGGAGTAAAACACTGAATACCTCAGGTATTAGAAAGAAAAGTCTTAATGGGGATACAAATCCTTTCCAGGACTTGCAGGCACAACTACGTAGAGCCAGTGAGCTTATTTCCCCAACAAACTTCTTTTTACCTTGAACTACACTGATCTCTTTTCAGTCTGGTTTCTACGGGAGGTGTTTGTTCCACGGTGGGCTTTGTTCTTTTTTTTTATTATTTTTTTTTTTTATTATCATCATTAACCCACAGCTCCCCACTGAGCTCTGTGCTCCTTCCATGCCCTCAGACCGTCCTGCTCGGGGGGTGTCAGCCGGCAGCGGGAGCAGCCCCACGAGCAGCCCTGCTGGAAACCGCTGTGAGGGGATGGCACACGTGAGGAGTGAGGGGCAAAGGCTGCACCCTCCGAGCTGCCCTCCATCCCAGGGAGCTTTGTTGACTCAGGGAAGCCCTGTGGCAGGCCCACAAGTTGATGCAGAGGCAAATTACCGTACCCAGTCAGCTCCCCAAATTAAAAACCGGGACTGGCAGTACATCAAGTGCCAGAATTTGTTCCAGATTTAAGCAAATGCATAATGGCAGGTGTACAATGGAATTTAGGTCAGGCAGGGAAGAGAGATCAACAGCGCAGAGCCACAGGCTCTAATTCTAACTAATCAAGAGACCGGCCGGGGGTTTAGTCCTGGCAACTGAAGTGGCAAACTGAGAATAATTACATGTTTGGGAAAAACATCCCCTTGGGCGCTCGTAGTCAGCCCAGATCACTAGAAATGATTGTGATAAAAAGCATGATGAAGTAACCGGGTCGGCTGGTAGCAACCAGAGCATCTATTGCAACAATCATAATCCAGACTCTGCAAAGAGATTTTGGGGGAAGTCTGGAGGATCAGGCAAGAACTGGTGTGTGTGTGTGTGTGTGTGTGTGTGTGTGTGTAAGTGCAGCTGTGCAGCTTCTTGGGGAACCAGAAGTTTTTGGAATCCTATGTAAGAAAAAGAACAATCTGACACGTTAGATTTAGCCTAGTGCTCTAAGATAAATTTCTCTGTTTCAGTGACTTATGTAAAATATTTTAAAATATTTGCTTGGAAAATTGCTGTTTATTTCAGGCAGGTGTTCCATGAAGCCTTTGCAGGAGCATGAAGGTGTCTGCAGAAATCTAAAGCACATAAATTCAAGGAAATACCCTTGGGGTTAAGAAGTAGGATGTAATGTAAATTATTCATAGCTGGAAATTAGTAATCAGTCATTCTGTGACAGAGGAGACAGGAAGCCCAGACAAAGTGTTCATTAAGACGTTCTAGGACCTTTTTCAGTCAGGCTGCAAAGTGACAAATAGAGCCACTGGGCACAGACAAGCCACACCACACCCAGTTAATAAGGAGTTATCTTGGAGGAGCAGATTGTCAGAGAATCTTAGAGCTGTGTAAATAAAGTTCTGTTCTCCACGGACTCAGACGGATATGAAACGAGAAGATGAAGACGTTGTCCACAGGTGAGCTGCCACACAGCCGTTCAATGAACAGACAGCTGCGCCTCGAAAGGTGTCCCTCAGGCCATGGAAACCCTCCAAGTCCACAGGGTCACTCATGTGAAGAACATAAATATGCGGC
Organism: Pseudotriccus pelzelni; assembly: GCA_035584735.1. Taxonomy (NCBI): domain Eukaryota; kingdom Metazoa; phylum Chordata; class Aves; order Passeriformes; family Tyrannidae; genus Pseudotriccus; species Pseudotriccus pelzelni. The sequence goes on from JAWMRA010000162.1 coordinate 31,815,965, forward strand.
TCTGGGGCGCCACTGTTAAAAACTGCATTATTATTCCCTTTGAGCACTTTGGGGCAGGGGCCAGAGCAACCCAAGAACTTACACAGCGAGGACTTACTACTCACAGGGCCCTCGTGCTCTCTGGGGACTGTGGATACCTGCTCCTGCAAAGGAACCAGAATGGAAGTGCTCAAATAAAAACGGGAACTGGAAATGGATGAAGATCCAGCAAATGTAATTTATGGTAATAAATGTAATAAACAGACCTGCAGAAAAAGAAAAAAAAAACACCAAAAAAAAAGGCCAAGTATTTTAAAAATTGATCTTGATGTTTTAACGTGCTTGGAGGAGTTATGGTTTTTAACTAACTTGCTACTGGTTTTTGGGAACTGCTTTTGTTTTGAAATGTAAATGTAGAAAAGTGCAGTGAAACGACAAGTCTTTATAAAATAAATGAATGCATTTTGTAAGGTGACCCTTCCCATGGCAGAGATGTTGTAACTGGATGCTGATTTTTAAGGTCCCTTCCAACCCAAACCGTTCTGTGATTCTATGATTATAACTTAAATAAGGAACTTAAAACTTAGGAGAAAAAGTAACTTTGAAAAAATGGGCTTAAATAAGCTGCAGAATTTTAACTTTAACATGAAAATGCATTTCCATTTAAGGATCAGAAAACTGTATTTTAAAGCTTTTCTCCGTAAAAAGAAGGTACCCTGTGTGCACGACTTTGTCATGAGTTTGACCCATGGCTGTTATTGCACAAGGTGGGAGAAGCAGGAAAACTGAATGAGTCTGGTTCGTGGTGCTGCAATAATTTTCACAGGTCTATGCATTTGTTACCTGCAACTTGTTATACAGAAGAAAACACGTACAACGTTGAGAACAACCACAGCATAGAAATAAACTGTTAAAACAGGGCACAATATATAGGTCAAGAAAGAGGTTCCATGGAGTGGAAAAAGGAGGGAAGGAAGATTTAGGAGACAGGAATAATTGCTGAGAGAATTTTTGGCACGTGGAGACTCTCGGGATAGAGTCGCTCAAACAGCCAGTTGAAGCAAAGTTGGCCAGTTTGTGCTGTGTGAACAGCACAGCAGTGAGGATCATTTTTACAGGCCAGAGGGAGGAAATGAGAAGATTACACATAAATCAACAGAATTGGAAAAATGTAATAATATAGAATTCTGACAAATGCTGTTTTAAAGTACATTCACTTATATAAAAGCCCTCAGCAAAGCTGCATATAAACTCCTAAGCTACCAGGAGTTGGAGTAAGAGACTCTGGGGCTTTGCTCATAAAAATGTGCTGACATGGTCGGGTCACATTTTTTTCCATTAAGTTTTAATGGCAGAATCAGAATGTACATCCATGCACGGCTTGAAAAGAAAAATGTCTGATTCGGGGAGTCTGGTACCAGCCAGGGAATGAGATTAAGAAAATGAGATCTTAACATAGGGAAAAGCTCCTGTTTTTCTCCCATAAAAAAGAGTGATCATACTGTCAGCAGCAAAACTGATGCATTTTTGTGGATGCTGAAACTACCACATTGCATTTACTGTGGCAATGCAAAGTAGACAAAGATATACGCATTTCCTTCCCCTTGACTTTATTTTCTTTACTGTGTTTACATTTTAAACAGAAAATACTGCTTGCAGATAGCAAAAAAGAAATGGAATGAGAGTGAAAAAATTAACCATGATCAGGCACCTCGGCTTAGCCACTTTTCTACTCTGTTTAGTGTAAAGGCACCTGATCACAAAATGCTAATTTGATTTTAGTTCCATCTTTAAACCTGGGAATATAATTATGATATTGGAAGTCCTCAGTAAGACAATCAGAACACCATTGGCTTGTGTGAACAATGGTCACTGAAGTGTAAATGAGCACTTGGGCAGTTAGATTCCTCATATCTCTACGGAATGGCACGTGGTCAAGGGGACAGAACCATTATCTGCTCTGGCAACTCATACTTTAATTAATTTGCTTGTTCCTGCATGCAGTTATACTGGTGGTACTCCTTACAAGCTCTTATCAGAGCTATAGTAAAAAGTAGATATAATTCTCTGGAAATGACCCCTCTATGGGGTTCAATAACCAAAAAGCTCTTTAAACACTTGCATTGAAAAAAATATTTTTCTAGAACTTTCAGTGCTGTGAACACTGTACCTCCCAAAAGGTATCATTCCTCTGACGGCTGAGGTTTGCATGTAAAGGCAGCCTAAAGTCCAAAATTCACAGTCTAATCATTATTTCATGAAGGACCTAGGAAACTTGATGAAAAGTAGCTTGAGGATTTTTATGAATTGATCATGTCCATGTGATGTAATCATACATCTCCCATTTCCAGCACACAGCAACTCACTTGGGAAAATTGCTGGATGATCTGCTGTTCTGGTCACCCATGACCTTGCTTCTTTCCGAGGCTGGCAGGGAGCTGAGCAATGGCAAAGTGGCAATCCCTCTCAGCTGCCACGGGGGAAGCCACCCAGCCAGCGAGGACTCTCCCAGAAGAGAGGCAGCTGACAAGGTCTGGAAAGTCGTGAGTGATGGCGTTGCAGATGCGAAAGGTTTGCAGTGGTTTAAGAGGTAATGGGGCAGGTTCACGGGAGGGAAATCCACTGAGGGTTATTAAATCATGGGAAGCACACCTGGAGCTGAGAGCAGCCAGAAGCTGGGAGAGCTCGAGTGGGGAGATCGTCTGTGCTCGTTCTGTTCTTGCTCTTTGCCTGTGGATGCTGTCACAGGGAGTGCACTGAGGTAGGCAGACCTTCAGACTGATCACTTTCCTTATACTTTCATGCCGTGAAACTTGGGGAAATTGCTGTGTGTTGAAGCCTACGTGGAGGTATGACTGCCCTGGACAGACAGTGAAATAAAAAAACCCTCTTCTGTATTTGACACCTGAATGGGTGTTTGAGCAAATAAGTTCTTATTTTTAATGCCTGAAGCTGCAATTCTATGGCAACTGTATTTCAAGAGCCAAAAGAGATAAAAAAGATTTGAAAATATTTGGTAGAGAATATGAGTTAGGCTGTTCAAAGAAAACAAGGCTGAGCTTTGCGTATTTTGCCATTTGAAGTGTTTTATATCTCTCCTTCTTCAATCCCTGAAGAGGTTCAACCATTTTCCTATTCTGAACTGGGACAGTAAAAAAAAAAAAAAATTTAAAAAAAAGCTGGCTATGCGGTAATTTTACCTCTGAGTTTACAATCTACCCACACAGAGCCAGAAAACAAAGAATTGCATTGGAGAAGTCACTTTCACTACAAACACGATAGCAGATAAGACAAGATGAAAGCTAATTCTTCCCTAAGGAGGGAAGCTAATAAATTAAACCATAAGATAACACCAAGAAAATATTGGCTCCAGGAAAATCCAATAGGTGGGCCAACTGCTTAACAATGCCAAAACGAACTGCAAATATTTAAAAGCAGTGTCATCTGGAAACTACAGGGGTAGAGATAAACCAGCAACTAAAAAGAGACAATGTTTTACCGGGACAGGGACAGAGCTGGGAGAGCCTTCGTGTTATTGACTGTTCTGATCAGAGCAGTTAAAAGGGGAATGTTGTGCACATGTTGTCTGCCATCTGCAGAGCCTGGCAGCCCCCGGGCTGGCTGTGCAGGCAATCCCATTTTCCCAGTAGGAACGATAAGGAAGTGATCCAGTGGTGGCTCAGGCCGTGCTCCACCACGCAGGTGGTGTTTACAGATAAACGCCTTCTTTGGAATCAGCACTCGAGTTCGAAATAATCCAGGGAGCTGTTTGAGCAGGGAAACAAACCATATTCAAATAAACACGAGCTCGCTGTAGCCCTCACCGCTCCAGCCGTTGCGTTCGTGGCAGAAATCCCGAAACGGAGCAGTTTCCCTTTGTGGTCCTGCAAGGCACCTGCCACTTTTGCAGCACCAACTCGTGTCGCTGTTCTCACTTTGGTGGTCTGTCTGTGTGCCCTCCTTGTGCTCACAGGCTTGTGTAGTCAAAGAAAGCATCCAGATTTACCCCTTAATATTATTTTCATCACGGAGAAGTAGATTGGAAAAAGTACCTCGTACAAGCAAAAATCAGGTCCCAGCTAAAAAAAGTTAAAAAGAGAATAAAGCAGCACACCTTTGACAGAGCAGCATACACTGAACAATTCATAGCTGCTGCTCCCACAATGATAAAAATTAAGTTTCACATCCACCCTCGGCCTTCAGACACAGTTCCATCCCGAGATGTGCTGTTCACTATGATTTAAAGTAAACAGTCACCACAGAGATGAGTTAGGGCACACCAAGCTTGGTGAGATCAGCTCTGCAGTGTTATAACTGAATTTAAATACATGAACAATCTATAGAGTGGAAACAAATCATACCAGCTACAGAACTGCCTGAGAGAGAGGTCTTGGACTCTGAATGTGTGATTTAATGCTGGCTTAGAAGAATAATATGCACTGGTATGAAAGGCTGGTCCCAGGTCCGTCAATAACAATCAGAATCTAGTCCTTCTACTACCAGATTAGTTTGTGAGAGTATTTTCTTCTGTTTGGTTCTGTGCAGGGCTATGACAAGGAAAAACATGTGTTACCAGTTTCAGTGCAGGCAGAAGGCATTCTTGACTCTTACATCTTCTGAAATGCATCCATCTTCCCAGCTAACTATTTCATTTTATTGTGGATTTTGATGCCTTAAACTCAGCCCTGTGCTGTTTCTCCCTACAAGCCATGTTTGCAAAGCCCTCTGAGCAAAGATTTATTTGGGAAGACTACTTCTTGTTTCCAGAGTCAGGCAGAAAAATGAAGAGTGAAAGCCTAAGAATGCCAAACTTTCATCATTGCTTTTAGGAGTTCACAGCAATTGAGTGGAAAGATTTGACTCAGCAAAATACAGACATCGGTAAGGAAACAGCTTGCCTCTTCAAAATCCTGTTGGAAATACGATGGCAAGACCATGCTGGGTATGTTAAAATACTTACAAATAATAAGTGCACGGGAAAGATGTACAGCAAATGATAAGACAGATATTTATGCAGCCTTTTTTACAGATCCAAAGCAGAATTGTCTGTCGCTGATGGTTTCTTCTGGTAAACACATTCAACTGCTCAGTATTGGGGAGCCTTTACTAATTTTTCCTCTGCAGGCGGCAGAGATAAGAAAAGTGCACTGCCAGCTTTTTTTAGTGCTGCCAGAGCCTTAAAGCTGCTGTTCAACACAGATGGTGCGGGGTGAAATAGAGTCTCGTATTTCTTTCTAATAATAGCTATCATTCGCGGGGAATTATATTCCCCAGGTACTTATCTACTTCTCACATACACCCATTTACATACATATATATACATCAACACAGATGAAAAAAAGGCATTTATGCCTGTAAAAAAGACCACTTAAGGCAGAGCGTTCGGTATCTCCTTTGCAGGCTTCCTGGGGGCTGCCTGCCGTGCTTCAGGACAGAGCATGTGGCGCACTGCCGCGGGGATTTATTTCAGCTTGCACGGCAATCCACTGTGAAATTATGATTTCTCAGTGCTGAGTGGCTGTTCCTGGCAGGAAAAGGGGTTTATGAATGCTAATGATATGTGATTGGAGCCCACCACGCAGCTCTTTTCCCTCCACTGCAGAGGAAGGCTCGTCAGCTCTGCGCCAGCATCGCTCCTCTCCTTCCCTGCTCTGCACCACAGGTTTTGGAGGAAGTCCCAGTGACTCTGTAGGAGTAACTCCGGAGCCTTTTAGGACAGAAATTTCCCCCTCCGCCCCAAATGCGTCAGTGCAGCTGGATCTCTGCCTCTCCTGGGAGTTTCTCTTTGCAACAGCAAGGTGAGGTGTCAGGAGGGAAAAGGGAAGCAGCCAACCCGGGCTTGGGATTCCCCTTTGTAGGAAAGCACGATGGCAGTGAGCAACACTGCTGGAAAGCTCCTCAGCTCCCTCAGGACAGCCATCGGAGACAGGAATGCAGAAAGAATCCAACATCCCCCCCTGCACATGTGGAAGGGGCTGTGCTGCTCACCAGGAGAAGCCTGGGTTGCCAAGGCAAACCTTAGGAGAGGGGCTCAGCACCAAATCAAGTTGAGTAAAAGGGCTCTAATCTCTTCTGCTTCCACCCCAGGGACAAAACCTGCCACAATGTACCAAGATCCTGGATCATTAAGGTCCTACCTGAAAATGGGTATTGCGTTCAAAAGACCAACTTTTTCTAGTCCCCCCCCCCCGCCCCGTATCTGCAGCCAAAGTGATGCAAAATAGTACAAATATACACCAGGAGAACAGGTGAAAAAAATTGGCATTATTATAGGAAGACCTTGAGCTTAGATGTCAACGATGCTCCAGTTTGGCTGGGATCAGCTGTCATGCCATGCCCAGGCACTTGTGAGTGCACCCTCCGGGGGGGAAAAATGAAACAAAAATAAGAAAAAATTGGGGGGGGGTGGGAAATCAGACTGAGACATGGAGAAGAGGAAAGTGTTGTTGCTGCCAAATGAGATAAAAGGGAGAGGTTTGGTGTTTTGGAGAGAAAGTTTGAGAGAGAAGGCTGGCATCAGCTCAGAGATGCTACATTCCAATCCAGTATTCACTTCAGTCCTAGCTGCTTCGCTTTTTAGTCACCTCTGTGCAGCATCTTTTGATTTATGACTTTACTCTTGCTCTCAGCTTTCAGACCAGTGAACCAGACCAGGGATGTGCAGTTCTCCAACCCACTGGCGTAGCTTTGACAGGTGCCCTTACTCATCAAAACAGGATCTATTCTGAAGCCCATCTTTACCTTCCTGTCACCACTAGGCATGTAAAGGGGGAGGGTAAGAATTTCTTCACGTTATACATATGTAGATGCTCGTGCACAGAAGACACTTGTGAGATCTCCCACTGCTCACCTGGGGCTCCTGGATTGTGAATCCTGACCCGAATGCAGGACGTGCTGCTGTGACAGCAGCAGGATGGATTTGTGGTGTGGCATTCCCATGCGAGCACATGAGGCAAAAACAAGAGGTTCTGCTTTCAGATGGCCTAATAATCATCTCATCGGCTTTTATAAGCACCAACTTCACAGGTACATCAGCTGGAATTCTGATTTGTGTGTCTGGGAACCACAGAGAAAAATACATAAAGTTCTCATATGACAACTCATTTTTCCCCTTATTATGCACAAATCCTCTTAGATCAGTAGACTCTAAGAGCTGGAATTTATCTTCTTGAAAACTATAGGGTTTAATGACTTTCTTTCTAGAGTTTTGTACGCCACTGGAGTTTTGAAAAATTTAGCATCTTCATGACAGCAGAATGTGAAGGACACGCTGCCTGTTGGGGTTAGAAGGCAGCTGTCACTGAGTTAGATGAGACAGAATTGGGGATTACATTGCTCCCATTTTTTAAAGATGTCTCTGGTTCTGACTGAAAATATTCTGGATCCCTGTATGAAAACTGTATGTTTTCTTTGTCTGATACTGATTTGAATTGCAGCTAATTAGCACTGGGTTATTTACATGCCTTGTTTATTTGAGAATGAGAGATAGATGATATCTGTTAGATGATACATTTTCCAGCTGTTGGATGTGTGCAGTGTTTTAAAGTTAATTAAAAAAGAAATGGAATGGAAGTATCAAAATATTTAGTTTAATATGCTGTTAAAAGCCAGAGTCATTAAATTCAAACTGAACTGATCTCACCCATAATTTTATTACGTTCCTTTTCATCATTTGTACCCAAATCTTAGGACACAAATCTTATCCTTTTATTGTTAAATGACACTTTTTGAACCACAGTCATTTAACTTGGGATTGCCATGCTTATTTGTGAAGTTAAGAGTACTAAGGGAAGTTTAAACCCCATATAATTGAAAACATCAAATTATATAGCCATGAAAATGGGATTTAGAATGGAAATAGCAGCTGATGCTTAACTGAAATAGATATGTTGGAGTAACAACTATGTACCTGACTTTTAATTCTTCAGATGATTCATTTAGGCAGCAGTTACCAGTGTTGCAATTTTGAAAAAGGTAAAGGTCAAATATCTTATTTACAAGTCCATGTTCCTTGGTTATTACAAATATACCTCAATTTAGATTTAAGTGTAAGTCATAAACTGAAAACATTTTAAGCTGATTAAATGAAAGTGAATTTCATATTACAACATGCTAAAACACACCTACAGAATAGATAACAAGCCCCTGAAGGAAATTTAAATATAAAGTGATTAATCCCCTAAGCTGATGAATAATATAGTTTTATAAAAAGCATACTTATGAAACAGGCACCTATGCTTGCAGTCAGTCCATGTGGGTGGGCTTGCAGCTGGAAAACACTTAGCTGGGGTCTCTGTGTGGGTGTAAAGGTCCCTACACACCCTCACATGGAGACTGCAGAACAGGGACTAACCTTTTAGCCTTCTTTAGTCATTCACATCCTAGTTGGAAAACGCCAAAGAAGGTCAAATATCACTGACCTCAGTGTTTGTGAAGAGTTTCTGCCAAGTACAAGACAAATCTGTAAAGAATAAACATGATTTTACTCCAATTCTTAGTCACTTCATTAGCAGAACCAAGCAGGAAGTACGAAGGGCAAACGGTTTCTTAATTTGCACACGTTTTATCTGTCAAGTGTTTGGTTTGTTATTTCTTTTAATTGCACATTTTAGCAAGGAGCGTTGGGAAAGCTGGAAGGGTCAAAACAAGGATCTTGGGGGATAAATCGTTGTCCCTATAAGCAGTTCCTACTGGAAGAAAACATGATGATTGAGAGGTCAGTGGTGCTAGGGTAAGCACAAGATAAGTCACAAGCTATTTGAAGTAACGTTTCCTTTGATCTGCCAGGCCTTTCCATACATAGGGAAATCCAGTGGGGTGCTAAAGGCTTTGCTAATCTTCCTAATGATATTCTGAGGATGCTTAAGGCTGGGGTTAAAGAGGCCTTTCAGTGCAGCTTGACTTGTGAACTTTTGAAATACAGCACCAACCTTCCTCTGAAAGATATTTGCAAAGCAGCTGTTCACATTAGCAGATGTGTGTATGAGCTCAGGCCAGGACCGTCATGTTAAAGAGAGAACCTTCAGATTAGCTCTGCCTTTAGCAGTGATACCGCGGGGTTCCCACAGGGCTTTAGGAACAAAGCATGCTAAGAATGAGGGTGCTTTAAAATCCTGAAGGAAAACAGGTAATCAAAGGGCTGAGTTGGTCAAAATCATTGACAGTTATTGTCAGTCAGGTTGTCGGGCAAAGCAAAAATGCGCTTGGGAAGATTCAAGCTCCTCATTCCAACATCTCGTTTTTGGGTCAAGCTTTAACATTAGCATGGCATTCATTTGAAATAACAGCTGAAGTTGTTATAAGTTACTAAATGGCCAAATAAATTTTAAAAGCCAATTTATAAATAAAAAAGGTAACATTTATTAACAAGCGGTAAATAAGTAAAAGTCCACGCGTGACAAAGTCAGGCATGAAAGCAGAATTAACATTTGACTACAGAGCCTGAAAGTAAACTGGGGAGCCTTTCGTTTGTCAAGAGAGTTCAAGAATCATCCAGGGAGGGAAAAAAATCAGAGAGAGGCATGTAATGCATATCAGCACCATCGAGCTCTGAGGCATTTGGTGTTCAGTGTTCACACTCCTGAGAGTGCCCTAAAGCCTGAACAGAGCAAACAGGACATGTCTGTGTCCTTCAAGCCCTCTGAGGCTCAGAAACTGAGACATCTCCCAGTGTGGAACGTGACTGGTTAGCTGGATGCGTTCGGGCTGTGCCCAAGGCGTGTAAACGCCACGCTGAGTTTGGCAGTCACGGCAACTTTCTTTCCGAGAAGGAGAGGCCGTCATTCGCACTGCAGCACGGGCAGGGCTCCTCAGCCAGCAGCCCAGCGAGAACCTCTGCTCCCAAAGGATACCCAAGGGGCTTACTAAGAGTCACAGACTCACAGGTCTGAGATGATGCTCTTCTCACACTGGTGCAGATGAGACCTGGGCCAGCAGCTGCCTGGGATGTGCATCCGTGGGACGCTTGCAGGCCAGGATGGTGTCAGAGGTGGTCAGAGCTCTGCCAGGAGGAGCACACAACAGACCCAGCACGTGGGAATGAGTGGGAATGAGGCACTGCTGGTGGCCTCTGGAACCACAGAGGAAAAATGATCCAGGTATCGCTCAGACATTGGGACTGAGGGCTGGAGAGCATCATACACACAGCAAGAGGGCTGGGGGTCAGTTCCCCTGCAGCTGCTGCAGCCAGAGCCAGCTCTCTCCTTCTTACAAGATGCCTGGGGCACCTCCCTTACTCCCAACATTTTTCCAAGGGGGTTTTCTTAATCAGTCAATTAAAAAGCCCAGGATGGAGCTTGTGGATCAAATACTAGGGCAAGAAATAGAAAAACACCTTCCTCTGCCGGCAACACCTGCAACCTACCTGCTGGTCTGTGCTGTGTGGGACAGCCAACCTCCCTCTGAGGAAGGTTAATATCCCCAAACCCCAGCTAAGCGTAATTTTCAAATACTCTCAGACGTCCAAGCACTATTTAGTTGTTCCATTCAAGGTGAAATACCTTTAACATGAGAGTTTGCCCACTTCAGAAAACGGTAAATGTTAGTGGTTAGGGTTAGAGCACATCTGTGGGAGGTGAGGGTTGAGTCATCTCAACCAAAGGAAAAAAAATATTCCTGGGGTTTTACTTTGCAGGTGAGTACTTTAATCAGTGGTCCGTGGGCAGAGACTTAAATACAAGTATTAAAGCTCTGCTTTGGAGTTTCTCTCTCCTGGGTTTGTTATTTGACATTATTTATTTGGTCCTGTCTTATCTGGGGACGTGAGTCACTGCATTCCTGAGGAAAGTGCCAGCGTTTTCACTTGGAATGACAGTGTGGTGTCCAACTGCTTTCAACTGGTCTATTTTTATATCTGACCGCACATGAAAGGAAGGATTTTTAATTCTGTAAAAATGGACAAGTTTTGAGCAAATATACCTGGAACTGGCAGGCAGGGGATCCTCTGAAGCCAAATACAGCCTATGGCTGAGACAGGAACCAATCTTTATGATGTTAAGGCTCAGTTTCTGTGCAGGAGCAGGGATGTAGGTGCTTTTTGGCAGAAACCAACTAACTAGACAATTGGAAATGTTACTTTCATTTTGAGGAACCAGACTTCAGATATGTAAGTCAGTACATCCCTGCTGAAGTTTGGTAAATCCAGATTCAGAGTTTATTCCACCAACATTTTGAGTATGGGCTATTCCAAATATATACTTGGGATTTTTAGTAAAAATAGAAAAAAAAAAAGAATCCTTCCTGCTCACTGCTTAGGGAATTCTTTTTAATGAATAAGTCTCTGTCTAATAGTAAAGTGACATTTTTTAAAAGCATGGTGTGAGCTGGTGAAGAATAAATACCCTTCCCTTTTTAGACATCATGGTTAATGGCTTTACCTTTTGTAGGTGTAGTTTACTGGTTAAAACAGAGAGGAAGTCCAGTTAGAACCTCAAAAAACATTTTAAAAAGACATGAAAGGCAGGTTTTTATTCAGGGCACACATTTCTTGCCTCACATTGAGCAGGTTTCTAAGGGCTGGCTCCATGTAAACAGTCACAGAGGCTGAACAGGGCAGCTAAGTCAAAAGGTGAGATCATGGAAACCACCAATCACTTATTGCCTCACCTCAGAGACCTCTCAGCTACATGTGGCTGTCGCTTTCAGGCTTCAAAGTTTCCCCTGGTTTGCAGCCCTTCTGCAAACCCAAAATTGCCTCAGCCCCGACCCTGCCAAGCAGCCTGGCACGTCATCTGCTCCACTGAGTCCCCGGAGGTGCAGGATCCCCACCTCTTCCCAGGAGGCCTCCAGGAAGGAAACGTTCCCAGGTGATGTCTAGCACACCTCATACATTAGTCTGCTTGCAAAAACCCACCGTGGCTGCCACTGTCTTTCAAAAATTAATCAGAAAAAAAAGATTTTTTTTTTTTTTTAATAGATCGTTAGAGCTTTTCTGCTCATGGTAAATGGGAGTAAGGCTGTATCTCCCGGTTCTTAGACAGGACCAACAGCCAGGCCTGGGTTGCAGTTCCTCCCCAGCCACCCTGCTGAAGCTGAGAGTGTCAGACAGGGCTCATCCCTCTGCATGCTGGAAGGGAGAGGAGAGCAGAGACCTGGATATACAAGACCGTGACATTACGAGTAGATAGAAATACTGATTTGAGTTCTGCAATGCCTAACACTGAGGGTCTAACCTCAAGGAGGCATAAATACCTTGGAGCATTGCAATACATCAGAGTGAACACGAATCCACAGACACGAGATGCTTGGGAGGCCAGAAAGTCCCTTTTAATTTCTGAGTCCCAACCAGCACTTCTCTTTGTGACACTGGGAAGGCCCCAAGAAGCTCCTCCCAGGCTTCGGCATTTTCCAGCACTGCTGCATGAGCTTTATCAGCGTTCAGTATCCAACACTTCACTTTGTCTACGGAGTGAAATATCTATAAAAAATAGTTTTAAAAAAAAGCATTTCAGTTCATCTGTTTTTGTGCACTGAATTGATGACACGTAGAAAAATGAAACAAGGCCAGCTACAGGTAAGTTTTGTGTTTGCAAAACATTAAAATGAAAGCTTTTGCTGGCTACCACTTCCTCTGATGAGCATGTGAAGGTCCAGAGTGTCTGCACATCCATTTCTCAGAGACAGCAGCTCACCACCACCCAGAAATATTTGGAAATGTTTATTTGTGTGGATGTGCATGAACACGGAGATAAGTGTGTGGGTGCATGTTTATATATTTAACCACTCAGGACTAAACTCTCTGGATGGAAGCTGATAAGGGTCAGGTGAAAGCAAGCACTGAAATGGTTACTAAAATAATCAAAAGCCCTTCTGTGTCCTCACAAAACAGCTCCTCACTGACACTGTTAAACACCAGTGTTAAAGTGTGTAACTAAGGTATGGATATACAGAGAATTATCCTAGATACTCTGACTTATAGATAAGCAAATATTGGGCCAAATCTTGATCCAAATTTAAAGAGACACACTGGTTTTATCCAGATGGAAAACAACCAAGAAAGAAACAGAGCTGGAGCAGCACACAGGTTATAATATACCTGTATATTATATATATATATCTATATATAATAACACCGTCATAATGTAACGTGTGAGGCACAAGAACCGAGGCCTGCACGGGCCAGAGACTGAACAAAGCAGAAAAATTAAGTTTTACACTGAAGGGGCTGTGTGGTGATGTGGTCAGACGGGAGGCATCCAGCCCCAGGTGGGGATCTGGGTCACCCTGTGCAGTCATGAGGTCTTTGTGCTTCACGGAAACCGAAACGAGCTGGGCAGAGCCTCGCCAGAAACCAACGCCGAGCCTCGGAGCTGCTTTCCAAGTCAGGTCATGGACAGAAATATTCCTTTGGAAAGTACCTTTCAAAAAACTCAAAAAAAAAAAAAAAAAGAGGGTTTCTGCAAAAAGTAGTCCAGTGGTGCTGCGAGCAGCTTGAGGGCAGCCCCCTGAAACTTCTCTATCCCCAGTAACTTTAAACTTCCAAATTCCTACTGCACTGGCCCCTTATTGACACTGAAGGTAAAGTGGCTGTTTTCTGAGTTTCTCTGTACTTCATTAAAACCCAAACTGCAGAGGAGGCCAGAAGAGGAAAGAAAATCCTGTGGGTGAACGTTCCACCTGTGGAAGGCAGGGGCCAATCCTGAATCAGGTTCTGGGGGGCAAGATCTCTTCCTGTACTTTTATTTGGATATAAAAATACATTGCATGGATGAAACTAGAAATTACTTCACTGAGCTCTGGTAGTAATGATAGCAATCTGATGTAAGTTTGAGAAGAATCAAATTTGAATGCTTCATATCTTCAAGCAGCATTGATCTTCCTTCCACATCAGCTGCTGGCTGATGTAGTTTAGTTCTTTGTGTATCAGTGGTAGCTGCACTGGCTATTTTTAAGTGCTGTGCATTTTTATTCTCACAAGTAGTAGAGTCTTACTTATTGGGAAGTTTTGGGGAGTATGGAAATCTGAGCTGTGCAATTTGGAACAACCACTGTGTTGAGTGTGCACTGAAATGGTGCTTAAGCTTCTTCCATCTGATATTCTCTGCCTATGCATTTAGGGACTTTTCTTGCTGTAGAGTATATGATATCTGCCAAATCTCCTAGAATTCTAGGTCTTTGGGGTCACCTGAAAAAATTCTCCCATCTCTCTACTCCATCCATCTGTTTTTTCCCGAGCCAGAGTTTTTTTGTTGCACTGGGTCAGTAAGGTGGAGCACTGTGAGCCCGACAGCTGTTGCACAGAAGACGGAGCTGCAGAGCTGGGCTGGTGAGCAGCAGTGGATGCCAAAGGCAGCAGTTCTTGTAGGAAGGCCACCACAGGAACACAGCTGGGGAGACCTCTGCCTAAGGCCAAAGGATGCACTGCCCAAGGACGAAGAGGAGCCCACGTTATGCGTGGGGCTGATGCAGCAAACACGACAAAGGGGCTGCAGCTGAAAAGGAAAACAGCACTTCCCAGAGGAGCAGACAGAAAAAATGTAAATGTGAAAAGGCCCTTGAAATGATTAAAGACTCTGATGGAAAGTGGTGGAAAAGGGGAGGTCATGTACGCATGGCAGTTGACAGGTGAAAGCTGATTTCCTTTTGGGTTTCTGTTCAGTAACAGATGTGGCAGGAAGTTCCAGTGGAATTAAAAAAAAAAAATCACAGAAACCACACCAGGAGCGTTGAGAGGTGTGGGCAGGACGGTGTCTGTCACAGGAACAAAGGCAATGTTTGTACACTTTGAAAGGGCAACCGTTGACATACGTGACAAGAGATGTAAAAAGGCTCTTTGACTTGAGCCACAGACAGCTCTCAAAGTTTGACAGCTTTCAGAGGGTACCAGACTGGATCGGATCCTTTCTTGATATTAAGGGTCTCCTACAGGAAAACAAATCTAGCCTGTGGCTTCTTAGCCAAGGCAGAGGGGAGCCAAGGGGCTCCTTCCAGCCCAGAGGCAGGTCAGGACTTCTCCAGTCCCAGCAGAATCACCGTATGCTGGGATGGCGTGACAGCGGCTTAGAAAGGGCAGTGCTGAGCGTCACCAGCCAGCAACTGAGACCAAACCAGCTGGCACACCACCTCCTTGGAGACACAGGGAGATGAAGGGAGATTCAGAGCAGCATATTTAGCTCTGTGCCTCCTTCCTTGCCCAAAACCCCTTTTCCTGACAGCGCAGTGGCCAAAGGCAGGTACAGGATCGAACTGGGAGTGCTGGTGGCTGAAAGCCAACGGCATGGCCTGAGCCTTGGGCTGCACCACGACCAGTCTGGCAGGCTGTGGTGCTGCTTTGAAGAGCACTGGTGCAGACGGCAGAGGCATCAGCAGTGTTGGGCAGTGGAGGCTTTGATTGCCTGGGGTGAAAAGCAGCTGTATTTAAACATTGTAAGGGACGCTGGCTGAGTGTTTCTCACCCTTGTTACATGTCTGCAGTCTCCAACTTCAGGACTACAGTCATCTAGTTTATATTCAGACATAAGACTGAGTGTGTGTCCCTGCATCATATATCAGAGAGGGACAGGCATAAATATAGAGCTGGAAATCTCCCAAACACATTTGCCATAAGGTCAAATAAGTGGAGAGAAGCTTGGTCCAGTTAATAATTAATAGCAGACTTTTAAAGTAGGAAAAACTCATCTTGTTTGTTATAATTCATTGTTACAGAATGTGATTATGTTCTGCTGAATTTATGAGGGAAATCCTCAAACCTCTGCTCATTTTTTAGTGCCAGATGACTCAGTTTTGTTATCCTTTTAGCAACAGTTTTTGATATAATGAAAAATTTAATATGATTTATACAGAAGAGTTTATGTCTTCATTGTAAATAAGCACTGTTCACTTTGTGCCATTAAGAAATACATGGTTTAAGATGCAGTTTACAAGCTAGTGGAGATCAAAAATGATAAATAGCATGACAATCTTTTTGGAAAGGATGTAAGTCTTCATGCTTCCCGGACATAAGATAACCTCTAATTAATGGGGGCTAGTAAGAATTCTTTCCTGTCAGCAAGTTATTTCATAATTGCCTTCTGTAGGGCTTCCTGTACTTTCCTCTGAAGCAGCTGGTTTGCTTCTGCAGGAGCAGTGTGATAAAATCAATAAATCCCTGACCCACTCCTGGACCTCTGTGAATGCCTTTTTTTTTTATGGGAACTTCTCACCCTCCCAAGCCCCAGGTTCAGTTTGCTTTGTTTGCAAGGTGAAATAAATAGCTAAAGCCTTGTGAGGGTACCTGGGCAAAAGAAATCTAACCCTAACCATCAGCTGAGCTTTGGAGCTGTGTTTAGGAAACCTTCCCCTTTGCCCTTGCCCTCAAATCTGTTGCTTACGGTTTTCCCTTAATGTTCTCACTTGTCAAAACTGCTTTTGGACTAAATTCTTATTTTTAGTATAAAACAGGGAGGCCTCCAAAATAACCTGGTGGTCGCAGTCACTGAGTTCAGGAAGTGCCTGTGCCCTTTTATCTGTTCTACAAAGCAGCTGAGGGATTGGCACAGGCTTAGACTGGCTTAGCTTAAATTTAAGTTAATTGAAAGTTGATGCAGTGAATCATGTCTAATGTGTCGTTGGAAAGCAGATTTTTTTGATCTCTAGCTAATAATGTAGTCTAAGATAATAACACATGTCCACCTTTTAATATATAGGAAGTAGGCTGGGAAAGGGAAGGTTTCCCAGTGATAAAACTGCAGATGCACACACCTGGTTTTGGAAGATGGCCTTCCTGGAGGTCAGGGTCTGAGCCAATTAAAGGAAGCCTTAATTGGACGTGAATGAGCTTTTTTCTGTCCTCTAGGCAATCCAACAGCAGGACACTTCACTGAGGTATATTTGCAATTCCCTCCATCCCCTTCTTCTTCCATCAGTGTCAAAGCATGAATTATATTGTTGTGGTATTTTTTTCCTTGTTTGGACATGAACCAGGAAAAATGAATGTACTGATGCTTCAGATCCCTGTGACTTCTGGAGGCTGTGCTGATCATCAGTTACTAGCTGTGAATAAAGCCTTCAAACCTTATTTAAACATTACAGCACTAATTATAGTTTCCTCAAGCAAAATGCTCCTAAACTATAATTACCCAAAAGATTATATGTTGGCAGTTACACAAGAAATTGTATTACAAGATTCTACCAGGGGGCTGAGCTCACCCCACTGTCTCAGTCAATCAAATCTCTAGAGAACAAATGCAGTAGTTAAGTGCTGGCACTGGAAAACCAGCTCTGTGTTCTCCCCAGCCCCAATATCTGCAGAAAACTCACTCAATATTCAGCATGCACTATTCACTTTACAGTCTTGCTCCCAGTTTTTAGCTGCTGTAAACAGGTGTTGATCTGCTGAATATTGATTTCCATCAGCTCAGGTTCGAGCTCACAGTGCAGGGCTCTCGTCACTCTGTGTTTAATTTGAGGAGCACTGTTAACCACCATCAAGAAGGAAAACAACTATAATGCACGTTCTGGGGTTCTTAGAAAAAAGAAAACATGGGGAATTTTGGAGGATAGTTCTGGTAAAACAGTCTCTATTACCCATGCCCTTCTGAATGTTCCCTGTTCAGCCATTTGCATGCACGAAACACCGTTCAGGGCTGTACCACAGCTCACAGAAATCGAGGTGTGCTGAAGAGCAGATGATGTCTGAAGCTCTGGGTGTGCACCCTGCATTAATTTCCTGTGTCTGGTAGTCAACAACGCTGGCACTTCATGGGAGAGAGGGATCCCTGGTGAAACAGCAGAGACCCCCGTGGAATTACCCCATGACAATTCACATCTACTGAGGAGCAAGAGATAAATTAAACAGGAGTGGAAATCTGGAACAAGTTCAGAGTTTGGAGTATATGGAGGGCTGGGAGTATATGGAGCAGACATTTGCTTATCACCCTCTGTAAATCCACACTCCCTTCCTGTACACCATCAGGTAGTTTCTTCTATTACAAAATACATGAGCAGTGTAAAACCTCTTATTCCTTCTTACTTGAATTGAATTTTGTTGTTTACCCCTACAATCAGTTGGTTTGGCTGCGTGACATCGACTTCCAGCTAAACTAATTTACTCACCAATTAATTTCACGGACATCATTGAAAGCAATTAAGAGATTTAAGAATGCATTTTCATACTGTTAAAAAACACAGCTCTGAAGAGCTTTTAAAGAATGCAGAGGATTCTAATATTCCTTTGCTTGTCCTTAGGTATTAGCTGGGGAAATGATCAGAAAGTCCATTAAATGTTTTTCGCTCCCCCACTTGTGTATATAACCCAGCTACCGGAGTTGCAAATGCATTTAAATTGAAGACTCCCTGCTTCCTTCCTCAAAACAGTGCTGTGGGATTTTATCTTTTTTTGTTAAATAATCCACTTCTCCACTCCCTGCCGATTCCTGTTGGGTTCCATGTGCCTGATGCTGCTGCAGCAGCACCACAGGACGGGTCTTTAGCCCAGCCCTGCACACCCCCTTGCTCCTTTGGGCAGAATTCACAACTAAAACTGCATGTGCTGGGGGGTTGCTTGGAATTAAAACACGTTTCGCATATGCATAGAAAGAGGGGTGGAAAAGCACATGGCTGTGTGTGTCAGTAGGTGCAATTCCATGGGAATGAGGGGCACTAAAGCACCAGCGCCGTAAGCCAGGATCAGCAATTAGCACACATTATGCGGTTCTGGTGTGCAAATTAATAGGTTTGAGGAGAGCGCCTCAAAAATTACTAAAGCATTTCATGATTGCGAGGAGGACTTTAATTTAGGAGCCAATTATTGGTATTCTCACATTCCCACCTGAAGGCACTACCATTTTGCGTCTGCCTGTGCCTTTTTAATAAGACTGAGTTCTGGATTTCAAACATCAGTGTTGGCTGTTGTTTCAGAGAGCCTTTTTCCCTATCTGTGGCTAAAAGAGTTCTTATTGCATCCTGATTTTCATGGATTACAGGAGTTAAAAAGAGCAGTGACAAACTCAGGCCAAGGATCTCACAGACCTTGCTGTGACCTCGTTCACATCCATTTAAAGCAAATATTTCAGTTCTGTGGGATTCAGAAAATGTGAACATTTGACTTCTAACTATACAAGTTTCAACTTTGAAACCAGTTTTACACAGGTGTGACTCCTTCAGTTTTGATGGAGTTTCTATGAATAAATCCACTGGAGCTTTGAAGGTACAGCTACAACAGGAATTTACAGAGGGCAAGTCTTCTCTCCAGTTTGAAAGTGAAGAGTGGAAATGAATTTAAAATGCATTTTTAAATATACACAACACACATATGGGGGAAAAAATCACGGCAAGAAAGAGAGCAGTGGGACAGGCTCATAGTGAGAACCAGACTCTCAAAAGCCATCAAACAAGATCTGCAAATACTCTGGAAAATCAAGTCACATGAGTGCAAAGAATCTCTCAGAAATCAGGGAGATGCATTCGTTCACCCTCTTCTCCAGGGAGTTTCACAAACAGGGAGAAGATTAATATCCAAATATGAAAAAATGAGAACAAACTCATCACTGAACAGGAGTAAGAGAAAAGGAAATAGCTGATTTAATTAGGTTTTAAAGGATGATTCAGACTAACATAAATCTCAATGAAAGGACAAAAATAATTACAGGTAATTAGTGCCAAAATATCTTAAGCTGAGGAATTTAGTTAGCCTTGAGCACAGCACATAACACACCCAGTTCTTCCTTCAGTAGCTAACACAGTGCATCCACTAATTCAGGTCATGGTGTTTCTTTTACACTTGTAATTATTTTTAATACTGACATTTCTTTTGCCTTAAGGGAAACAGTGCTGATAGCACAACCGAGTAAACCTGTCTAAAACATAGAGGCATTTCTGTTTTGTTATTCCTGGGGCTAAAATGGCATGAGTCAAAACCAAATTACATCCATCATTCTGCCGCTGGATAGATCAGTATGAATTAACAAGATGCAACTAGAGCTAGATTCCATATTTTTTCTGTCTCAAACTCTGCTACTCAGTAGCGCTTCTCAGCCATGAATTAATTTAGGATGGTGCCAAAGGCCCAGCTCTTCAGTGGTCATTTCTTATGTCAGCATTAAGGTCACACTGAAGCGCTGATTTCAAAGATTCAGCTCTTTCTAAAGATCTGTTTTATACCCATACCTTCCAGAGCAGTCTAGAAGATATTTGGTTCTTTCCACTGATTCCACTGGACATGCTGATACAAATGTTGGAAAGATAAATAGAATATCTTGCCACTGACAAGAGCTGCAGGACCACCATCTGTGTGGACTAGACTGAGAGTATGTTTTTTGTCAAATGGTGCATTTTGGTAGTTCAGAAAGAAAAGCACCATTTCCTGGGTCAGATCCTACTTTATATATTTCTGTTTCTTTGTATAGCTAAAGTCTATAGGTAGCTTTGCTCTTCACCACTCAGGGGGCTTCATAAACCTTATTTTACAAGGAAAAATTATGGGAGTGTGAAATAGGTCTTAAGTTTCCATATCAAATAACCTAAATTTCTCCAGGTGGTAAGCAACAAATTTTCAGAATTTTAAACAACTTAAAACGTGAATGCAAAATCTGGGGCATGTTCATCATGGAAATAAATTCATGACTAGAGCTGGTGCTTTCTTAGAGTTTTCTTCATCCCATTCTGTGAAAGCAGAGTCCTTGATGTAACACCTTTTAATCCAGCTGCCCATATCCAGACATGTATCCTTAGCTGATTTAGTGAAGTTAAGTATTTAGTGATATGAAATCTGATCTAGAGAAATGATACTGTGGAAATGTCTCTGCCTTACCACGAATAAAGCAACACGGCAATGAGCATGTCAGTCTTTGGGGATATTCAGAAACAGTGAAGCAAAATGATCCATGTTAATGATGAAGGATAGATCCCATTTTATTGTGAGTTAACTCTAAAGTGAATTTTGACTGGGAAAAGGACAAAGAAATCGATCTAAGTTTTAGAGGGTGCTGATTGGGGAAGTATTTGCTTCTATAGTCCACAAAATAAATGGACAAGCTGAAGCCACAAGAATGTGCCCTCGTCCAAATGACAGGTGGCACAGGCGGCAAATTGCCTAAACCAAAGGAACAGGGATATAGTTCTACACTTTAAACACATGCAGGGTGCTCAGGTTTGGTTTGCACGGCTGGAAGGTCTCGTGGCAACCGGGCGAGTCCCAGCCTGCTTTGGCATCTCCAGGTGTGGCTCCACGGGCCCCTCTCCAGCTCCCGGCGTGAAATGGAGCCTGTGCCTCGCTGAGGGATGAGGGACCTTGGAACGGGGCCTTGCTTGGAGCAGCAGCTGCTCTGGAGGAGCCTCTGCCCTCCACAAGTGTCGCTTGCCTTGGGATGCCGATGGAGGGGTTGCGGTGCACTGGGCACTGCACCCCTAAGGGCTGGTGGGCAGCAGGGCTGACCAGCTCCCCCCTAAACCCTCCTCCTCCTCACATGTGGAAAAGGGGAAAAGGTGACTGAGCAACCTCACTTTGCCCACTTCTGCCTCAGTGTTGTGCTTTTGAGCCCAGCTGGAAATTCGGCACCACTCGCTCAGCCCCCACTGTCTCCCTCCCACCCCCGTGGAATGGGGAGGAGAAGCAAAGTAAAAAGAGGTGGCGGAGGTTTGTTCCCAATTCCCAGCAAAGGAAAACGGCATGGGAGCATCCAAATACGTCATTCTTTCAGACCAGGAGCTATATAATTAAGCATATCCGTTAAGGTGGCCACTAAATATGAAATAATGAACTCTATCTCTCTGCAGACCAGAACTTCACACAAGTAAAATTAATGGGAATATGAAACCAACCATGGCCTGAGAGGATCTGCCTTGGGCAATTAGGAAAGCAGTCACAGATCTTTTCCTTCAGCTTGTGGAAGTCAGTACAGAGACTTCTATTTTGACCATATAAAAGTCAATGCTTACTCTTAAAATTTAGTCTTCACAATAGAAAACGGAAGTTAGATAAAAACATTCCTCTCACTTTGCTATTAATATGATTTCAGAATTGAGGCACAAGCTGAGCAAAATACAAAACCTCAAAACACGCAAATAAATCAATCATTCCTGTGTTATATATCTTACAAATCTGACCCAAAAATAATTCTGGGTGTAGTTTTCAAACTTCAGCATTGCATAAACTACACACCCTGCAGCACAATTGGACCGACTTGAATTACAAAGTTAAATAAATACACACTGGGATGTGTCTTTTGTTGCTGTTATTTTACTTTTCCTTTTGCCTTTCAAAAGTTGTGTTATGGCTCATAATACTTGATAAGTAAAAATCAGAAATGTCATTTAAAAGAGGGAAGTAATTTAATTTTGTGCTGCAGATTTCTAACATATGCCTGTGGAAATGTTCTTGCCTATCCCAGTGACTTCCCTCCTCTCAAATATTTAAGCAAGGATAGGGCATGCCTGAAAAATGCATGTAAGAGCTTTTTTTTTTATATAAAAGAATTTAACCTCTGACTTTTACAAGCAGAGAGATTTGATTTCTAGATATGAGTTCTTTCCTTGCTTTTCAGTAAATTATTCTTTACAGTCATTTGGAAAACTGTACCCCAGTCTTTATTGTGCATGACACTTGGAGCTCTTTTTTATTGACTTAAGCTGCTTCTTGCCAAAGTCAAAAGGTTGGAAGCAAGGCCACTGGCATGGGAAGAAATGTGCAAAGAATAAAATCACTTTGGGTGGAAATAAAAGAACTGAAACAAAATTAAATAAACTTTTCCCTTTTTATGGCCATGTTTACTTCACAGACAGTAATGAGAGACCCAAACTAAGCTCACTGTCATGGGAAGATGCAGGTGTTTATGTTGCATCCAGCACTTTCATAAGCTGTAAGAATCTTGTGATTCAGCCACATATCCTGGATGTGAACAAAGGGAAGAGTTTTATCTCAGCACCCCTTTATTTCTCAGACCTTTTCTTTACCTTTAATTCTTCACAGTTGTTTCCCTTCCCTTCATGATTTTCTACCTCAGTTTCCCCCTTTCTGTTCTCCCTTTTGTCTCTTTCCTGAAGTCGTGTTGGCTCTCTGAATGTATGATTTATTTAGGGATTATTGACTTATTGCAGGATTATGTTTGTGTAACAGTACTTCTAAACGATTATTTTAACTTCTATATACGAGGACACACGTTCCTCCCCCCTCAGTTCTCCACAAGCAGGAAAACACAAAACAACTTCTCATGAGATTTTCTTTTACCAGCTCTCATCCTTTCCTCGTGTAAGACGGATGACGGGAATTTCAGGAAGCAGGTTAGTCATTCCTCTCTCCAGTTGTTAAACTGCATTGTCTGAACTTTGGGTTTCAGGGTGAGAGTAACACAGGGATGTCCTCCTGCTCATGCACCCTCTCCCTATTGGAGCACCGAAGCTTCAGCTCTCTGCTCACCCTGATTTGTTCTCAAACTCAAGTGCTGACACTCAGATAAAAACTCCCACACGTTTAAAGCCTCCCTGCCCTTTCTACTGCTCCCGTGCCCATAAACCTTTGGGACACTCAGGCCTTGCAAGGGAGGGAGGGAGGAAGGAGCCAGCTGAGAAGAGGGATCTGAGGACTTCCCAGCCACGCCAACAGCCTCAGCCCGTGTTTGCTCAGTTCTCCTCAGTGTGGCCTGAGGTTTGCAAATGCACCAAACCACAAACCCACAGCTCAGTTTGCAAAGGCCGGAGCCCAAGATTTCATATTTACAGTCACAGAAACAAACAGCTTGTGAGTTTCTACTATGCCTTTACCTGGCTCAGGGAAACAAAGACAACAGCACCTTTCAGGGCAAAATTCAGTCTAATCCAACAAGTCTCACCTGTGCTCGTGTTGAAATCAAACCACGTTACGAGTTTCATGTTGTCCTGAACCAAAACCAAAAGTATTTTCGGTTGACTCATTAAAAGGCATTGAATCCACCCAAAGTCCTGGTGTTACAGCCTGTAATTAGTTCAGTGGTTGTGTCCATGTCAGCAATACCTCAGCTGCCTGGTCTAAAGCTCACAGGGAGAGTTCTCAGAGCTCTGTGGGATAATTCATCGATGTAAATCCATCCCCATGGTCTTCATCACCTTACAATATACTAAGTCTGCAAAAAAAGAAACAACGTAAGTAGAAATACACATTTTTTTATTTTCATGTTATTACTGTCTGTGTCTTGGGAGGGTTTTTTTTCTATCTACAGAAACACATTCTTACAAATAAGTGTACCTGGGCCAATTATTCAAGGTGAAGCTGTGTGGACAAGATATTTTTGGTATACAGGTCGGTAGGAAAGGAGTTCCCTCAAGTACCTCTGCACTAAACTATCCAGTCCAGCCACATCCTGACAGAACAAATTTTAAGAGGGTAAAACAAATATAATTTTTGACACTGACCTCCTCTCTCTCACAGAATGGCAATTCAGGAGCAGTCTCCATTCCAAAATCCAGCCTTTTCCATGCTGCTGGGTGGGATTTCATGCTTCAGCAATGTGGTTCTGTCTGCAATGTTTCTGCTGTGCTGTATTATGGGGCGATGGTGAGTGCTCATCCAGGAGTAAATCCTTGACTAGAGCGGTTTAAAAAGTAATACAAAAGTTTATTTGGTAATAAATAACACGGCAAAGTCTAAATCTAAAGGATTATAGACAGCAGAAATCAGAACTCTCCTCTGTCAGTTGTTTTGGGGTTGGTGAAACTAAAAATAACCCCTCACAAAGAGCTGCTCTGTTTTTTGGTTTTTTTTTTTTCTTCCAAAATGAAAACATTCCATTTAAAATTAACTTGTTTTGACTGAGCAGTACAAAAGTAAAACCCGAAAACAAAATAGTCAACGTTCGGCACTCCTGTTTCTAGCTGAAACTCCTATAAATATTGCCCGAGCTTACGCGTTCACTCTTCCTGGATTTGGGAATCTCAGTCTCTGAGAGAGCTCCCACAGCAGTGGTGGCTGCTGGAAAAACAAACTGGACGTGCTGTGCGCAGGCACGCAGCCAAGCAGCACCTGGAGAATGAAAATAATATTTTCAAGGGGAAATACGGGCAACCCACGAGCACAGGGCTAACACATCCTGCAGGCACCACCATCAGGGCTGAGATGGCAAAATGGGCCTAGGAGGGAGTGGAGGAAAATAATGTTTGCTGGGAAGTCCGTACTTTGCAACGGAGTGAAGGACAATGTCCACCACCAGCACCCCCCATCTTACTCTGACAGAAGGGTTTTGGGTAAGAAAACTCCCTTAGTCGTGAATTTCGTGGCGTGAATTACGGACCTGAGTGAAATCCTCTGGAAGACAGTAAGAGGAGACAGCCCCTCTGCGGGTTTTAGAGCAGGTCCCACGTGGCTGTACCTCGTCTGTGCTGTTCTGCCGGGTCACCCTGGAGATACACGGGCCCCCTCTGCAAACTGCCTCTGTTCCATGGTGTCGGGTCACTAGAAGCATGGTCTGGGCAACCCTCACATCCCACACCAGGGTCTTCCTCCTGTTGCTGGTAAACGCCAGGGGAAAAAAAAAAAAGAAAAAAAGATCCATTTGCATCTCCCTCATCGGTGCTTTCTGATTTTTCTCTGTACCCAAATTACACCTTCATTTCCTTCCTGCTTCCTTTCTCCTTCCTTTCTGTTTTTCTCCTCCCTCCTTTACCCCCTCCTTTTCCTTCTCTCCCCCTCTGCCTCTTTTTCTTTCCCCTCCCGTAGATCAGATTTGATTCCCTGAGCCTTGGAGGGGTGGAATCTGGTTAATGCCACCTTCCTGCTGCAATATCAGAGCCGTAATGCCACTGTTTAAGTACAGTGAGGAGCTTCACCCCGCAAGGGCTGTAGTGCCATAAAATGTGATTAACATGAATAGAATTAAGGACAATCTGCATCTTTCAAGGCTGGAATTCATGCTGTTACAACTGCAGCCTTAGGATTTTGACAGAAAAATGAAAGACTGAAAGTATAATGACTTATGTGAAGACTCCTTTGTTCAAGTCAGTGACATCCAATAGCCAAAGGAAGAACGAAAATTACATTTTAATGAGAAATCATTTATCATGTAAGACAGAGGGAAGAGAAAACAAACCTTCTTTTGAAAAGGAAACCATAGAAATTAAGATACATAAATTGAAATTATGTGATTTTCGTGGAAGAAAAACAAACTGTATCTGCTTGTTTGTTTGTGAGGATGTTACTATTTTTTAAATGAGGGGTAACTGCACCATTTTACATTTTCACATTGATTAGTTCTCCATGTCTCAAGCAAATGGGTGCCATCCTGCACAGTTAATTCCTGCAATACGACTGAAACGGAAGGGTTTGCTTTCACAGAGATGTAGAGTATATTTTGCTCAAAGAGTGATAAAAAGTAAACTGAACGTGCAATGAACAAATGAAAGGGAAGAAAGGTCTTTTGTTCTCTTGATTAATCTTTACATTAAATCTTTTTTTCCAAGAAGCGGATGTAGCATCAGTTACAGCTCTATCTGAATATTCTCACATTTTTGTAGAAGAGCCAAAGAATATACAGTTTATGGAAACCTTGAGAACTGCTTCAGGTGAGATGACAGATACAGCAACAACTTCCTACCCCGAGTTCCCCCTCTGCTTGACAGCCAAGCCAAGCAATGCAAAACGGGAAACAAATCAAAACAAAACAAAGCAACAGATGGATTCACAGCTGCACTTTGTATTCAAGAAGATAGTATGTCAAGAAATGCTGGCCGG
This sequence comes from Pseudotriccus pelzelni, assembly GCA_035584735.1. Classification (NCBI taxonomy): domain Eukaryota; kingdom Metazoa; phylum Chordata; class Aves; order Passeriformes; family Tyrannidae; genus Pseudotriccus; species Pseudotriccus pelzelni. The sequence continues at coordinate 31,842,555 of JAWMRA010000162.1, forward strand.
TCTGTGCTGAAATTCCCACTGATTTAAATGCAAACACAATTTCACTACATCAATTGCAATCTAAGCTTTCATACTGTAATAACAGAAATACTTGTTATGATTTTTTAAAAAAAAAAAAATCTGAAACAAAAAAAGAGTAGAGTTTTATTCTAAATGCCAAATTCAGATTCAAAATTCTTTCAGACTGCAGCAGAGGAGGTGGGCTCCTGGTTTGTAGTTGGCTCACTTGAGGAGTCGCTCAGGTGAGCTTTTACTTCTGCCTTTCCCCACGTGGAGATGTTGCAGTGACTTTCTCTCCCCCGCAAAACCAGACACGGTTTACGCTATATGGAAATTTTCTACCTTGGAGATATCTGGTCTCCTGTCACGTTTTGTGATGATAGGGCAGTGCTTTCAAAAATAACTGGGGAGACTGATGGATGAAGAGACATATGGACACCTTCCAGCACCTGAAGGGACCCGACAGGAAAGATGGAGAGAGGCTGTTTGCAAAAGCATGCAGTGACAGGACAGGGGGGATGGATTCAAACCAAAAGACAGCATGTTTAGATTAGATATCAGGAAGAAATCCTTCCCTGGGAGGGTGGGCAGGCCCTGGCACAAGTTGCCCAGAGAAGCTGTGGCTGCCCCATCCCTGGAAGTGTCCAAGGCCAGGTTGGACGGGGC
>JAWMRA010000162.1:31847142-31911547 GCA_035584735.1 Pseudotriccus pelzelni
GTTGCCCAGAGAAGCTGTGGCTGCCCCTGGATCCCTGGAAGTGTCCAAGGCCAGGTTGGACGGGGCTTGGAGCAACAATACAATCCCCATGCCCCATCATTTTTAAAGAAGTCTTGTGTTCTTTTATAACCTTAGCTCAGTATCACCGTTTAAATCATTTGCTGACACCTGCCTTCAAGACCAGAGATTTCCTCAGACAGACTTGGAGCAGAGCACTTTGCTCTTGGCTGTGTTTGGTATTCTGCAGGTCATTTTAAACCGAGAGGGGAAAGACTGAACATCCACAGTGATGGAGGCACCTAAAAGGTAAACTTCATCAGGAACTATTGGATAAAGCTGAAATACTGGCTGGGTGTTGCAACCAAACTCGAATGGGACTCATGGCATTTTCTTATTCAAAGAAAACTTATAAATTCTCTGGGGGTTCGTGTTTTTCAGAGTAGTGAAAAAAAGCTACCCTTTTTTTTATAATGTCCCTTGTGATGAATAACTTTACACTATATTCATGCAGGAATACTTAATCTCCAATACTCACCATTGGAAAATCCCTGGAAAAAATGTCACCATTGTCTTGCATATGGAAATGTCAGTCAGGGACCACAATTGCCTTGAGCAACAGCTTTGCACAAGGGTTAAGGAAACTGTAACAAGCCCCGGTTAAACCTTATGACACCCCACTAATTAGCTCCCTTTGTGGATGGGTCATATGAACTCTGCAAGGTCACACAATAAATAAGAATAAAGCCTCAAGAGTTGCAGATCACCAGCTCACTCTGATTTACTCACCAGCAGAAAACCAGCAGTTCCCATTTTGCCTCACTAGCTGTTTAGAATAAGAAAAGAACACCATGAATATCTAGATAAAGTATGTAAACTACTGATCCAATTATATAAAACAGTCTCTTAGGGAATTAAAGGATTAGAGGGAAAAAACCCAGCAAAAATTAATATTAGCAGCCAAAAATGAATGGCAATTAGTGGTAAAGACTAAATAAAGCTAAGAAGAAGGAAATGTGCTGACATTCTGAACTACCGCTGATATTTCCCACACTCCACTGTTGGTGGGAAACTCCTGCATGTGCTTATAAATGCATTCTCCATAACCCAAATAATATAGACAGTAAACATTGACATCCATTGTTTCTATGAGGATCATAATATCTAAGGGAAAAAAAAAAAAAACACAAATATGGCTCATTTTTAAATTCCTTTTTCCAAAGAATGTGAATTATTTAACTTCATTTTTTGGGGGGAAGAAGAAAAAAAAAGTTTTGAAAAAATTGTTCTGAAGGGAATGGTTAATTTCAGAGCTGGTCTCTAAACAAAGAGTCCTGATAACATCCCAAGTTTCACATGATACTAAAAAGATGCTTCTCCACAGCTGGAATGATGAGCTGGAACTCCAACCAGGAACAAGACCTGCAACCCTTTTGCAGCTGTGCTGCACTGAGGCAACCAGAAATTGTAGGCAAATACAGATTGTATCTTATTTTCACATGGAAAAGAGACACAGAAAGGAACTGGAAGCCAAGAGGGGTAACTTCAAACAGAGGCTGAATTAGGACTGAGTCTCTCTCTTAATGCAGGGGAGAAAATTGTTTTCATCTCAAGGGCAGCTTCCATTAGCATTAAGGGAAACTGGAAATATTTTATACTAGAATACAACCTAAGACCACATTAATTAAAAAAAAAAGTAATAAATAGTGGGCTTGAACCTGTTCAAGAATGAGATTTGAGGATCAGAATATAAAGTTCTATGAAAATAGCTCAACACTCGGCAACTAACGAGAAAACAAAACAGAATGTTGGGATGTTAGGAAAGAAATAGAGAAAAGAAAAAAGAAATAATGTTTTTGTGTCAATTTATCCATCTGTGGTGTGTGTGGTCTTGAATGCCACCTGCAGTTTTAGCGTCGCTCTGTCTCAGAAAGGATACAACAGAAAAGGAAAGGTCCACATATGTGGAGCAAGGAAAATCAAGGTAAGAGTGGATTCTGCACGGGCAGACCAGGATGGCTCAGCATGGGAAAGAGAGGGATGAAGGGCAGTATGAGACAGCACCTCTGCTTTGGCTGGATACTCACTCCTGCTCTCTGCTCATGAAACTAAGCAAGGAGGCACCATCAAAAGGAGATCTGCTGGGGAAGCCCTTGCACCAGAGTGCCAAAAGTCGTCAGGTGTTAGAAAAGTGGCTGCTTTAACTCAGAGTAGAAAAATCAGAGGAGTGTTTTAGGCAGCCCAGAGCAATTAGATCTGACTTCTGGGCAGCCCCTCGGCCCAACCTGTTGGAAGTGAGGAGAGGACTTTTAAGAAGTACTACCACAGCCTTGCTCTGCTCATTAAGCCATCTCTGAGGCTGAAAGAGCCACAGTTGGAGACAAGGAGCAGGGTTAACTTTACCTCTAACCTGCTGCAGCTGTGCTCGTGCTGGGTTAGATTCCCCTCAGCCCTGTAACAACCGCCTCAATTACCTGCATAGAGGGGGAACATTAAAATAACTTGATGTAGATTATATTTTTAAACTGAAATTCAGCAGCTGTAAACATGGGGCAACATAAAAGGGTGCCCTGGGATCCACTGTCTGGTGTTCTTCATGCAGCAGTGATCACAGAATTATCTGCAAAAATGTGTTGTAAGAGAAGGGCTGTAACATCCAAACATAGGAATAGAGTTTGGAAAATGAGCCACATACACCTTCAGTGTCAGGCCCCTAATATTCCAAGGACTATGTCATATAATCCCTTTTATAAACTGTTCAGGCTTCATTGTGATTAAATTTATTGGCCTCCATTTTTCCTGGAAAGCTGTTCCAGAGCTTCACCGCTCTGCTGATTAGAAACCTTTTAATTTCCAAGTGAAATTTAATATGACAAGTTTATACTGTTCTGGAGAAGTGTTACAGTTGCTCCCCGCACGTACATCACAGGGCAAATACCAACAAGGGAAAAGAGTAATTCAAGTTAAAAACAATAATAGCACCAAAGCGTCGCTGGCCAAGAAGTTTCCTCCAATTTTAGATGCAGATCCCACTGCAACCTTTAATTCTTTGGTAATAAGCTACTACTAAGGGAACTCAATCTGCTCCGATCAGCTCTGGTTTATATCTACAAATGCATATTAACCTCTTTGCAAATAATGAATCACTGGGCCTGTCATAACTCTAATGAACAGATTTCTTTCGGAGGGTGTTGATAATCTGAAAGCGCTCCCTTGTTTTTCCTGTCTTGAATTACTCTGTAGCTGTAAGCACATCTCCAGAGGGTTTATCTGGAGAGGCTGAAGCAGAGACCTCTGGATCTGAAAGGCAGGAGTGTTTCCGCTCGCAGCTGAAGCAGCAGCTGTGTCAGCTCAAAGGAAAGCAACTCGCACGCTTCCGAGAGACTTGTGGGTGAGGGTTGCCCCGACACAGGCTGGAACAGCATTCCCAGGGAAGTGGGGGAGTCCCCACCCCTGGAGGGGCTGAAAGGACGTGAAGTTGTGGCCCTTAGGGACATGGCTTAGAGCTGGGCTTGGCAGTGCTGGGTTAAGGGTTGGACACGATGATCTTAAAGGTCTTTTCCAGCCTAAACGATTCCGTGATTCCTGCTCGGCCACAGACTTGAGACTTCTGTGTCTGATTCAGGCCACCACATTTCATGGTAGAAGGACTGTTCCTTCCACATAGCCCCGGTAAGGTGTTGGTCTTGACCAAAACCTTTGATCACTAAAGAAACATAAATGGAAGTGGTACTTGCAGCTCATTTGCTGGGATGTGAAATCCATGACTTTGTTGCAGGCCCTTTTGATGTTTCTCCAAGCACAGCAAGGAGAGGTGGGTGACTCAGTGCTCCCCCTAAGCAGAGGGCAATGCACAACAGGCTGTTGTCATCCACTTTCCAGTAATAACTAGGAATAAATTCCTTTCTTTGTCACTTGTTCCTGAAATGTACAAAACATTTATCAGGCTTTTTACCGTGTCTTATTTCAAGTAACCCTCTATACCATAAAACATTTTCAGGACCAATGGAGGAAAAAAAGTCGTCTTTTCCTCACCATGAGATTCAACAATAAGTTGTTTTCAGTGCCATTTCTTGTGATGATTGGAGGCAGATAATTTTGGAGGTAATAGACATTTCAGTACCACTTTGTCACAGAATTACTGGGCAGGAGAATTGCAACAACCCACAGAAATCAAGAAAACACAGTTGTTGTCTGAGTCTTATCTCACAACAAGTGATTTTGCTCCTTCACCTGCTTTCAAATCTCGCTTTCTACCATTTGCCTTTCATTTGTGCCCCACAGGTCTGTCAGCCCTCCAGATCCATTCTCCTTTAGGTTACCCCCTTGCCAAAGGTGTCCAGACTCAGTCCTACAGGGCATTTGATCAGGCTGTGAGATATTCCTCTGAAGACAGGCTTTTTTCAGATGGTGATGCGCAGAATCGCCCAAGTCATTCACCTCCCGGTTAGCAGTGAAGGCTGATGACAAAGCTTTGCCTCCTCAGCTATGCTGAAAACTGTTCAGTCACCACTGAAGCTCTGGCATATCACATATCCCACCCCTGGAGTGTCACAGGGAAGGTGGCCAGGTATCCTGCACATCTCACCTGCCTGACAGATCACAAACCCCCGTTCTGCAGGGGGGTCTTCCCTGGTGTGTAAAGCAGCACATCACTTTACAGCCTCACCCAAAAGAGGAGGCAGCATCATCCTCCTTTCCTACTTTGATACAAAAATCCCTGGTACCCACAGTAACAGCAGTTGCAGGCACCTCATCACCTCCTCCTGGACATTCGAGCCCAGAGATTTTCCAGGCTCAAACCCTGATCCTAAGGGAAGGAGATTATAGCAGCCTCTTTCATTAGCCAAGCTAAGGGAATAAGAATAAGGCAAGCGCTACCAATTATATTTCAACACAAAGCAGTACCCACTTAAGCACAAGCTAAAGGCCACAGCTCCGTTGTTAACAGGGGTGTTCTCACAAGAAAGCTTTGAACACACTGGGAGCATTAAAGAGAAGATGTCTCGCATGTGCAATTACTCAACACATCTTTAAAACTGCAAACACTTGTTCACATGTGGTGAAAATTAGAGCTGTGAGCACTTGGGGAAAAAAAAAAAAAAATCCCACCTGGCAGGCACACTCTTTTTTTTTTAACTTTAGAGTTTTATAGGAGCTCTCAGAGCTTGTTGGTCCAGTGAGAGCCGAACCAAAGTCGATGGAGGAAACTGTGAGGGAAGAAAAAGAAAATGCAGAGAAATGCGCTATTTTGGTCCTGAACTCAGCAAGTTTTTGACTGTCCCAGCCTGGTCCACCCTGAAAAAGGAAAAAAAAAATAAAATTTAAATATGTGTTTCTAGGTCTAAATATAAATATTGACAGTTCCTTGGCTTCTTTCTCCACTAGCCTGAAACGGTGAGGATTTTGCAAGATTTTCCACCCTATCCCACAGGTGGGTTTGCTCAGCAGTGTTCAGGTCTGAGCTGCTCTAGGAAAAGTGGTGCAGGATCCAACAATTCTCTGAGAATTCCTTTTTTCTGTGTCACCCTGGTCATGAACTCCAATGATCACAAAGAGCTAATGCCTACCCTGGACAAGCAGCACAGTTGGTGGGTACAAAGCAGCACCTCTAAGTCACAATCAGAATATTATTTCCATGGGATAAAAAAAAAATGTAATTAACCAAGAGGCTTAGACAGGACCACAGGCTTATAATAGATTCTCCAGACTATTTATAAACACACCAAAAACTGGGGTTGTCCAGCAGTCTGCTAGGACACTGTGCCACGCCAAATAGCTACTGCCAGAACTTTCCTGAATTTCATCCCAGTGGACTAAATGATCTCCAGAGGTCCCTTCCCACCCTAACAATTCTATCATTTCCCCACTACACGTCTCCTGCTACCATCTCAGAGAATACTTTTCATCTGGTTTGGCATTGCATGTTAATATTCAATATATATATATTGATATATATTATATTATATTATATATAATATCAATAGCATTCTGATGTTCCTAACACTGCCTTGTTTCTCCATGTTTCGGTTTAAGTGCTGAGAATAACATAAGGACACCAAACTGAATGGGATAACAACCGGATATTTGGCTGTTGCAACTGCCCTTTTTCCAAGTCAGGTCTAGAAACCCGGGCTCAGGTGTCCCAGCAGACACCTAAAAGAAGGACACAGCTAGGACAGGAAACCATTTTTGTTCCATCTAAGGGAGACATCTTTATTTAGCCAACTATTTGAAGGGGAAAAAAATTGGGGACTGCAGACAGAGATATTTACGTAGCCATGAAAACAAAGAACTTGAATTTTCCTGTAACAAAATAAATACTGTCCATGATGAAATCACAGATTTAACCCCTGTTTCTAGTTCAATATCCATTGCTTCAAGCAAAGGGCTCATTTCTAGTGTGAGCCCTGAGATGTTTCCTGCAGAAAGGCATTGGTCAGGAGGAGACACTAAACTCTTGGATTTGGCAGATACTCCCATGTCAGAGATGCACAGATTACAAACGTGAACTTTTTCCCCCACATCACTTCCCTATAAATAGCCTGACAAATTCATCAGTGCATCCAGTTCGACTGGATTTACTACCACATACAAAATGACATTTTAAGAATCCTCTTAAGCTTTTTGAGAACCTTGCAAGGAAGTAAAAAGCTACATGGAGCTTAGCTGAGATGAAGACAGGCCTTTTGAGCCAAAACTCATGGAAAGTGTTGACAGTTTAAAGAAAGGAGGAAGTCGGAGAATAGACGAGATCTGACTAATATTTTGCTGGTCCATCCAGAGGCTTGTTACAATTACCCCTTAATTTTTCCTTAGGGACTCATTACAGTCCAGATAGTAATATCTGCCTACCATTGGTCTTCCTTTTCTCCCCTCTAATGACAAAACGCTGATAGCCAGACATCATTCCAAACACATTTCCTTGTAATATAATAATGTTGGAGTAGCATCTGTGGCAGATAGAGGCAATTTGATGGGCTGTTTCAGCCAGAGGAACTAAAAGTGCTGTTCCTGTTTAACATTTCCAGACTGGAGTGGCCTGGGCAATAACCACAGTGATAGCAGAGCTCTAACAGCTACCATCAAACTACACGACTTGTATATTGGGACTAATTAAGTGATAAAACAGTTAAGTTCTGTACTGTTACTTCTCCACGGTCTGCCACTATTTAATACACGGTAGAGCAAACACTCAGCTGTACAAAAGGCAGATAGTGAGGTGTTTTTGCAAGGCAACATGACACAAATGCTTGATTCATGTGAAAGTGCCCTTGTAGTAATAAAAAAAAAAAAAAAGACCATACCAGGCCCTTGGAAAATAGTAAGCCCCAAATATAAGCTTTCTTATCTGAGTTGTCAGCATAGAAAAAAGAGCTTTGAGCACTGATTCTTTACTGTGGAAATTTCAGAAGTGATGACATACAGAGGGAGTCGTGTTTCTTCCCCTGAGACTTGTTTGTAATGCCAATTTACCAAATGATGTGGCAATTACCCCGAGTTTGGTCACATATAAACGTGTTCCTGAATGTGGGTATATTGCTAACATCTGTTGTTAGTATTAAGAAAAATTTGCATGGTTGAAAACTAAATCCGAGTTAAAATTGAACACTTGGAGTCATAAAAAATTAAATAAGAAAATCAGGGCAATTGAGAAACTCTGCAAACAGACAACGGTCCTCTGTGTTGATTCATTCACTAATTTTACTAGTTTTAAATGTAACTAGATCACAAGACTTGATATTAGGCAATGCCAGAAGAAATCCCAAGCCTAACCAGCAGTAAATTCTTTTTCCGTGTGACATTTGAAGATTGTGGCTCAGAACCTAATATCAGGCTTGCTGAAAGATTCTGGAAACACATCTCTGCAAAATGAATTGCACCAAAAAAAAAATTTATTCCTCTCTCTTTTTTAGAACCTCAGAAATGGATCTTTTCAAATCAAAAACATGGAAATCCCTGCATCAGCAGTGGTGTGTTTTTTTCCTGATGTTCCACTCTGTTCTTCTACATCACTCTTAGCAAACAGCTTCTCTTTAATGGAGGCTTTTGTAACAGCCCTAATAAGTTTCTGGTATGAAGCATTCCCAGGATTTGAGCTACTGCACATGCCCTTTACAAGAAGCAGGATGGGCTAAAGCTGGGCTGGCCCCATGATTTTATCCCTTCCTTCTTAGGTATATTAATAATCATAAGATGGTTTGGACCTTAAAGCTCATCTCATTCCAATCCCCCTGCCATGGGCAGGGACACCTTCCATTATCCCAGGTTGCTCCAAGCCCCATCCAACCTGGCCTTGGACACTTCCAGGGATCCAGGGGCAGCCACAGCTTCTCAGGGCAACCTGTGCCAGGGCCTCCCCACCCTCACAGGGAAGATTTTTTCCTAATATCTGATCAAAACCGATTCTCTTTCCATTTAAAACCATTCCCCCTCGTCTTGTCACTACAGGCCCTTGTAAAAAGTCCCTCTTCATCTTCCTCTCAGGTTCCCTTCAGGCCCTGGAAGGCGGCAATTGGGTCACCCTGAAACCTTCTCTTTTCCAGGCTGAAAAACCCCAGCTCTCCCAGAGCAGAGGGGGGCCAGTCCTTGGAGAATCTCTGTGTCCTCCTCTGGACTCGCTCCAGCAGGTCCACATCCTCCCTGTGCTCTGGACCCTGGATCTGGAGGCAGTTCTGCAGGTGGTTCTCAGCAGAGCAGAATGGAGGGGCAGAATTCCCCCCTCACCTGCTTCCCAAGCTGTGGGAACAGCCCAGGACACGACTGGCTTTCTGGGATGCCAGCTCATAGTGCCAGCTCATGTCCAGCTTCTCACCCCCAGCACCACCAAGTCCTTCTCCCTCTGTGCCATTAATGAAGACATTAAATAACACTGCACCTCTTGGCACGCTATAAATTTTCTGCTTCTGAATCCTACACATGATCCCTGGCATCCATAATCTTAAATTAGAGGATTATCCATAATTTACTGCCAAAGAACAGAGGGCTCAGATACTTCACGTTGGCTCAGGACAATTATACCAGGAAGCGAAAGCTGTTTTCCTAACACTGAAGGCAGCCTACCCAGTGGGCCAGGGAGCCCAGACCGATGCCAGTATTGCACAACTACTGTTTTGCAAACCTAAGGAACTCCTTGTACAAAACATTTAATCATGTAAAAGTAGATCTATTGTAAAGAGGATTTGAAACTATATTTTCACAAATTCTTATTTTTTAAATGTCTTCTCTCGAATGTTTATTCAAACCCCAGTGGAACAGCTCAGTACTTGAGTTCAGAATTGCTGCCAGCATCCCATCTGAGCGTCAGCTCGAACCACTGGGCTGCTGCATTTCATTCAGGCCTTGGCCCGCAAAATGACTGCCTGTGTCCCTTAAACACATCCATGCAAAAGTACAGCTCCCAGTTTGAAATGCTCAGCTCCCCACAGCTCCCAGTTTGAAATGCTCAGCTCCCCAGAGCTGCAAAGCAACTGCACCAGTTACTGTGCTGGGAGCCAGCAGAGTCTGGAGCAGGGAGAGACACACCGAGGGCAGGAAAAGCTCCCACTACACAAATTCTGTTCGTGAAGTCAGAAGAGAAATGAATCATTCTCAAACAGTAGACATCTAAAGGCTGGACGGAATGATTTCTAAATATTAGTCAGACCAAAAACAACACGCTGCTGGAATAATGAGGGTATATAAGAAACCAACAAAAGCCAGGAAACTCAAAGCTGAGGCTAAAATTCCACTCTTAATTTAGGACTGTTTTCTTTCTTAAAGGATACTGTTCAACTTGGTTGGGGCCATGTGAGGTTGTTTTCTCAAGGTTTACAAAACACACACAAGTAAAACTTTTTATATATTGGTTTTTATATTTATATATCTTTATATATTTTATATATTTATATATATTTATTTTATTATTATTATTATTCCTCAGCAAATGCAAAAGGAATAAACTATTAGGGTTTTGAATTCCAGATGTGTTACTTCCATTACTCTAAGTCACAGACCAAATCAGCCCTACACCAGGATGCAAACCACAGATTAAAGCCTCCTGTCCCTGCAGCTTATAACCAGGAGGAGAAAAGGTGGCAGATGAAAGCAGAACAGGGAGAACCAGACCCAACGGTGTGGTTGCACTAATGATGCACTGGGAGCACAGTTGCCTGCACGGGGGATTTGGAAGCCTGCAGTGATTCTCAAGAGCAGCAGGGGAAAAAAAAGCAGGTTAGAGCAGCAGGCATGTAAAGTTTCTTTGAAGGAAGATAAGGCACTAAATAATACACTGCAGACTCCAGAGGGGTACTTCCATGAGAGTGGGCAAAGGAAACAGCTCAACCCTTCCCCATTCCTCTTCTTGCTCCTGAGCTGGAGTAAAGGAATTTTGTTTGTATTTACTTTACTGGTTTGTATTTATACAAGGCCAGACGTGGGCATGTTTACTCATGCTGAGCCCTGCATTTGTTTGCAAACAGTCCCACAGGATTCAGCAGGGGTACTACTGAACATCACCAATTACACCAGCAGAACCTGACTCCAGCAGATCTCAGACAGCTAACTAAGGAAAAGGTTGCCTTTTTCTAGTTCTTTTTTTCTTTTCTTTCCTCTTTTTCTTTGTTCCTTTTCCTTTTTTTTCCCTTTTCTTTTTCCAGGCCCGTAATGACCCTTGATACAGTCATGCCATATGATGGGTGAGCAATTAGTTGATGGGATGGGCTAAAATGGTTATAGTAAATGGGGTTACACCAGTCTGGTAACCGGTTACCTGTGGGCTTAATTTTGGGACCAGTGCTCTTTAATGTTCTTACAAGTGATCTGGAAGCAGGAATCAAATGCATGTTAAGCAAATTGGCTGATAATACTGAACTATGAGGCCTGTGGAGTCCACTGAGAGTTGAGAGACCTTAGAGAGAGGTCTGGACAGACCAGAGAGCTGGACAATCACCACCTGTGACAGGAGAAACTGCCAGAAAGTGCCTCACCTTGAGTCCTGTGCGCGCTTTTAGGCACCACAACATAATAACTACTGGATGTGTCCAGAGGAGCAGGGGCAAGATGGTGAAAGGTCTTGAAGGCAACACTTCTGAGGGGCAGCTGAGGTCCCTTGGCTTGTTCAGCCGGGGGAAGAGAAGTCTAAGGGGTGACCCCATCTCAGTCCCCCTTTTTCCAGGGGACAGTGTGTGTGTGTGTGGGGGGGGTTAATCTCCTCACTCTGGTCATCAGCAAAGGAGCACGAGGCAATGGAATGAACCTGCGTCAGGAGAAGTTCAGACTGGAAAAGTTTCTTCACTGTGAAGGGTGGCTGGTCACTGGAACAGGGTCCTCAGGGAAGAGGTGATGGCACCAAGGCTGTCAGAGCTCAAGCAGTGCCCCGATGAGGTGCAGGGAGTTGGACTCTCTGCTCCTCATTTGTTCCCTCCAACTGGAGATATTCAGTGATTCGATGATGCTACCGGTTTCAGAAGGCGGGCTTTTCTGGAACATCGGGGTGCTCTTCACCCCCGCACCGTTACGAGATGAAATCCCTGAACGACTGTGGGTGACCCCGGACCGCAGCTGGGCATCCCCCCGGCAGCCCTGCCCTCCCACGGGGAGCAGCCCCATCCCTCTGCCTGGAAAGGGGTGCAGATCCCTGCAGGACGGGCTCCTTCCCTCCCGGCACAGTCCCTGCTCTCAGCCCCTGCCCTGCCGGAGCCTGTGGCTTTCCCCGAGCACGGAGGGCGGTGCTGCAGAGCCGTCTGCCCGGCAAAGGACGCGGGGGAAGGCGAACGGTTTGGCATCCCGATCTCTGCCTCTGCAGTGGGACGACTGAAAACGCCAGGAAAGCCGCGCTGAAAGCCACTAGCACTATTGCCTTTTTTTTTTTTTTTTTTTTTCCTTGTTCCCAGAAGAACTGTCGAAGCATAAATTTTGTTAGGAAAACAAATCTTGCATCACCGCTCCGGGACTGACTTTGTTATTGTATTGACTCAACAATGACATTGAAAAACATCAATTCTTTGACGTTTTAGAGAATGAATGGGGAGTTTGTAATTACTTTTCATTTTTAATTATAGAAAGGGCTCAGAATAAAAGAATATATGATGTGTCCTGAGGCTACCTGCATATTTTACTATCGAATTACCTCTAATTTAGCCATTGAAATGCAAGAAGAGAGAGCACTTGCATATAACAACATGAAATGTCTGTCTTAGTCCATCATTCATTTGGCTCTGCTCCACAGAACAAGAAGAACTTTTCATTCAGGTGTGTTTATGATGAGTAAACTTGACCAGATGTTAAGTCTCCTTTGTATTTTAAAGTGTTTTATGGCTGACATTAGTCAGCTGGAAGAGGGCAGATCATTTGCATTCCCCTGTACGCTTTTTTCAGGATCAACCTTCCCCAGAGGAGCACGGGACTACATGAAAATGTAGAGAAGAAAGAAATGAACTCTTGCAAACGTAACAACCTATAGCACAGAGCTGAATAAATTGCTTTGATTTACTGGATGAATTCTGTAAATATTGAATGTTATGAGACTGCAGGTCCACTCCTTACCCACAGGGGAGATTAGAGCAAGAATTGAAAGCATATTCTCTTCCTTGTAGAAACGGTCCTGAAGATGCACACGGGTGAGAAAAGAGCCCTTGGCTTTTCACACACACTGACACACCAATGTTCCCATATTTGAAGGCTCCCCTCTCTAGGTGTCATTATTAAAGGAGATTAGAACACATGTGTCTAGGGGATTCAGGTCGTTTTCCCTGCACAAAATCAGTGTTGGAATTTCTGCATGACACACAAGAAAAAGAAAAAACAAACCAAACACTACAATATTTAGAGGAATTTTGGCCTCCAGGTGCGCTTAAAAAAATGATTGGCAGCCCTGAAATTCCATTTTTGTTTCTGAGCCTGAGCGTTTCCCTGCTCTGGGACGGTCAGCACAGTGGAGCTCAGGGTTTGCCTGACTGCAGGCACACGAAGGGGAAATGCAAAGCCTTACCTCCCATCAGTTTAGTGCCTGAGCCCTCAGGTCCCTGCAGCTTCAAAGATTTCTGTGCTGCAAAGCACATTTCCATCATGCAGCAGCCAGGATGATGCAACAAGGCATCTTTCCTGCATTGCTGTAAAAATTATGCTGGCAATACAATATTGCAGTTGGTTTCCTCACTGCAGCTGCTGGGACCTGGGATCGGTTCAGATCCCTTTGTACCTCAGCGCTTAAGAAATCACACCATTTACGGGATTAATACCCAATTATTGCTACTGGAATTTCTGCAGTGCTGTGGCTGGAGAGGCTCTTTCTAGCCTCCAAAAAATTTGCATTTTAGGCACTTCATTGTTACAAACAGAAGCCGAGGGGGGAAAGGTTCCCTTTGAAGTTAAAGGAAACAGCAAGCTTATTTTTGCTTTATGGATGCAAATTACTGTCAAAGTAGTCTTTAAAAGAACCTGACTGGCAGGAGGCAAATCCTTCCTCCACCTCACTTTAGAGTGTTTTGTTTTCCCAGAGTCTTTTCTAGCCACTGGCCTCTTAGAAACACAAATCAGTGCATCACTCACCTCGGCTGGGAGCAGGAACATCCCAGGAAAAGCAGGTGTTCACAACGATTGGTTGAAAAAAACTTTACCTACATCCCAACCACATGGATCAATGGATAAATAAGGAAGAACGTAACACAAATAAGGCATAGCGTCCTACAAATTAATTTACACTGATCAAATAACTATCGAGAGAGAAACTGTGTGGAAGGAATACTAATCTGTATCTTAGGCAATGATAGCAGGTGCTCCATCTGTTAGGGGAAATCTTATTTAACTCACATAAATTGCAGAAACTAAGTTATTTGCAGACATCCCTGGGCATCTACAATGCACAATGACTTCGCTGAGGTAAGACATGGGTGTTCTAGCATATCTGTTATTCTAAGTGCTACATCAGCTAAAATTTTTAACATTTTTTTTTTATTATTCTTATTATTTAGCACCTAAACCATTGAAGGTCACAGGACTGATTTACCCCCAAAGGCTAGAATTTTCAGACTCACTGGAGTATTTTGCTTTTCCTACTCCTGGCAATAATTTTCTCACCAATAAGGCAATAATAAGATATGAACTTCCAGGGAAGAAGACATCAGATTGCTGCAAATTATATTCATCGTGACAAGTGGCCTTCAAGTAGATTTCATTGAGTAAATAAATAAAACCAATTCTGGTTTCACAATCCAAATACTCCAAGAAGAATTTCCACCCTGGCATTAATACAGGTGACATGATGTGGGGAAATATGAAAGGAGATTGTTTTAACTTGAATTATTGCAATAGGTATTGCTTCTGAGGAAATATTTTGACAGTTTGACTCTCAAATGTAGCTTTATTGGGGTTTTTTTTTCTGCTGTTGCATAAAAGGTATGCAAATGATAGGGTCTTAAAAGGTTGGTAGAATCAAGGTAATTACTAGACAAAAAGCAAAATTAGCATCCTTAGTTGCTCTCACATAGACATCAAGAACCTTTGAACCCGAGGAGAGTGAGAACAAAGAATTAAGACATAAGCAGCTAACCCATCAAAAGAAAAATAAAATGCAGTTGTCTAACAATCCCAAATTTCTCTGGGGGGTTTGAGGTGGTTCTAAAGGTTCTCAGCTGTTTTCTTATGGAAAAGATTCCTCTCTGGAAGGTGAGAAACAGCAACAAATATCCTTCTCTCTTTCAGGTGCTCTAAGGCTGGCTCTGTAAAAAGGAATCCATCAGAAAAGCAGTAGCAACCACCAAGGACTAAAGAAAAGCAGTGCACTTTCTGACCTGATTCAGACACCTAGAGAAGAGTTTAGCTACTACATCCAGAGTTATCAATGTCCAGAGCTTTGAGCACCATAACATCACCTGCATTAGCACTGCAGGCACCTGCGAACTGCGGTTCCATGGGGTCACTACCTTGGTCAGAAACACAGTGGGGCATTAGGAAAAAAAAAATAGCCCCGTTTGCCAGACTACCACCCTTGAATCCCAAACCCCCTACCTCTGGTAAACGTGTCTCAACATTCCTCTTATTTGTTTCTTCTCTTTATCCCAAGAGGGAGTAAATCTCTTCAAAGAAAACAAACAATAATAAACCCCAACTAGAATCGACTGGTTTTTATGGCTCTTTAATTTTCTTCGCTTTGCATGAGGTTTTGAGGTTTATGATTGCTCTTAAACGTAACAAAGGTGACCTGGCAAAAGGTCCACCAATCTGTGCAATGGAGCTGGAACACTGAAAATACATTATTATTATTTTCCTTTTAATATTATAATTTTATTAGCTTAAAGAACATGCTTTGAAATCATGCCAGGAATTCACATTAAATCCCTAAAATGAATAAAATGAGCGAGACAGAGACGTAGCTCTTAAGCCAGTTCTGTTGTAGCCTCAAGATGAAAGCGCTGAAACTTTGGACCCTTTTAAGAGTGCTTGCCTCCAGCCTCTAGGAGAGGGATTATGGGAAGAAGAGCTTTGCTTATTCCCACTGGTGGATAAGTTGTTGGAAAGGGAGAATAACTTGTGATGTGGTTGAGCACAAATGCTGACGCGAGGGCTGCAGGTCATTTTTCCATCGTGGACTTGCTGAGGTAGTTTCATGTTCATTAGAAGGGCTAACTCAGAGACACAGATATTATAAGAGCAGAGTGAAGGTTATACATGGAATTTATTAGAGGCATTTGCAAAGAAAGCAATGCCAAGGGAAGCTACCAGATCCAGCAATTTCAGATGTTGGTAAGATTGATATGCCTGTAGAAACATAAAACCCAGGTGTGACTCCATGAACGTGCACAGAAGGTAAAATACAAGTACCACAGTGTGGATGTGAAGGGTTCAGAAGATGCACCAGAACACCCTGGATCAAGACACGCTTTCCAGCCGTTATTATTCATCCAAAAGGTAGGGAATATCTGCTGGATTAAAGCCACGCCGCTCAAAGGGAGATGAAGTGTGCAAATCTCAGACAGCTTCCCCTTGCCGTGGCTGGTGGAACGGTGCTCCATGCACAGCCCTGCTCTGTGACGTGCTGTAAGTGTTGCTGTCAGTGCTGTACAACGCAGACTGCCCCGTACTGGGGCTTCCTTTCCATGGAACCTAACACACAGTTAAAAAAACCAAAACCTGTTCAGTATACCCAGATTACCCTCTGGCAAGAGGCCGGCACACATCAGGACAGCGCGGGTCTACTGATTTAGCAGCCAGAAGAATCCTTCTGCTCAAGAAGAGCTCAGATTCACAGCAAACTAAATTAATTAACAAATCCCCAAATCAATAAAACCAGTGAATGAGATGCCAAAGTAATTTCTCAGACTGGAATGTGCACACCAACACGCAGACACTAGCCCACTGATACTTCCACGGTGCTCAGGACTGCAGCTCCATAAAACCTGAAACCATTCAAGCTTGCACTGCTCTTTTCGTTTACCATCAGACAAGCATGGAACTAAGTCACTTCATACTCATTTGCAGAATAACACAGGCACTGTGACATCTGCCATGAAAGCAAAACAGCCAAACGCATCATTTAGCCCTGTTAGATCTTTACAACTTGTACAGGGCTGATCTTGTGTGGACAAGAGAGATAATTTGTGATGTCAACCGAAGTGAATGCTCACGTATGTGCAAAACCCCAAACCGTCACTGGTGCTGCATTTATGAAAGGATCAAAACAGAAAAGAAAAAAAAAAAAAAGAATTAATGTTCCTGCTCCTCCTGAACTGTGGCTAACACAGAACTATTGACACCGCCAGGCAGCTGTTCTGGGACACCTCCGTCTCACAGGAGGCACAACGAACAGCACAGCCATCAGAAAGCAAGGAGTGTGTGCGCTTTCCCCAGTAGTGTCTTCTGGGAAATGTTTACAGAAAGCATAAACAAATCAATTATTTACAGATCATAAATCTGTGAACCGATACAACCACAGATTATTCATTCGCGGGCTGGTGGAGGGATTTTCCCCTGTTTTGCACACACGCTGTGGGTTGGTGTCTGAACAGACCGCATCACTGCGAGTCCTATTACATACATTTTCCAAACATTCAGCACTAGTAAGTCCTAAACTTTTGGCCATACTTTCCAGGAAAACCAAGTCCTAAATATTTGCTCATACTTTCTAGGAAAACTAGGGACAAAATGGGAGGCTGTCAGTAGCTACACTGGCTTCAGTGTTCTATCCCAGCAGAACTGCAGTTGGAAGCCCTTCCTTTGAAGCCTGCGAGAACGAAAAGCACATTTTCATGGAAGTTACTTTTGTGGTTGTTGAGAAGTCGACTTTAGTCAATCTGCAATATTATTTCTAAAGTAACATTACGGAAAGATAAACTTTTAATAATTGTCTACAAGACTAAATTCTGTAAATCTACCACTGAAGTCAGGAGAGAACTTGTGAATGACTAGACCTGGCACTGTGACATTAATGGCTGGACTTGGTGATCTCAGAGGTCTTTTCCAGCCTTAATGATTTTATGATTTTAACAGCAATTTTAACCACTGTCAGTGTGCCATTTACGAGTGTAAATAAAACTCACACCCTAAAGAGCCTTTTTGTATTCTATTCTTTTACAGCAGACTTTTGTGTCTGAACACAATTTTTAAGTGTTTGTTAATGAAATACTTCCTTGTCCAAAGTTAATAAAGAGATTAGTAGCTGGGATAATGAGAATTCTGGCAAGACAAGAAAATAAGGAAGGAGAAAGAAGAAGGAGGAACCTGACAAGTTAATGATCCATTAATGTAAACCCTGGATCAGTTTGGATCCTGCATGTTTCATTACTGTACAATAAATTAAATTGATAGCCACGAAAATCTATGTGGAGGCAAGAGAGCTTCTGTTTAAATTCACTGGATGGACAACTAAGATGTTCCTTAAAGGTTTTCAGTAGTATCTTACTGTAAGGGAGCTTTCTAGTATTAAAAGAATTGCAGTACACAAGTGAAAGCAAACCAGCAGTGGCTGGCTGGGTGTGTCACAGCCACCTTCACGTGTTCAAGAACCCCAGGAAAAAATAAGTAAGGAATGGGAATTAAAAGTCCCATTATGCCATTGATCATGTTTTAAAGAATAACATAATAAGGCTTGACACACAAAATATAATTATATATTGGGAAAGCAAATGGTATTGTTTAAGAGAGAAAAGGCAAGTTGCTTCTCTAGATGAGGACTTGACTAGAGGGCCAGACACAGTTACACTGAGATATCTTGTCCTTACATGCATTTGCAAATACTCCTCTTTTCTCCAAAGCTCCAAGTTCTGGAAATGTTTTCCAGGACTGTGATAGATCCTGAGCTGTCATCAGCAAACATCCAGTAGAGGTGTATTGCTGACACAGTAAAGTTCAATTAGAAACTATTTAAACAACACAAAAAATCAGATTTTTTTTTTCGCCAGCTTCAGATTTTTCCCCGGAATGTTTACTTAAAAAGCCATAATTGGTCAAATTCTTTTTCTTCCCACAACCACATTAAATTATTTCTGTACTTACAAATCAGGATGTTTTCCCTTTTGTGGCACATTCAAGCCTTATTCAGCAACAATCTATGTATAATTGGAAAAGAGATAACGAACATGGCCTTGAATATGTGGAGCACAAGGAAGTTTAACGTGATGGCTCTGCTACACGGACGTGGAGCAGGGTTGGAAGCCAGCGAAGAGCGGAGTAACGAGGACCTATTTTTAAGCATCCACTTTTCGTTTAAGAGATGCTGCTTGACACGAACGGCGTAACTACCTAAAAAGGCTCCATTTAGAAGAGGGACCAGATATATTCCAGAGATATTGTAACAGAGCGGGTTTGGAATAACAAGAACGGATGGGGGTTGTTTGTTCCTCTGGGTACACGTGTGCAGGACTGCGAGGTGGCCAAGAGAGGCTGCAAGGCACTGTCAGCCCTCAGCAAGGAAAGCTCAAGGCCACGTGGCTGGTTTTGCAGCAAAGCAGAAGCATAAGCTGTCCTGGAAGGCTGCAGGAGACCTGTATTCAACTCCAACTGGAACGGCAGATCCAAACCCCAAAAATGCGTGTCCTGAACGCAGGAGAACCCAACTAATTTTTTGAGCCCTTAATTAGAGGGAATGTGACTTAAATTCTAATTTTTACGGCTTTTGGGGGGGGGGGAAAAATTATTTATAGAAATTATTTTGGGGAAAAAAAATGGTTATAAATAGGGCCAATTATGAGTCACATCTACCAGTTAACTGAAGATCAGAATGAAAACTCCCTCCCTGCTCCCCAAAGCTTATCTCATCCCTGCACAACGACAATTAGGAAACGAGTGCGAGTCTGGTTCTGCCTCACAGTGTACCAGGAGGCACAGCAGAGCTGCTGCCCTGCTCTGCAGCTGCAGGATCCAACCCAGGATGAAACGGGATGGGAATTCATACAGCAAATTGTTCCTGAGACGTTGTCTAACCCTGGGCCCTGACATCACAACCTCGAGTGGTTACACTGAAACACAAATCCAAGGAAAAACACAGCACATAATTTTTCAGTCCTAAAATAAAATTGCTCAGCAACTCAGTGTGTCCTCTCATGCTGCTTCTCCCCATAATGAAGGGGGAAAAGCTGTTTTTAATGTAAGGATAAAAATAAAACATTATTTTGAAATATGTATTTAACAATTTTATCTATATTACATATACAAGGAGGCACTTGCTCTGTTACTTTTTCCCCAGTTTCTCTTTGCAGCTTCTGTATGATGTCCTAACCTATAAATGTACAAACTATATGTTTTATAGATGCAGTGCAAGCGAAGATCTACTCTGTCTGGATTATGGTGACACCCTTATGATCACTCTGCAATGAAGATTTTGCACTAAACTAAGCAAAACAAGTTCAGAACAAAGCTGAAGTAATAGAGAGGGTTCATATTGATCTCACTCCTACCAAAACTGATGTCTTTTTTTTTTTGGTGGTGCAGGCCAGAACAGCTTTGACCCATTGTTTTGTTCTGGTTTTTTTCTTTTCAATAATTTGTATTTGGTAGAGTTGTGCTAAAACAAACCCCAAAAGTACAATGATTGCTTTAATATATTATTTCCCAAAGCTGGAATCAGGGAAAAAGAAAACCAGCCAATGACCAAACAACCTTTTCCTGTTTTTTGTTCTAGCACATAAGGTGCCTTAACTGAACTGGCCTTAGCTAAATAAAACCTACTGCAGCTCTAACAGGCTGAATCAGCCTGTGGGTTGTTAACAATGGGCAATTTGCAGAGTTTCTTGCCCTAGAATGGTGGGATTTGCTTTTAAAAAATAGAGGTGGAGAAAACACTAATTGCCACAAGAATTCTGGCAAACTCCACTACAGCAATAATGCTGCATTCAAGCATTATTAAAAATAAATTATTAGTTACAAAGGTACATTTGAAAAGCAATATAAATACCTGAAGATGATAGGTGTGAAGCCACTTTCATTACTTTCCATTAATTTCTCCTCAACGTGACTAGTGTACAACTTTTAGTGTACCATACATTTTAATTTTGTCCCTTTTTTCCTGCCCAAAGGGGATAAAGGTTTCTAACAGCTTTATTTTCTACATGTGCTCTCGCGATAAGTGCGTTAAAGACAGTGAAATATTCAGTTACTACAGCAATAGGAGCAATAACAGAATTTATATTAACATTTCTAGGTGTGCAAGAACTCACACAGGGGTTTCACATGTATGAAGGGGCTTGGTAAAGAAGAAATTACTTATGAAAAAAACTCGCTTTTACTTCTTCTAAAATGAAGTGTGTGTTGAAAGTACACAACAGTTGATATGATGCCACGTGTGCACGCAGTGCTTAGTGAAGTACTGGAAATGTCTCCAGAGTGTAAAATCACTGCTCGTTACGCCGTCAAGCTGTGCTGCCAAAATTCTGTTTCACAATGATTTACCAAATTCTGGGGGTCTAAGAGACAAAATCAAATTCAGATATCTCCCTGTAGTGAAATTTGCCTTAAACAGAGTTGTGTTACAAGTATTCACAGACATCACCAAGCAAAGCAAAATCTAAACTAATGGGGAGATTCCAACATGATGAAGTGCTTGATCATATTTGCTGAATCTTATCCCAAAGGCTGTTTCCAGGATATAATCTGCAACATCTCCTTACGTTGTTGGTGCAATTGTCCTCAATGTTTATTGAAGCCTATTTCCACTGAGTTAAAAATATTTGGTGGATTCTTTGTTGAAAAAATGTCTCTTTGCTTTCCTTCTGCAACAGAAGGTGTAAAGCACAGAACTTGTGCGGTGCTACTGCAATTTTTGGTTAGTTTTGGTGCTGGAGGCTTAATGGACTGGTGAACCTGGCAAGGCTCTGACCTTAAGCCAGCCTTAGTCCTGGGCTGACTGAACCCTCACAGATCCCACAGTGCTCTTCTCCTCCAGGAAGGTGTGGAAAGACATGGAATGGCCTTTTTTATAAAGCACTCAGCCGTTGTATCCTTGGAGCAGGAAAAATCCCCTTGGCCCATGAGGTCCACTCTTTATATCCCTTGATTTCAATGAAATAAGAAGGCTTATTGCATAAAACAGCATAAAACACCGTTTCTTTCCAACTACACTTACGGAGGGCTGCCAGCTCTTAGATAACTGCCCATGTTATGAGCCTTCAGCCACTTTTTAAGCAGGAATTTAGCCACTATCAAAGGTCAGCTTTCAGGTTTTCCATGGAGGAGTTTATAAAATACCCGTAAAGCCAGATTTTAGTTTGTGCTAAATCTCTGTTAGGCAAATTTTATAGGAAACATTTTCATCAGTCCTGTACTGCTGGGTCCCAGATGATTTTCTTCTGGGACTAATGCAAAAAAAGCGATTGCCTCTTAAAAATCCTTCTTGGGCTCATACATCATTCTTGCTGGTATTTAGGCCTTTTACTGAGAGAAGGTTAATCTAAATAATTTATCAAACATGCATCATGACCATTTTTGCTGTATCACTGTTCTTTCATTGGAAAAATACCACACTGGCCTGTAGGGAAATGTGTAATTCATTGCTGTATGACATGAAGAAGAAGATTATTACACTATCATAAACATCACCAGGAACTGTGAGGCCAAAGGACACAGAATGACTACTCATTTTAATGGTATTTGGGTGTCTAAACTCCCGAGCTGGCTCTAAAAACCTTAAGCCAGAAAGCTGCAGAGAGCTCAGCCCAGCACATGGCTTGCAACAGGGAGCTCAGTCTGCTCTGATCTGCAGCTTCTCTGCAGCCTGTTGCTCAAATCCAGCTCCAACGTTTTGGTTTGGTCCCTTTATATTTGGTTTTTTTCACATTTAGTTATCCTTCCTCTCAATACAGTGCAGTTTGAGCATGTTTTGCAGC
This sequence comes from Pseudotriccus pelzelni, assembly GCA_035584735.1. Taxonomy (NCBI): domain Eukaryota; kingdom Metazoa; phylum Chordata; class Aves; order Passeriformes; family Tyrannidae; genus Pseudotriccus; species Pseudotriccus pelzelni. The sequence continues at coordinate 31,869,435 of JAWMRA010000162.1, forward strand.
TCCCTGGTACGCACAAGTGTGTATTGTCGTGTTGCTACGATGCAACAATGACTTCCAAATTATTTTTTTCTTAAAACATCCACTCAGTGACACACAACACGAATTGAAATGGTCATGCAATATGGCAATATAGGCAGGATCCAAAGGGATAAATAATAGCTGTTTCCTAGAAACTGGATAGCCCTGGCTCTGCTGGAACACCAGTGTAAACATCCTAAACTGGGAATTAACGAGAGGGTACGAATCCAGACCCATGCATATGACAACAATCAGGAGTAAGAGGGCTCACAGGAGCACTGAAAAGGGCAGTGGGCAGAACAAAGTGCAGGAAGAACATCCAACTGTGATGCCAAAGCCCTGGAAGCCCAGCAGACACACAGCCACGCTTGTGTGGAGAGGAGAAAAGGGAAAATCCACGGAACAGCTTGTGGATGTGCAGTGTGCTGAGGAAGCATTTCAAACATACTTTCCACCCGAGGAGCATTTATTGAAAATATTCTACATTCTTGTAGAGGCAGAGGGAACAGGTCTGGAAAATTTCCAGGACCTCTAACCATGAAGTCGCCATAAACACAGAGGTCTTTGGAGACCCTGGATGTGGCTGCTGTTCTGCTGACTGTGCCCTTCCTGAGCACCTCGTTTCAAAAGTGCAGGCTGTAATTATTCCCCCATTCTCTTTCCTCCAAATAGCGTCAATTCTGGCTGTGTGCTTGAGGAGTAATATGATTTCACATTTTTATACAGCATTTTACACGTCCCAGGCACCGAGAGGACATTCATCCAGCCTGAAAGGGCTGCAGTGAAGTGGGTGGGTAATTGTTACTCTCATGCTTTTTGCAAAGCACTGGAGAATTGAGATTTGTCCCCAGAGAGTATCCAAGCCAGAATAAGGACTCAGGGCTGTGTTCATCCAGGCAAACCTGGACTGAGCAGGAGACAGGGGAGGAGAGGGCTGTGCAGAGCAGAAGGACTGAAATTTATTTTTTGTTTTGATGCAGCAATTCAAGGATAATTCTGAGATGCCGATTTCTTTTTTTTCTCTCTCATGACTCACACAAAGTTAACTACAGAGTGATTTTCAGTTACAATACAGTTATGGGACTGTTTAGTGTGTCTTTTTGAAGAAAATAAATCATAAATGTGTGTTGAACCTGGAATATACCCTGTGAGCTATAAAGTTCACAAAACTACTCCATTATGTGAGTGGGGTCTGCCCATAACTTGATGAATGTATTGCCAGATTGAAAAGGAAAAAAACCCCTTTAGTATGGCAAAAAGTATGAAGGCTCATATGATTTGAATTAAATTCAGATAATAACCGTGCTTGGCTTAGTGGTGTTTGGAAAGAGAGTTTGAAATTCTCCTCAGTGACATTTCTTAGCTTAACTTTAAAGGAGAGCTATGACTGACTACTGCTTTCAGAGGAAGAAAAAGAGTTTAAATCCTGTACTAGAGCCTCTTGCTCCTTCCAAAGCCTATTTCCTTTTGAAATGATATTTAGAGATAAAAGGGAGGGGGGGGGGAAGGATGAGAGCAAGCAAGGTATACATCTGCACAAAAATGCCCATCCACCTCTGTATCCCACCCTATAAACACACACACTGTAAATAAAGATACGTTAGTCACTGTGTGTCTGTGGACAAGGCATTTCTTTTTGTCTGCATTTAACACAACCATTTGATCAGGCAAGTTCCTGAGCACAGGCAAAGGCACAGCATTACTGGAATTTGGCCATTTGCTCTTGCCCAGGTAATAAAAATCTTCTTCTGAAATCCGTAGCAAAATACTAAAATCTGATTTCAGACAGTATCACTTATCAGTCAATTCCCGTGAACACATTTCACTGCAGTGGTAGCAACACAAATATTTTTCCATAATTAAGGGTCTGGCAGCTGAGAAAAGCACAGTGGGAAGGAAGAGCCAAACCAATGTGATGCTATAAACACACTCCCACCATTCCAGTAGGAACTTAGAGCAGCCTCCAGAACGTTGTAATTTGGGTTGGCAACAACGGCTCCGGTAAGACAAGAGATCAGAGACCTGCCATGTGCTTGATCAGCCTCCTCCAGCCCTGATATTCCCCCTTTTCTTGAAGTTCAAAGTCAGTTTATCCAAGGATTTTCAGGGGAGGGAAACTTCAGCTCTCCTTTGACAGCCTCAAAGCTGTTTTGTGGTAGAGGCAAGCTATTGAAATGCACCCCTGGCACCAAAGTGCTCTCAGATCACAATGCCCATTGTAGTTACAAAGGCTTCAGTAACAGCGAGGAAAACAAATAACTCACAATGGAAGACATTGTTTGTCCACAATCGCGTGGTTTTCCTGGTTTACAAACATGGAAGTGCATAGTTTCCCTCACTGCATCCCACCAGGCATCGCCAAAAACAATTTACAAGGAAGCAAATTAAAACAAACCACGAATAAGAAAATAACTCCTCTAGAAACAAAGGCAATTGTGCTACAACTCGTATGCGTGCGTGTGAATTTCTTATACCATACACCCAGCGTCAAGCAAACAACTTCCACCGGAGGGCTTTTGAAGCGCTACGAACACGGAACCATCCCCTCAGATTTGTGCATGTTTTGGCTCAACAACCCTTCCTCAGACCCCAGATGGTGCAGATGTGTTTCAACAGCTGCCCTGGCTCTCTCTGTAGTGCCAGTGTAATGGGTGAGCAAATGCACGAATGCCCTACCATCAGCTGATTAAACAGGACCTTCCAGACCACCAAAACATTCTCCAAAAAATACGTTCTGCCCACGATACCTGGGTGCAGCACCACCCAGCACAGCTTTCCCTTTCCAGGAGATGTTTTCTGACATGCTACTAAAAGCTTTGTGACTTTACTGATTAGATTACCTGTTAGAAAGGAACCGGCTCCACACTGGTCTTGTCAGGAAGGAGAACCTGTTCTCTTTATCCTCTGAGCTCGAGTTTGCTTCTCTGCTGCACAAGAGCTTGGGAATTTACAGAACCCAGATCCAAAATTTCTCTCTTCAGCAAACTCCAGCAGCGATGGCTCCAATCAACCTGCTATAACTGCCCCCATGCTCAGGTGTGCCCTATTTCAGTTCTTATTTATGACCCTCCACACCTGTGAGCGGTGTGATCTCTGGAGGCAAATCAGCAAACCAGCCCCTAAGGGCGTCCCTGAGAGACGCTGTGACAGCAGAGCATCGGGACTTTCTCCAGCTGCAGCCGAACGAAATGTCTGAGTGAATTCTTTGTGCCCGTATTTTGAAGCCCAAACCAGCTCACGGGCACCTGCAGCCCTCAGAAATAATAAGACCAGCCCCATAGTGTGAGACGGTAAAGAAAGGAGCAGGAGGTGGCGAAGCTGTGTGAGAGCAGTGGTTGTGGAAGATTGCAAGAGGAGGGGAGGAAAGGGTGGTGTCACCGGAGAAGAAGGGCTGCGTGGAGCAGAGGAGATGGGCAGAAACAGGACTGAGGAAAGGGGGATTATTTGAAAGAAAAAGTGGCTTGAAATATATAAACTTGGAACTCTACCACAGGCAGGATAAAAGGCAGGTGAAGCTTAGGGAGGCACAAGGAAAGGGAAACAAAAAGCACATTTTCCCAGGGACGAGGACAGAGCAAGGCCAAACTGCAGTGGTGCTGTCAGCCTCATTGCTGGGCCTGTCTCATCTTTAACTGCTCCTCACTGTGTCATCCACAAATTCTTACACTGATAGCTTCCCAGAATATCTCAAACTGCCCTATTTCCCCTAAAAATAAACCCTTTGTCTCAGGTATCACACGTGTAGTCTGATTCAATTATAAATTCCTTTACATGGCAGATTATTTGTGCTGTATGTCTTGCTCTGAAGAGCCTACGACAAAAGCAACGTGCAAGCAATCCTGTCACCATTCTGATAAGCTTACACTCCTAATTTTGTCTTTTTTCTGCTGATTTTCTTCTAATTAAACGCACTCTTTGTGAAAATAAGCCTATAATTATAAGCCTTATTAGAATGACGAGCTTGATTTTACTTCCAAGAAGATTTAAACGTGTGATGCCCAACAGGAATAGACTCAAGACTCGGTCTGTCCTGCTGAACTTCAGCTCCTAATGGTGAAAGGAAACAAGGGTGAAAGAGCACTTTTTGGTTACCCTTTTGTTACTTTCCAGAAAATATTATCTTTCAGAAATATCTCAGACACACATTACCAGCCCCTGCCTGGATCTACTGTAATGTTACAGAAGAAATAAAATGCAACACCATATAGATAATGGTATTCAATACGAAGATAAATTAGCATATGTTTTTCTTAAAAAAAAAAAAAAAAAAAAAACCCAAACCTACAACTGCAATTGATTTAAAAAAAAAAAAAAGGAATACAATAGCCTGCAGTTTATCATAATCTGAATGGGATTCTACATTTCCCATCTTCTTTGGAGTGAGAAACCCTTACAGTAACATTTCCAATCAGAAGACAGCTCTCTGCTTCCTTGCCAGCAAGGAAAATCAAAGAAATCGTGCAGTCTTGTTGTGGAAAAAGCTTGTTGGAGCCAGAGGAAGAATATGCCCCGTTATAAAGCAGGTGTGGAAGGGGCTGGGACACTGCTGGGCAAACACTCCTCCGAGTCTGGCAACATGAAAATATTCCCTGGTAGATTGTGCACTGAGCAGAAGAAACATAAAGAACTTGCACATTTATTGAATCCAGGCAAAGTGCTTCTATTTTCCTTGGAGGCAGTTTCAAATACTGTTACGCCTCCCCAAAAATACGAATATTAATTTCACGTGACGTACGTACAGATTCCCGTTTAGGGTGACTCCCACTCGGGGGTGGGTGATGGCTCTGTGTAGGACCAGAAGTAGCTTCCCATCACCTGCCACTCCGCTGTCCCCGGGGCAGCTGGAAGTCTACAAACCTCCTAGTGAAAGTCAGAGCAGAGTCTCACAGCTCCCCTGAGTCCTTCCCGTATTTTCTCCTTGCCTCCTAAAGTTCTCCAGCAGAATGTAATAGCCCTCAAACATCAGTTTGTCTCCCTCTCCGTGGGTTACTTTGGATTTCAAGAACGGCTCCGAGAGCTGGGTGTAACACAGCAAAGGGGCCACTGTCGTTCTGTGTTTGAATTACTCGGCTCTCCTTCCCCTTAGAGGTTCATTCTAATCACTGCGTGGTTTTCACTTGTACATGGAGGAGGGCATAGCAGGATGGGCTCTCCGGGAAACTGCCCTTTCCATCCTCCAGCAGCAATGCCCAGCGAGGGGCTGGGGAGATCTGGAAAAGGCCCAAGGAACCCTTTCCTCAGATCGACCAAACTTCAGCTCACAGCTAAGAACAGCAGCTGGCACCTCTGCAGCCATCCTCGCACTGATGCTTTGCTGGCATAAGAAGCAACATAAATCCTAACGTTTCGGAGCTCCCGTTTTTACCCCGTACGATTTTTTTCCTAATATTCAGACTTACGCTGCCCACATAACTCGCTGTGTCCATCCCTCTCACTAAACAGATTTACTCTTTAAAGCTCTGGAACGTTTTCAATCAAATCTGAGGAAGAGGCACGTGTTGTAATCAGTTTATTAAAACTGATGTCTAGACTGGTGGGAGGGGAAATGGCACTAATGCCTCCACTGAGGAGGTGGCCAGACTGAAGTGTAAAGGTGTGTGACTCCAAGAGTGAGGTCCCTGGGTGCAATCTGACAGCACTATTAGCTACCCAGCAGATTAGTTGGTTAAGGCAAATTTGCAGAACATCTCCCAGTTAATTTTGACGGGCTTTGTAAACCGGGACAGCGTGACAGGAGACCAGAGCAGAGCAGAAAGATAAAGAGGGAAATAAAGTATATCTGGTCATAACAAAATCACAGAGTATTCTGAGTTGGACAGATGCTGCTTCCAGCTGAAAGAATGTTTCATACTTGTATTATCCTAGCACGACCTTCACTTCCAAGAATAATATGCCATAATTTTGCACTGAAAAGTTAATTTTACAGAGTTAAAATGGTAAGCATATCACCTATTATTTTATTCTTTCTTTGTATATTTTTACATTTCCTATAAACGAACATAACATTTCTTTGTGTATGAAATATATCATAAGGCTGTGTTTAAAGGTTTTTCCAACTCTTTGTGAAATTTATCACTTAATAATATTACAACAGGCCAATACTGATAAACAGTATTACTTGTTTAGTTTTGACTCCAATGAGGATTTGTCTTTTTGGAACATCCTATTTTTAGTTAAACAGCTATTGAAAACTTACATAACTCGCCCAATAATCCTCTGAGCTCTTGTTTGTCCAACGAATGTGACTTGTTAACAGAGTATTTCTCTACCTTTGTATTACTGCCTAGAAGATGAAATGACCAAAAAAAAAAAGTTCATTTGGATATCTGAAGAGATATAAAACATATGGAGGAACAGGTCATATTTTTTATGATCAGGTTCTCCTCTACCTAACACACCTTGCAAGAAAACCTTAAAAAATTCAATTCAGATTATTTTAATTTATACAAATCCCGAATGACCATTTTGATAAGTGTATTTTTAATACTATAGATTACATCAGAAGAGATTTGGCAGTTGCTTCTTATTTAAAATCAATATATTTCCCTGAAATTCGATTTTTTTTCCCCCGTTCTTATTTATAGTCACACATGCCCCTACAGAAAATCCCCTTGTTTCAACGCCATGAGCAGTTTCCAGTAGCACTGATGGTGCATGTGAGTGCATAATGAGGGGGGGAAAGGCAAATTATGGCAGGTTTTAAAGTTTTTATTGTCTTTGACGTGCACATGCTGCTCCTATTGAGGTGGCTACCGGAGGCCTTGCAGGGATATCTGCAACAGAACAGACTCTGCAGCTGTGAACCTGTAGATTGGTCTCGTTTATCATTCCAAGAAAGGAAAAAGAGGCCTATTGAAATTTCTCGCAGCAGAAATGCCACTAAGGTTTTTACAGTGTACATGTGAGCAACCTTCAGCTATTTCCACCTACCGCTGCTCTCACTGAGAGAAATTCAATTCTTTTCTTCAGGAGCTCTCCCCAGTTCAGGTGTGAGCACTGGAAGATCAGTCTGAGAGGATTTGGAGAGCAGACCAAAAGCACTGTCCTGGGGCTCCAAAGACAGACCTGCCTTCCCAAGATATTCCTGCTAACTCTGAGCCCGTTTCAGAGAATTTTAGTGTCTGCACCTGTCACAGGCAGAGAAGAAATAAAAATCAGTGATTCTCCCCGTGTCCTCGTGCATGTGAAGTTTGCAGAGAGACGGGCTATGCTGAAAAATGGGCTGAAAGCAGAACCACGGCAAGAGAGGGGGGATTCCTGGACAAAGAAAGCGAATCTCCACCCTCCCCAGGCCTGTCAGACCCCAAACCTGAGAGGGAACATGCAAAGCTGTCTTCACGTGATCTATTAACGGGACTGGGGGTGGCACATTTAAGGAGCTGTATGGAAATAAAGAGACACACCAGTACTTCATGCCTTGCCACAGACCTCTGGAACAATTGTCACCTTTCAGGTGACAAGTTCAAAAGCAATACACGTTTTTTATCTCTAGCCCCTGGCTCCCAGTGACAGAGAGGGGTGAAGGACACGAGGCGTACCAAGACTATTATGTGAAGGAGCAAGAAGAAGGCCAGCAGCTGTTTCCTCTACTCTCTCAGCCATCCCTATTAAGATGAGCTCTATGAAGAGCTTTAGTGAGGTAGGTACCACCAGTGCAGCCTTATGAGATGAAAACAACTGAAGTAACGAGAGAAGAAATTTCCTATAGAACTGATTGGATTGTTCTAAGATGTAATTGAATAAATACAGCTTTATGAAGCAAATAGCTGTATGTGCTTGCTGAGTTGGACAGTAGGATGGCAGGCAGATCTCAGCTGAAAGCATCTGTGGGGAATGACCAACTCACTCAGGAGGAAGAGTCCATCAGTCTTTTTCACCTCCACAAAACGAACGAGAAGAGAGGACACGATGAATGAATGGTGAGAGGGGACAGAGGAATTTCAGCCTGTGCACAAAACCCATCACCTTCAGTGTTCTCAGAAGACCCTCAAAACTGGTGTCTCTTCCCCCCTAGTGACAGCTAGTCCCTACTGATGAACCTTTTTCCATGTTTGTTGTCCAAATGGGAGAAGTCTTCAGATAATATGAAAACATAGGCTTGGGCTCTGCCTCTAAAACAGAACATAAAAAGTATATCCTTTGCCACAAATGGATTTGTTTTATAAACCTGCCCACCCACACCCAGAGCAAATGCAGAACCTGCACGAGATTTAATATCTAGTGTTTGTAATCAGACAACATTTTCTTCTGCATAAACCACAAGCAAGTGTTGACTGGAGAGCCTTAATGAAGCATAATTACTTGGTTGAGGGGAGAAGCGGGCAGGGGCCAGGCACACGGGTCTAACGGTTCCCAGAGTTGCTTTGGGGTTTTTCCACTTGCTTTTATCCTCTTCTCTGCCATTTCATCCAGCAGCAAAAAGATGTACAAAGCCAACATGCCACACCACGCCCTGAGGGTGAGCGTGTGAGACTCCCAGGCTCTGTGCAGACATCGGCAGCTCCTCCCCTTCTGCACAACTGCTGTTGGAAGCAGCTGCTGGCTGGGGCTTGTGAAAGGTTATAGAACAGGGCAGTCAGAGAGAAAACTGCTTTCCTTGACTTCCTGTAAGTCGTGGTACCCTGCTCCAGCCTCTGAGCCAAGTCACAAGAAAATATTTTTGGTTGATGTATCTGTTCCAGAATGACAATCTCATGAAAAAATTTACCACAGTTTTAAGTGAGAGACTTAAAATTGCTTTAAAAAGAGACACTAAAGCTTGTGGGTTTTAGAGCTAATCAAGTGAAAATTAAGGAATAGACTTTTTTTTTTTTTTTTTAGGGGTAAGGATAGGCATGTTTGGGAAAATTATGTTCTATGCTGCATTTAGCCTAACTCAAACTAAATGATCACCACGGCAAGATTAAGGCTAGTTACTTCATATTCTTTAACCCAGATATATCTCACTCCAAACTCTGAAGAATGTTAAAAGCACGTTAAGTAGAAAATAACTATGGTGGCTAATTAAGTCTTATCGAAGAACACATCTGCAAGTATACATGCACTGGCAGCTCTTCCATCATGAGCTGGTCTTATTATAAAAAGTAGAAACCAGTCCTTGTGGGGAAAATCAGGCCGTTACTTCAAGAAGAAAATATTTATACATTATTAAAGACCTGATTTCTCAAATACCTGATGCTAATTTAATGAAGATGGAAATCATGCCTATGTTCACCCATCTGTTTGATGAAGGCTTTGCTGAATATTTCAGGGTGGAGCAATTGGCTTCTTTCAACACCATTAGAGAGACTTAGTCAAAAGCAGGTGCTACAGAAAATTATTTTAATGGATTACTATCCCCCATTTTCCCCTTAGACTGAAATAATTTAGGATGAAAAAATTCACCTCCTGAAATGCCTGTACGACTGAAAGGGTTCATTTGTCCTCTGAGCTGGAGGTTGAAACCCAGGTTCCTCTCTTCCCCTGCATTTCTGAATGAGCTTTCACAAGTCACTTGACTTCTTCTGGGATCAGTGGGCTCCTACAGAATTGTTATGATCTGGGAAGAGCTGTGTCATACGGGTAATAAAAGATTATGAGTTCTCTGTTGCCGTCAATATTATCATTGCTATTATTACCTACATCTTCTCCGTGGGATAAGCAAGGACAAGGATCAGCCCCAGCCTTCCAGGAGAGCCTTCTAGGTGACCGCTGTAGCTGTAACCTCTGCTCTGCTCACACTGAGCACCCACAGCACGTGTGTGTTCCCTGCAGCCAGCACCAAGATCCTCTCCCTCACACCCAACACGGGGACCTCGTCTTTCACACCGGGGTGAGAGCTGCAAGGATTAACCCCCCCCCCTCCTCCTTCACACAGCCCATTCCTCCAAACCCTACAGCCGGGATTTGCAAAACCTTTCAAGGGGTATTTAAAAGGGGAATTATCTGCATTTAGCTAGCTGGAAAATACCAGGCACTGGAATTCCTCCAAGAATTCTTTTTATGAAGTAAAATATTTGGAAAGTACATTTGCAATCAATTTAAAGGAAAGGCACATTTTATATTAAAACCCTCATACTCCGGTTAAAACACCACTTTGACTATTATTTTCTAAAATGGAGTGTTACAAGATCCAAGCACAATATACTGTGGCTCGCAGAGCAGAGTTAATAAACAGGATAAAGTTTCACCAATGCAAGTCGAGATTCTGCTTCTCTTTGATTATTTCCCTTTTTATCCTGACCCATGCTGCTACAAAGTAAAAAGAGTATGCATCACAGTAAATTTGGAAGATGAAAGTTAGGGACATAGTTATAAAAAACAGAAATTGAGACTGATTTCCCCCAAAGCATGTCTAGAACCCTAAAATAAAAGGAGATGGTTTCCAAAGCTGCTCATCACACTAGTATTGGAGAACTACTGGGCAAGTATCCTCTCAGAAATTTCTGACATTTTGGGGGTTAATGCCTATCAAATTCACCAATCAATTAGGAGGGCACATCCCACTGAAAAACTAGTGGAAACCTCCTCCTCTAAATCCAATAATTACCTTAAAAACGTGCCACTCTTTGGAGCTGTCGGCCTAGATCAATTCAGGGGCAGGTTTCAGTGAACAAGTACTGACTAATGGCAATGCCTGACCCACGGATCTCTTGCAATGATGTTTCTTTTGCAGGGCTGACAGTGTCAAATGAAGCCATAACTTCACCCCTTATGACATAAGGCAGAAACCGTTACTGCCGCAGTTATAAATCCAGAAAAGTCTTTAAATATTTTTAAAAGCAAGTAAAATAAATCTGATCGTTTATTTTAACCTCTCTTGTTTTACATGTGCTGTGTTGGTTCTATCTGAGATCTAGGAGAGGAAAATAAACCATGCCAGGCTATGCCTGTGCTAAGCTCGGTGTTTTATGGCTTTCTGAAGTTAAGTGTGCTACATCAAAAGTGTTAAGTGAAGGGAAGATGTAGCATTGTTATTGCAGAGGGCATTTTGGTTCTTTGAAAAGGCACAGAGTAGATGAAAGTAGTAAGACCTCCTTATATTACATCTCACATCTTGCACTTCAGAGGATGACCTCACCGGTACATGTTGATCCAAGGGGTGCTAACACGGCCCTTATTAACTGCAGCACTGTGTTTGTAAAGAGTGGAATGAGAAATAACCTATCCACTCCAAAATGCAGCAGGAATTTAGGCAAAGGCACTTGGGAACCCAAGCAGGACACACGGGGCTGATGCCCAAACTCTTGCAAAATGCATTTGTGGGGTCTTTTAATGACCACAAGCGGCTGTAGCGGACCGGCAGTTTTATATCTGAGCAGAGCCAGAAACACAGCACCATTCAATTATTAGTTGGGCGATGACTCAAAACACTTGCCTGTTGGTGGGGCACTCGCTGGCAGAGAACACTGGGTTAGGAGTCAGAGCTGCACAGCCAGTCCTCAGGCTTTCCCCACGTGCGCTGAGAAGGTTTCAGCCCCTTTGCTCTCCGTCCTCCTGCAGCTCCTGAGGGCCTTGCAAGGCTGCCAGCGAGACTTAGAGTTAGTTCCAGTGTCTGCGGCGAGCAACCAGACATATTTTACATATCACGGGCTTAATTCTCCCAGACTTAGCGGTGACTGAGGCATGTCTAGGTGAGTGGCACACCTAACATCCAGGGCAGCCTCCTTTCTGGTTTGTTTGCCTTCCAGACCCGTGGCTGAGACAAACACTACCTGCTAGAGCTCAGCGCTCCTCACGACAAGACCTCTGGCAAAAAAACTATGTTCTTTGCCACCACCTGCCCCAAAGCTTTGAAGTCAATGCAGTTTTTAAAAGAACCTTCCCAAGTGAAATACCAAAAGATATGAAAAGCACAGCTTGGCTTGGCAGCACCCGGTCCCGCTGTGCAGTGCCACAAAGCCTGCAGCGTCCCGCTCCGGCATGTGTGATCCCTCACGTTAATTCCTGCTTCGCTCTTTCCTTGGCTCTACCAGAGCATTAACACTGAAATCCGTGAAGAGGGGTGTGAGATCACGGGTGACACACGAGAGGAAAGACAAAGAGCCTGGCTCTGCTCATTCCTCTCTCAGTGCCTTGTATGCACTCTAACAAACCTCTTTGTAACGATACACTTGCTCTCGGTGAGGTCAGCAGGTGAGTGTACACAGCCCTTTTACTGGAACATGTGCAATCACTTCTGGGAAGGCTCAGAAAAAGTAGGAGTTACTTGTCCTACCTTTTCCAGTATATCTTGCTTGATTACTTGTAAAAATATCCAGCGTGATCTCTTTTGCCATGAGAATTACTGCTCAGGGGCGTGGCCCCGTTTAGTGGTAAGGAATAGGAATAACTTTGGTACAGATGTGAAGGAAAAATGATGTTACCTGTAAGCTCCATAGAGCTAAAGAAGCCAATTTGACCATGTGCTTTCTACAGGGAGAAATGTGCATTTGAGGAGCAAGAAATCTGGGCAGAAAGACCTCAGATGTGGAGGACACCCAGAGAGGGCAGCAGTCCATTATTTTGAGGTATGTCAAGCTACGAGCACTGAGACATCTCAAATCAGCAGACTGCATCCTGTCCACAGACCAAACCTCTTCTTTCCATGTCACAACTCCCTGGCAGAGGGCTTTCCCTTGGGAGACCTGGGGGAAGAGGAATTCATTTAGCTGGTGGTTTCAGGGTAGACTATCAGCTTAGATACCTGCAACCAAGAATAAACCCCCCTTTAAAGTTTCATCTGTACATTAGGGCTGGGGGCTAAATCCACTTGAAGGCAGAGCCCCAGGCGGACATGCCTCTAGAATTCCCACAGCCACTGCTTCCAGCAGCATTGCAGTGGTGGCACGGGCAGCACTTACTCCGACAGGCACTGAAACCCATCCAGGAGCAGCCAGACGTTCACGCACAGGCAGGCAGACCCCAGCCAGCTGCAGAAGCCCCAGCTACAGCAGTTCACAGCTCCCCAAGCCCAAGGCAAGCAGAAGTCACCTTCCAGTGCATGTAATGTGATCCAGACCCCACCTTGTCTAGGACAAGGAACAAGCAGAGGCAGAGCCTCAAAGAACCAAGATAGCTTCAAGCCTGGAGAGGTGAATGTGCCTGCCAGGAACCCAGCAAATCCTGTGCTCCTCAGCCTTGGATTCCTATAATGAGAATAAATACAGCCATGCATATTCAAACAACCTGCAGATGACGTTGAGATAAAATTTACATGAACTCTGCACCATTAATGTTACCAGGTAAACAAACGGGCTGGGCTTGAGAATTCACGTGATAAAACCTTAAGTTGTGGAGAACCTGAGAGCAAACTCAAATAATTCCAGTACTGGTAGATGCAGTAGATGATATTAGGAACCTTGTAGCAGTATTTAAGATCATCTTGATTATTAAAACCAATGGAATTGCACTAAGATCAGCCAAGAGAGTTTTGCCACTAAAACCGATGTCTTCCAGGCAAGAGGAACTGGAGAAATGAAAATCTGAGCTCATCTGGTCTTTAACACTTTGAGTTCCTTTGGCATCTCACTCGGCACATTTCTTGCACCCTCACACAATAAGAGGTCCACAAGTCACCACGGCCAGATGAGAACGCAAATGAAAATAGCACATGTGCCATTTGTAGGCGTGTGTATGCTCCCCCATATCTACCTCTGCAGCTCTTCAGCGATGAAGGAATTGTTAAGGACACCTTCTTTCTCCCTCTCTGGCTTTAGCAAAGTTTGCCTTGGATAACATGCAGAAAAGCGCACTTGGCCTTGAAAATGGCAAAGCTTCCAATCCTGCAGAATCTTGCTGAGCACCGAGGATCCACGGAACTTGCAGGACAGGCTTAGTGATTCACTCAAGATTAAGCAGCCCCTGCAGGAAGCTGGACACAGACCCCACCTTGTACGCAGGGGATCTGCCAGCCCAGGCTGACCTTCCCATGCGCAGCAAGCGCTGAACCCAGGCTGAGTCTGAGCTGGTTCAGGGTTCATTGAAACGTCTCACACAGCCACACAAACGACCCAGCACAGGCAGAACCCTGGATCCAGTTTTGAAAGTCGGCAGATCTCCAAGGAAAGAAATTTTTCCCCTTTGCCAGCTTTGTGTCCTTAGTGGGGCCAGCAGTTATCAAGGATTGAAATTGTTTTATCTCCCTTAAACGTAGAATTCGTGCAACGGTGGATATTCAAACACTCAAACAGCACAGCAGTTTAAAAAAAACAGTTATGAATTTAATAGCTGGAATTTAAGTCATCACTTAATAATGCCAGCTTTGTAACATGTTGCCATTTTGTAAAACCAGAATATTTGGTGGTGTCCTGATGTTTTAAGTTTTGGATACATTTCATCTTCCTTTTATAAATGCCCCCAGCCTACAGAAATATACGACTGTTTACTTTTTAAATGTTTTTCACTTTTTTTTTTTTTTTAAACTGTCAAAACAATTACCTCATTGGAAGCCACTTCTTGGCATGAAGAGTGATTCTCTTTCGTGGACAACAACGTGAGCCGTTCAAGCTGGCTACCCTTGGAGAACAGCTTGCTGCAAGATAATGTGGGAGATAACTGATAGCACTGACTGCTCTTCATGTTACAAAAACAGGTCGATGCTTGTGAAGGGATCAACCTGTTATTTTGAATTAGACACAACAGAAGGAAGACAGTAATTTCTGGGAATAACAGGGAACTGGGAAAACACATTTCTGCAAGATTCTGATTTCCTCCCACTGGCATCCTTGAGGCAGAGCAAAGAGAATTATAACACTCATGACAAAACGGATGATTTTATAAGAGGCACATGTTACCTCCGAGTGCGTCGAGTCCAAGCTCATTTCCCTGTGAGTAAGGCAACAGGCTGGTTGGATGAAGAGTGCCCTTGGTCATGTACCTCCCTTTTATACCATCACTGTGGGATCCTTTTTCCCCCCAGTCCCGTGGAGTTGTTGCACAAGGGGCTCAACGGAGAATTAACCCTTTGCTGAATTTCAAGTGGTTGCAACCTCTCTCTTGCTCTCCTTCCAGGAGGAAGCGAAGTTTTACCACACTTCACTGATCCCAAACCGTGGGGCTGGTAAAATGCGAAGGTTACACAAGGATAATGCCCAGGGCCCGATTCTGCAGGCTGGAGGCACAGCAACTGCCCCAGGCTCTGTCTGTGCTGTGTGCGATGCAGGCGTGAGCACTGGCACTTGCCCAGGGCAGCCTCCTGACTCACTGCAGTGATGCCCAAATTAGGCTGCAGGCAGATGTATGTCTCAGCTGGGAGATGGCAAACACTGGCATCACTTCTTGGTTTAACTGATAGATCTCTGACAGACAACTGCTTAAGGCTTCTCCTAAATTCTGCCCTGATCTACGGGCGAGCAGGCAGGTGTGAAGTCACACACAGTTTAAGTTAACCTGTTACACATCGAGATGGAATGGACAAATGCCCATAAAATCTGCACTAGTCTCCACTGGAACACCATCTCTAGCAGCACAGCTGCAACCAGGGTCTGCCTGTGCAAGCACTTTCGTGACCACCCCTCTCCCCTGTTGGGGTTAAGCTGCCCCATCCACCCTCCTGCCAGGCAGGTGTAGCAGATCACGGGTAGGTGCTGCCCTAAACACCTGCGCTGTCACTAAATACCTGTGGGCAGGAAAACATCCTTTAAAAGCCTTATTTAAGTGGGCTTCAGCACTTGGCCCGAGGAAAGTGGCCCTTCAGGGTATTTACATAAGGCAGGATCCTGTCACAGAGCCACTCGCCTCTTGGCACAGAAGTCACCGAGGTTATGCCTTCAGGAAATGCAAGGGTGAAGAGGAAAGCTTGGGCAGTGTGACTCGCCAACATTAAAGGGGCCCTTTAAAGAAGAGCTTGCAGACCATAATTAACGGACCGGAAATTATTTTGAGACAGACCTCAGATGAAGCAGAGTGATTTTAGGCGTGTTTTACACGGTCGCGCGCGCGGTAGCGAACTCCACGTGCCCACAAAAGTCAACAAAAACACGTCAACCGACCTCCAAGAGGCAGCAAATGGATGGCAAACAGACCAAGACTCCCAAGGAGGTGCAAACTGGAAACAAGATTTCGTGCATAGGCTTTTGAACTTTCCAGCCACGGTTGTTCAGGGTCCATATTCAGGGCAGGCGTTTAATCTCGAGGCCCTGAGGAGCTGAGCTGAGCCCTCACAGGATCTACTGAGGTGTGTTCCTGGCACCTCAGCTTGAAAATGTTGGTCTTAATCATTCAAACACCTGCATAAATAGCCTCCCTCAAAGTGAATGTCTGTTCATCTGTACACAAATAAGAGGGGATTTGGACGAACTGTGGGAAGAGATCGTGTGACAGAAAGGTGAGCAGTCATTTTCTCCACTGGTTAAGAGGCCTCAATTCTGCCCACTCTTAGTAAATAAAAATTTCCTTTTTTTTTTTTTTTTTTTAGCATGTTTCTGGAAAGAGTGACATTAATATTATTTGTTTTATAATCTATTTACAGAATGAAATCATGTGGATTTTGCCTTCGAAGACTTCATCATTAGCCCTGTTTACCAATATAAACCTTACTGTTGAAGTGCGTTTAGAAATGAATGTTTGTCTTGGATTACTCATATCCTAAACCCAAGAATTCCGGGATCTTGGAAGCTAATACCTATCAAAAGCACCTGTAAGTCTAAGAGTGGAGTTCAGGTGCAGCTGTTGCCTCTATCACAGTCACAACCTGACAAGGTTTTCAAGTGTTTTCTAACTGGGGAAAAGTCTCAGCTCTGAGGCTCCTTATGAATTGTTTTGCCTTGTTTTCTTCCCCACTATCAGTCTCCTGGATCTTGATCACCCCCTTGTCCACAGGACACAAAATAACTCGTGGCTCAACACAGGTCATTGTGTTCAAACACCAGAGCTTTTGCCAGTTTAGCTGTGTTCGAAAATACTGAGGTTTTTAAAGTCTTCCTGAGTCTGGGTATGTGCAGTAGCTACTGAACAAAGACCTTTTCTTATGGTAGATGTTAAGGCACTCTTAAAATATAAATACAGACAGAGAAGAGAGACATCTGAATAAGTCTCTTAGAGATATTAAATGTTACATTTCTACCTTTTCCTTTCCAAGTGGTCCAAAGACCAGCAGTAAAACTGGAATTACTGAAGATAAAGTGAAAGCCTTCTCTGCAAGCCAAAGCCAAAGCTATTATAAATTCTATCAAAATTAACATTTATCTGCAAAAAGTTCTATTTCCACAGTCCTCACAGTACTTTTTTCCTAGTTCAAAGGCAAAGCATGTGCTTGCAAATAGGATATTTCAGTTGCATGTGCTGCTAGAAGGTAAATCTCGCTGAGCAGATGACACTGAAACAGCTGCCAGTCCTGCAAGGAAACACAGTGACCATAATGCCCTATGACTGGAACAAATGCAAGACACAGCAGATAATTTTTAACCTAAAGTACAGATCTGTCCAATTAGGAGCATTCCTTAAAACAGGCACTGCCAATTACTCTGAATGCCATAGGACCTCAGTCTCTCCGACCAGAAATGTAAATACTGTCCTCTAATTGGAAAGAAAAAGTAAAATAAAAAAAAAATTGTTAAAATTATCTTAATTAAATGCAGCATCTGGCAAGGAATTTATTTACATAGGCTGAATTTCACAGCAAAGTATTTCTGTCAATATTTCCTTGTGCCTTCTTCAGCTACAGAACTCTCCTTCCCTATCATGCCACATATCATTAGCTTCCTCCTCCCTGTCTCTGTGTACTGTACACCAGATAACTTTGGCTCTGTAATTAGAGGATTGTAGCATTTTGCTTTCCCTTTTCTCTCTTTATATACAGACACTAATTGGATTCAGAACCCAGCAAAGACTGTCTAGAACTTAGGGTAATTCAGTTGAAAAAAAATCACTCTTTGTAGTGTCAACTCTCTCTTATATCTTCTTTATTATCCAAATTCCCTTCATGTTTTAAATAGCAAATTACCACAGATTAGGGAAATCGCTGTTTTATATTAAACTTAGTCCGTCAGAGAAATGAAACCTTCCTAAAAGATTTCCTGAAGATGGATTAAAGTCCCCTCTGTAAAGCACAGGCTCTCAGCTTGTGCTCTCATCGTATCTTAGACCCTCAGATCATCCTCGAGGTGGTCAGCAGAGCTGGTCAGTTTTTGGATGGGCAGTCCTGACGTGAAGGGAACTTGGGTCAGTGATTCAGCAGGAGGCACTCTGAGGCAGCACTGATCCAGTGCCCTGGGAACGTACTGCTGAGGGGAATTGTGCTGCTGGAAAGCTTGACTGTTGGCTGGGATGGAAAACCTCATGACCACTTCTGGTGATTAATGGAAACGGAATGGAAAAATTAAAGATCTTATTCCACTTTTGACAAGAGCGGGGCTGTTAAGCCGAGTCTTGTGGCCAAATTCCAGGTAGCTACGCTGAGCCTACCTAAACACTCCTAAAAGTTGTATTTGAATATACCATATTATTCTTAACTTCCTACGCTCCACTGGTATGTAGCGTTTCTACAGGCAGCTGAACAACAGCCTCATTGTACCTCTGAGCAGCACTGTGACTACGTGGGGTGAAGAGGTTTTGGTGTGTTTAAAGTGCTCTGAGATTCTTGAGGGTGAAGGGCTGAACGCACACAGGGCATTTTATTCTTGGTTCCAACTGACACGGCGAAGCTTGCCCGCACTCAGCTAAAATTAAACACACGGTATTATTTGCACATAGTTTTCTACCCTTTCCTGAATGTAACAGGGGAAAAATGTCCTCCATCCAGCCTACTTTCATGATTTTCATCTTTAATGAAACAACCGTGTTTTTTTTAAAAACTAGTCCCGTGAATTAAACGTGGTTGTAAATACAGCAGCAATATCCTACATTTCTGAACTCTATGTATCTACTTTTAGGTTTTAGATATCTAAGGTGAAGAATGTGATGGTATTCTTGGATGTGTGTTTTCAGTCTCTCATTTACTGCAGCTAAAGGTAGCACTTCCCTTGCGTAACTTCCACAAAACACAAGAGGACAGTACCTTGAACAATGACCCAAAGAAAGGAGCTGGGAGCTAAAAATGCCCAGGAGGCAACAGAAGCTGCTGGACTTCAAACCGAATTTGAGCCAAAGAAATCTGTATTTTGACCCAATTCTACATTTTGCCATACCTCACCTATTCCACATTGTAACCCAACACGAGGGAAACTTGACATACGCATAGGTTCTGATTCTTGATCTGTTTCCAGAGTAATCTTGGAACCAGAGTTATGGTTTTGAGATAACTTCATTTCAAAGCATGCAAAAACTAAGCAGTGTTTGGAAAGGCTTAAAAATAGGACTAGAGGTGTTTATTAATAGCTGGGAACACACAATTGGTGTGTCTGACCCTTCCACGTATCTCAGTCTCCACCTTCCTCTTGTCCCCCTACAAAGTTTTGTCCTTCACCAGCTGGAAATCCACCTCTGCCTGCACCTCCCCCATATTCATCTCCTCCACGTCTGGCTGAGCTTCCCACACTTTTTGGGACTCACACACCCTCCCAGCATCCCCCTCCCCCTGGGTCTCCCATATCTCTTACCTTCCACCCCTGTCTCAGCCTCCCATACCTCTTGTGCTTCCCACCTCTCCGTGGGCCTTGCTGTTAATTCCTTTCATCAGAGACACTGGAATGCCTTTGTAACTCTGCAGCTCTGAGCTCAGATGGTTCCTATCAGCTCCTGAGAGCCTTCTTAAATACGTAATGACACCATACTGCAGAAAATTAGCAGATCTGGCCCAAGGCTAGGCCATGCTAATTCTTCTTCTGTGATTTGACTTTTTTTTTTTTAAAAACAAAAGGATTTTAACACAGCTACTGCCTCTTCTTTTTATTGGCTTTGGCAAAATCTTCTATGGAACTCTATTTGTTCCTCCTTTGGCTGGGACCACACGGACATTGTGTTCCTTTGTAGGAGATGGGGGAACAAAGAGAATCTAATAAGGGCGATTAGAGGATAAAAAGAAAGCATGTTTGGAATGAGTCCACCCTTGCTTGTGTGGGGCTTGTCCCCCTCTCCTGCTTTGTGAGGGACCGTTTGCAAAGTCCCTTATCTCTTTTTGGGGCCTCAGGTTTTGCTCTCTGACATAACGACAGCACTGGGACCTGGCATGGCTTTCACTGCTCCCATATTCCCAGAGCGGCTGTGAATTGGTCCAGCCAGCCCAGAACAAAGAGCAGGTGAGTGTGCAAGCCACTCTCAAGCCACCAGGGGTGCCAGAACAAGTTCTGTCTGACAGTCGTGTTCCTTTGGAAACTCACCTCCACAGAACCGAGAAGCTCAGGGTGGGCACTAAGGGGGCCGATGTCAAACCTCTTGGGGTTTGTACAACCTGTGCACTACATTGCTAAGGGGCATTAAACACATTGTCTTCACGAGGAGGTGATTTTGTTGGGAAATTGAACTTGTGCTTCAACCAGGTTGTTAATATTTCATTTGCAAAAGTGTAATTACCCTCCCGATCGCATTTCCTTTCAGGCACAAAAATATTAAGACGTGACAAGCATTTTAAAATACTCCATTTTAATGGAGTCTAACTGTTTTGGTAATACACATTTGCTCGTGCCAAGTGCTTTACATGTCATAGTAACCCAGTTCCATTCAAACAGTGAATGTCCAAACCCATAACCACCATTTTTTCCAGTTAAATACTCGAACATTTACTTGGATGCTGCATTTGATCTTGCTTGCTCCTTATGCTGACTTCAGTATTGCCAATCAAAGCAGCTATCGGGACAAGGAGCGTTCCCTACAACTCTCAGTCCACTCCACAGTATATCAATCGTGTGTTCCAGCTGCACAGTAATGATTTCATTTACTTCAATTGCTTCACTGTGTTCACATTTAACGTATTTTTCCTTTCTTTTTTGTTTTACACCACCCCCCCCACAGAAGCTCACCATCCCTGTGTTTCATGAAACTTTTATCAGCACCCTGGAAAATGGAAAGATAAAATCACTCCAAGATTTGTGTAACATAATTAATGGTTTTTTCTTGTTCTTTCATGCTTTCTACATCAATGAGGTTGCTAACTGTCCTTAAAATAATGGCAACCACAAAACCAGGCAGGTTCAAAAGGAAGGCTCCCCCAAGCTTTCTATGCCATGACATTTTTAGTCAAATTCTTCACATTTTAATTAAACTCGTTCGATCTGATAGAAAGAAATGAAAAGGGTCCTTTTTTGTCGCAGGAAATTTTTAAAAAGCCAACAAAGGGGTTTTCAATGGCAGGCAGCCAGCAAGGAAACTTGATCTCAGTCAGTTTTATTAAAGTAGCTTTACACTTTTGACATTTGCCTTTCCCCAATAAAATTCCTGGAACGCTTGCGAGGATCAGGAAGTCAATATTACACGAGCACCAGGGCAGATGGGCAAAAGCCTTGCTCGTTAGCCAAGCATCAGCCAGCATCCAAAGCAGAGAAAACCGGCATTAGCTGCACCAGGCAAGTAATAAATCACAACACAGTTGAAGTCCACGAGCAAAGACTGGCCGTGAAGGCTCAGCTTCTGTGACACAGCCTGACAAATCAGGGCTCCCTTTGCAATGCAGAAACCCGACCCACTACATAATATTATGATCGCTCTAATGGCTGAGCCTGGTCAGAGATTACCTCCTAGAGCTTTATAAATTATTTAGATGTACTGAAAGTGACAGGCTGGGCATAAAAAAACCCTCTCACTAAAGCTCTTCTGCGCAGCAGAAACCAGGAATATAATGACTGCCATCCAGACTTTCTCAGGTCCTTTTCTGAGTTTCCTAGAAATCACTTGCATGTTGCTGCACGCTGTGCTTTTCCATTTCTGAAAACATGTGTCATGCAGTGGAACTAATTCTGGAATCCTGTATGGCTTGTGCCTAATTCTGCCCAGCTTAGCAGCAGAGCACTTTGTTTGCAGCATATAAAAGAGACAATCAATGGAGCCTTATTAAACAAAGTGTTTCAGATGGTCAGAATATGATTTCGTGAAACATGTGGAGTTGTGTTAGTGAGAATCTGCACAGTTTAATAGTCAATTAAAAAGCATTAAGCAGCTTTCGATTTAGAGCTGACTCCTGCTGTTTCAGACAACAAATAAGTGTTAAAATGTAAAATAATGTCAGTTACTGTTTAGAACCTTTTAGGAATCTCACTGGCCTCTTTTTTACCTTTGCCCTCTATGTTGCCCTGCTGCTTACAGCGTTATTCTTCAATAATAAAACCTGGGTTCATTCATAAGGTTTCTATAATAAAGGGATTATAAGAGAGACTCTTTGATACTATTATGTACATAATGATTAAACACTGCTATCACAATAAATACAGTAATAACATTGCCAGTAGCACTTCTGAGCACAGCAGTAAATTCTGTTGCACTTTCTGGAAATGAAATGTGGAGCCATGAAAACAGAGTATAAACAAAGTTAAAGAGAGTTAATTGTTTTTCTTAGGAATTTTTCTAATAGCTGCCTGAAGCCCTGGCATTACAAAGGAGCTGTGACTGGAAAGTGATTTTTGTGTCATAGTAAGAAATAAGAAAAAAAATCTAGGTACAGGGACTACCTAGGGAGAGAAAGACCATGCTATTGTGCTTGTGGCTGTCAACTGGAAGGGTGGTTTCTCAAATAAATTATGCCTCTCTTTATTTGTGGATATCCATTGAAATGTTCTGCTTTTTACATATGGACCTTCAAATAACCAAATGTGTTCTTTTTTTTTGGAGTTAACTGCAGTCCTGCCTCCCCTCCACCGGTTTTCACTTAACTCTCCCTGTTAGGATCATCATCATTCAAAAAAAGGTCAGTCCTGGTAGCCCCCATCCATTTTACAGCCGGCCCAAGTTCAAAGTATTCCTCTATCTCCTGTCTAATGGGACTTATCTCACAGAAAGCTCTGCTTCCCCATCACTGCCCTCCCTCTGAGCAATTCAGTTTAACTGCAAATTGTCACTTCTCCCACCTTGTCACTGGCTCTTTGTCCAGTTTTCTGACATTTTTTTCCCAGCTTCATTCATCCCTTGGCAGTAGGACACGGTCTTCTTGGAAAACAGGGCTGCACAACACACCAGCAGGTTTCAAACAATCTCTGTGTTTTGCACCCAAAAGAGGACACTAACAACTTGTACCAGAAACAGAGAGGGAAAGCGAGACTGAAGACCAGTAAAATCTGGTCAAAAGTCAGAAGATGCTTTTTCTTCAATGGTTTAAAAAGTAATTTTCCCTGTGCAGGACTCTAGAAAAATTCATCTTGAGGCTGGAGGGCAGAGAAGAAGGAAGAGTGAAATAATGTTAATTTATTTAGTGGTTTTGTTGACCTTTTTCTTTATTTTCCTTTCCACCTAGCCATAAGGAATGAAAGTTTCTTTTTTAAAATAACTAAATGTTAGTAAAGCAGGCAACTATCTGGTGTACATTTTGGAAAAAAGACACTTGCCATGAAAAAGGATCTTACTTGAAAATGTCGAGAAAAGTACAAGTTGATTTTAATATGTCCGCAAGATTGACAGAATGATGCACATGAATTTCTTCCCAGAAATATTAGAATACAGGGTGGGCTTCTTTTAATATTGGAGAGCTGTGAAACCGAGGCTAATGACGAACTATGATGAATTTTCCCAGTGTACTAGATTTTCCACTTACTGCCCCTGTGAGAATTGTGTATTTGTAACTGAGCGAGAAACTGGATTTATTGTTAATAGAATTAGTCAAATAATCTGCCCTGTTATTGGATTTTTAGAATCTATTACTTCTTTGTGTGTGTATTCTGTAATCCCTGCTATAACGAATGTTCAGCCAAAAAAGGTCCAAGAAGCTACTCAAGACTGTTCCTTTTTCCATGTCTGAATCCGTAACTTTGCACAACAAAAGAGTGAAAAGCTGAGGCATTTTTAGTTACACAAACCTCAAAAATGCAGTCAGGAGAACAAAAATGCTTTGTTCTTTTCTGAATGCTGACAGCTACGCCTCGTCATCAAAACGGAGTAACTTCTGCAACAGTGGGGAAAGAAATGATGCAAAATTACATCACCTAATTCTCTGCAATCCCCGGCAACATCCACAGCTGAAGGTTTTCTGGAGGTTTCCGCGTTTGTTTTCACAAATGAGGGTTCCTACGCTGCTCATCTGGCTGGGTTTGAGCAGAAGAGATTTCCTGCTTGCTGGAGCTGCTCGGGGTGGTTCCCGGGCTGAGGCACAGAGCTCCGGCAGCGTTAAAATTAGAACGTTTGACAGCCTCGGAGACAGCCATATTTCACCAGGGCAGTGCAGCTCTGCAGCAGACAGCCTTTGAACTCCAGGGGGGAAAAAAACTACATGGAATGAGAGCAGATGGAAATTTGTCAAAAGCTCATAAATCACTACTCCTAATTTCTGAAGCTTCGGCACAGAAGAAACTTGTACGAACCCAGATTTGACTCCATACCAGCTCCAGAATGGATTCCCCTCACTTCTGCTGTCCTTGTCCATATGCCAGTTAACAGAACTGATCTAACATAGAATAGTGAGGAGGCTTTTTTTGCACTGATATTGGTACCTAACAAGGAGAAGAAAGAAAAGTGTCCCAGGAACAAAACAACCATTAATCGAGGGCATTCAAGGTCCTACTTTAGTCATCAGAGAGGTCTGTTTTTAAAACATATGAAAGCATTCAGTTTGCACAACTACTGAGCAGCGAGAGGTCAGATCATTACGTACAGAACACCAAAAGAAACCCGTAGACAAATACAAAGAGTCAGTCCTTGAAACTTCACAGGCAACCACGGACACCCCAAAGACATCCTTTGATCCTGCCTTTGCACCCCGTGGCTGCTTCCATAAAATAAGAAAATAAATAGGAGCATGAATAATTCTGAAGCATCATTGTGTAAAGGCAAGGGCTGTCTGAAGCACAGCCTTGGGTTTGGCACTTGGCAACAGGAAATCCTGCACACCTCTCTCTTCTGGGCACGTAACCTACAGAGGTACCTGTAGAGGTTCCTATCAGTCAGAAAGTATAGAAGTGTGAGATGCTGGATGGAGACTTTCAGATCATCTTTCCCCGGGAAATTTTGGACTCTCTGAGACACCACAGTTTTGTAAGATCTTTTGCTTTGACAGTCAGAAGAGCAAGCAAAGAGTGAGCCCATGAAGTGACTGCCAGCACTCATTTGCATTCCCCATCCCTATTCCTTCTCCCTCCTGCGTGCTTGCTGCAGGGAGGAAATGTTCTGTCCCCAGCTTTAGCACACACTCTGGGTCACACTGGTGCTATTCTGCTTGCACATTGTATTTGTAAAGCTCTACTTCCATTGCTGAACCACATCTATATTTTTGCTTACCTTTATGCCTTAATATTACAATTATTCACTGTCATTCTGAGGCACTTATTATGTTTCTCCTGCACCACATATAATAACAAGTCCAAGATATGGTTCATTACTATTGTTAGCAAGAGCTGTGTTCTGAAAGTGTTAACTGCTCCTGGCTTCCTCTCCTGATGGTTAGCAGACTAACAGGTCATTAACTGCTAGAAGTGACCGGATTTTTAGGGATTAGCTTTTAATGTTTTGAACTTGCACAGTCCACACAGGAGTCCTTCTGATGAGCATTTTGCTTTTGTCCTGCTCATCGCTCCTGGGCTTCCCTTACACGTCCTAGTTTTTCATATATCCTGGTGAGGGTTTTTCTTTTTGTTCGTTTTTGATGAAGATTTATTTGGGAGTGGGGTGGCTGGGTGGGTAGCACAGAGCAAAGGGAAGAATGTGTACACGGATATTCAGTTAGATCTTTTCATCTTAGTGTTGCCCTGTGGACAGTTCTAAGCCAAATGCCAAACTTCCAGAGATGGATTTGTTTTTGAATTGTAGTGGAAAGTAGCTTTATTTGTACGTTTTTAGAGAAAGAGATATAATCAGGACCTTCTTTCACCCACTGCCAAAAGTGGAAGTCACCCTTCCGACCCCAGGTCTGGAGCAAGGCTCCCCAGAAGCTCTGGTAGCAAACTGGTTTCTGTTTAGGAAGGAGACGAATCTTTGCTGCCTGCAAGATTTCCCCCAGCCAGCTGAGAGAGGGGTGGGGAAAACCCCCCCTCCTCCTGACCCACTGGAGAGAGGGGAGACTAAGAATTCCTGAATCTTCTCCTCCCCTTTCCTTGCACATCTGAAAGGAACAGCCTCAGCTCTGCTGCTCTCCCCACCACTCCTGGCTCTTTCTAAATCAGAAGACACAAAAACGCTGAGTCCAGAGAGGTATTCTCTGCCAGTCATGTTATCATTGAGGACACACCATCCATCACAACCACTGCCCATCAGAACCCCTGTGATACTCACTGGTTTCTGCAATCAAGGGATTGCCTGAATAATAACTCAGCCACTGGAATATCTTCCATTACAAAAGTGAGCCTTGATTCATCCCTGTCAGGAAACTCAACAATGTGAAGCACGGGCAGTAAGTTCAGAGAAAGACAGCCCGACATACAGAGCTTTCCAAAAATCTCAAAAATTTTAAATCACTCGTGATTTTTTTCCCACCCAGTTCAAGGGGGGTTTTTTTTGAATCCTTGAAGGTGGCAAGACTGAGATACAACTGGGATTTTATGATGCTACTGAATTGCCACATCATACCTAATGCATTTGATGACCTTTCCATAAAATTTGCTTTCTGCTTATCACTGACAGTAATAGCGTTTAGTGGCGTGGAACAGAATCAGTAAAATTGATACGGTACCTCAGGGGTAGAGGGCGTGTTGTGACATTAAGGATATCTTAATAATGAGATAATATGAGCTTAACAAATTTATAAAGGTTTTAGCTAAATGTGAGCTAAAATGAGTAACGTTAAGCAGAGAGAAGATGGAATTCTCCAAGAGAAGTTATGCGGTCGGAACCTTTCAGAGCAGTACTAAAAATTCCTGATGAATTTTTTGCTTCTAAGCATCAATTGCATGGGAGATTCAGGTGATAGCACTGGAGATCTTAACTTTGGACAACTCCAAAATGAGACTCACCACTTAACTGACACAGAATCTACACAGAACACAGCCTCTTAAATCCAGGCCTATGACTCTGTAATCAATTGATTCTGGGGGAATATGGCCCCCAGAAATACCTTCCTTTTTCAGTGCAGGTTTGTTATATATCAAGAGGTGTTTCTGGGCATGCTCTGCACTGTGTTTTGCATTAAACTGAGACTGAACAGAATACAGAAACATTTCTTGGTCTACACAGGCTCAAAGCTGGGCACAGTTGCACTTAAAACTCCAGCAAAGTTCAGTGAGCTTTCCAATAAATTTGTGATGATATTAATATTCATAAGACCCCATGGGATTTTCACATGCCTTTCTGCTCAGTGGCATTTGGGATAACTTGAAGGGTGATCCCAGAGGATGCTGCATAAAATTGGGACACCAACAGAGGAACAGAAAACCAGATGCAAATCTCAACCCAGACAGAGAGGTGAAAACATGCCCGACCATACCAGCTTTCCAATAGAGCCAGGTCACTCTGGACAACTTCCAGAAGCACAATTTCGGCACGTCCATTGATTTTTTCCAGTCCAATACACCTAATAAATATTTTTGTGACATTAGAGTGCTTAGTAACTGCTTGCGAATTCATTCTCACCTCATGCCTCCTCTTCACTGATCCTTGATTTATTCACATACAGCTCTGCTGAATGATTTGTGGAGTGACATCTCGCTCACTGCAAGCTGATTTAGGCAGAAACCCTCCCAACTGCTCCATACCCGTTTTGAAGAATAGGCTGAAGCGCCATTCTAAAAATGTTTGCTTTTCTGATATCCAAAGACAGCTTTCCTTCGGTTGTACACACAGTCTGGCTGTGCCTGCTACTCAGACTTTCCTGGACAGATGAGGTGAACATATATATCCCAATCAGAACTATTTCAAACATCCTTCAGCATATTGTTGATCTACAGCTTTCACAATCAAAGCCAATCAATCACCTGACATGGAGCTGGATTTACTTTTTTGCTTAAGTTTTTATGTTTAGCTTTCTTCCTTCTCCTCACAGAGGGAGAACTGCCTGGGGAAGGGGAAGGGGAAAGGGAAGGGGAAAGCCTTTCCACAGAGCTGATCAAGACATCAGCTACCACATAATGTTCTGACCTTTGGGAGCACCCCATCATGGTACTCTCAAAATACTCTTACACATCACTGCTCCTCCTGCAGCCCTTCCAAACCCCACACATCAGGGATGACAAAAGCAACGTTGCACAGACAGGGCAGTTTTGTGTGCCAGCAAACGCCGAGGGGTGTCTCTGATCCGTCCTGCCCCACTTTTCCTGACAGCACATCACGGTCCGTCTGCTCCTCTGCACACACTCCTCATTTCACAACAACCGCAACAAAACAATATTAATAATGAAGTCCATCACGTATGAGGATAATCTCTTCACAGAATTAGAGTTTGTTGTCACAACACAGGCAAAAGCTCCACTGCTGCACAGCAGGGACGTGGTGAGGAGACTCATCTCAGCCTGATGAGGACAGCCTGATATCCTACCTTGGGTATCTAGAGCGGAGTCCGAGGTTTAAGAAGATCTGGCAGGACGGTGGTGGAGATGCTGTATTGGCAATTACTGCAGAATCCACGGAGCTGAAACAGCTTCTGAAGGAGTAAGTACACACAGACACAGAGGAATTAAATTGCGAGGGTTTTTTTCCCAGCACTTTTTTGATATCAAATAGCTCTGAATCAAAGTCAAAAGTCTGCACTTGTGCCCAGAACATGCATAATCCTTTTCCTCTAAATCCAGCAGTGCATTCCTTTTTTTTGCCCACAACCAATTCCATGCATATTCAGCAAAACTACGTGTTCAAAGCCATGCTCCAAACCCATATGTCCACGTGCCCAAGCTTGGGCATCTCTCCTCCTTACTTCTGACTAGGAAGAGAAATAGAGGTGTATAGCAAGTGGGAGAAGTTAAAATGAGACTCATCCTTCAGTTTACCAAGAAAAAAATCAAGAGTTGTTTGATTATAGTGTGAAATTGCACAAGAAAGAGAAAATACTATTTTGGGAAAGAAATGTAAGAAGTGACTTCTTAAAAATAAATAAGAAGATGAAGGCAAAAGAAAGGGAAAATGGCACAGAGTAACACACTTAAAACACTGAGAATAACTAACAGTTGGAGCACATTAGTGACTGAAGCCTTAGCCCTCAAATCAAGATCATCAAGCCTTCTCAGGGATGTTCTTTAGCCAAAAATGAATTTATTGGCTTGCAAGAAATCATAAAAACCTTATAGGTCAGACTGTACATGCTAATCCTTCCTTCTGCCTTTAAATATTATTGATCAAATGCTTAAGTGCTTGTTTAAATCATATTGATTTTTCTGGGGCTTAGGTATGGCTTTAAGTGAACAGGCAAAAGTTTGATGAACCACGGGTGGTGTCTTAACTGCACAGAAATTTTTAAAGTTAGCAATTCAGTATGACAGCAAACAATGTGAATTCTCAGAATTCTGACCAGTTCTGAACAGGTTCCTGTTTGAAAAAGCAGGAAGCATTTTTACGGGAGAAATCTCCTATTTTCTAGCAAATTCCTTGAATATGATCACCTCTCCTCTGTACCCACATAAATTAACTGTTATTTTCAAGGTTTGAACAACCAGGACTTAGCAAAGACAGAAAATCTCAAATCAAAGCTAAGTGGGTAGCTCTCAAAGGAAGCTGATTTTGATACCTGGTATAATGTAGTCATCCCTTATCTCAAAGCCGTTCTCTCAGGTCATTAAGTGTGAACATCAACCCCTTGACACAGACAGCAATTTGTAGCTCTTACACTGTTCAGATTATTTTTCCTAATGATGACACTCTGAATTGATGAAAAAAGAATTTATTTTTATTTATTTGCCGTGCTTCTATAGCATTTTTCAGAAAACTATAAAGAGTTTCCTTAGTTTGAATGGGAGACCAGCCCTGCACTGTGCATGCGATGTGCTGTTCAACGGAAGAGATGAAAAATTACACATGTGACACGGAGTTTTAGGCTCCTTGCTACAGAAACTGCCTTCTAATTGCAAAATTTGAGGTTTCTGGGGCAGAGCTGTGCTAGAGGCTGGGTGGTTTTGCCGTTTTAGCAGAGCTCAGGTTGAAGGGGTGGATGGGAAGCTGACGGTTTTGGAAGGTGCAGAGCCTCAAACCAGGCAAATGAAATCTGACCGTGAAAGCGTTCCTTGATGCAAGTCCAAAAACGCCTGGACTTTGTCAGCATCTACTGCCATGCCATGTACCCACTTTAATTAAACTAGGGAGAAAAATAAAAAAAAAAAAGATTTCTTATTGGCAGAGGCTGCCACGGCAGAATGTTTCCACCGGTTTTTTATGAACTCTCAGATCTTATACAAAACCTGCTGGTCCCTGAGCACCCTGCAGTTGACAAACTGCAGTCCTGGAGGCAGCCTGACACAGAGGACTAGGCAGTCCTAGGCCATGGAAACTCCCATCCAAGTCTCTCACCTGATCTAAGTGAGCACCTTTGATAAGGGACGACAAAAGGTTTGTGTGGTATGATTATACCCACGCAAGAGTAATAGCAGAGAGAACAGAGGGGCTGGTTGTCTGAGGCCACACAATAAATCAATAGAAAACAAGGAATCCGGGGGCTGACTCCATCACTCATTGAGTCACAATCCCTTGCTTTAACTACCAGATAGGCTTCCACCCAGAACAGCATCTGTTTGTGCACAAAATGCCAAAAATGCATTCTTGATCTATGAAAAAGAAAGGGAAATGATACAAAGCAGGTTGCCTAGTAAAAGGAGATTTAACCCAGTGCCCTTCATCTGTGCTTTAAGGACTCTCTTGGGAGCCACAAATCGGAGCAGTGAGATTTTGTGAAGGAGAACAGCATCACGAGGATAACTCTAATGTTTCGTAAAAATAATAGAAAAGCCCCTCGGGATTGAAAACTTTTGACGGAATCCAATCAAACCCTTTCAAATCAGGAGCTGCTGGAGCAGTGTGGCCAAGCTACCACACACTGCCCTGACTGTATCCTCGTGGGAATTTGAGAAGACAGGAAAACACACGCTTTTTAAGTATTTGGAGATGGGAGAAAGAAAACCTGAAGGTTACATTCACATTTATACCCTCTTAAATTCTTTCTTTAAACTGAGCTCTGCTGGGATGGTTATGTATCGCTCCTGTTGAACTTTATTAGAATAGCTAGCTCAAACATCTGCTGTTCTGGTAAATTCAGCATGTTGCAGCATTAATTCATCTGCCAGCTCTCTCTGCACTGCTTACCTCCTTCATCCACCTGTTTGACTTTACCTGACACCAAATTATGAGCTTTCAGAGAGCTGGAGAGCATTTCTGTTTTAAACACCTCTACCATGCCTTAGGATTTCACTAAGATTCCTCAGTGCTTCTGTAAAATTACATCATCACAGCTATCAAACTCTGTGCTCTCTCAGTTTCTAGCTGCACACACACTCTGGCCCCATAGACGTCAAAAGCTCTGTCTGCCAGATCCTGCTTTGTTTTATACAAGTATATAACACAGAAACACTTAAATTCCACTTTAGGTTGTTTACTTAGGCATCAGTATTCTTGCATAACAAAATAAACAATCACACCACTGCCACACTAATAAAATACCTAAACCTTTTTCATATGGAAGAAAAGAAAGACGACCCAGTACATTGCTGCCTCTAGCTGAATTCAGCAAAAATGTTCTTCTCCATCTAGAGACTTGGATAATAAAATAGGTTATTTATTGGCAGTGGGTGATGTGTGGATGATTACAGTCTGGTAGGTATTTAGGGGTAAAGTCCAAAATCACAGAACAAAAGCTGTTTTCTATTCACATTTGGCTCAAAATGCCTCAGACGAAAGGGACCACCCACAATCTGACACTTTGGGCTGCACAGCACTGAACCTGCTGAGAGCCAGGAACGAAAATGATACAGTCAGATCATGCTAAACACAAAAGGAAAAAATGACCCAGGGAGTCTATTAAAAGAATAAGTACCTTGAACTAACCAGCACATGTGCACATTAGGACTGGACCTCTTGGCCGACCCGATTCTCGATGAAAGGACGAAAAAAATGCCTCTGCCATTTCAGGGATAAAATCTACTCCAGGCAGGAGGAGCACCATGAGGAAGCTTGTCTGATGATGGGTCAAGGCTGGTGATAAAGGAAACACCTCCCAACTCCCAACGCCTTAATTATTAACTTAAATGTTAAATCTGGGCATCCTGACCATTCTACTGCATTGCAGTTGCAACCAAACTGCAAGTCCCACCTGGGTGAGGTCATTATTTACCAGACATTACTCTTTCTCTTCTCCGAGAGAAGATTGCTAAACAAAACCAAGAAGAATATGGAGGTAAAGGAATATGCTTCCCATCACAACCCAAAACTGTTTTGGGAGATTTTGAATGCAGTTGGAAAGTGTTATAAAAAACCCCCAAGCCACCCAGCTAAAATTCATCAGTTACAACCAGCTCAAAAAAACCTACAGAGTGTACAGCTCAAGGAGCAACTGATAAGCACAGCTTCTGCCCCCAAAATCTTTTTTGTTCATGTTACTGTGTGTGCAGGTGTGATTAGTCTTGTTAGCTTAACCCTGCCCGCTGCTGAATGCCCTGGTGGGTTCTTACCTTCAGCAAGAAAACCACTTGTGAGCTTGAAGTGCAGCCTGTGCTGAGCTGTACTTTTGGATTAAGGCAGGCCCACAGTTGGAATTTCTACACATGCAGCTCTAGTTTGCCTTTCAAATCTCCTCCAACTGTTACTGCCCAGAAACAGAAAATATTTGAGTAAACAGCTCTCCGCCTCTGCAAACCCAGTCCTGCAAATTGCCGTGCACTGCTCTTAGGCAGGCACACTCCAGCGAAAAGGAGTTCCTTACACCCCAGCTGTAGCGAAATACACGCAGGTTGCTCCTCTGTCTCTGAGAGCCTCCCAGGAAGCTGCCACGAAGCCGCTGATGCGCAAACAGCTGCTGGGCTCGCGCACAGCTCGGCGCGGGGGAACCCAGGAGGAGCTTCCCGGGCGTTCCGTCCCAGGTTTCGGGAGAACACCTCTGCTAAGGCACTCGGCACCTCCAGGTTTCCAGATGTCCAGCAACCCCGTCGGAGCAGAGCAGCAGGGCTTCTGCACGCCGGAGGATCCGCGCTGAATGCGCAAAACCCACGCTGAAAGAAAAACGTCTGGCCGAAAGGAGGGCTTGCTCGGATGACTGTGGGCCTGGGTAGTTGCTCTCAGTCTGCTGAACACAGAAATCCTCTATAAATATTGACTGGTATCTCTCATCACACTGCGGTGCAACCGTGGAGTCACTTACTGGCTTTTCATGGCCATTAAAAATCATCCATTCATCTTACCAAAGAGAAAAAAAAGCGTAGGAAAAAGCGCATGTTCGAGCTGGAGATACCAAAGTCATTCACTATTTCCTCTCTATAGATGTGCTCACATTTGGCTGTTTTCCTGCTACAGAACCTATTCCAATACTTTTGAGGGATTTTGCTGTTGTTTATTAAAAGTACTGCATCACTATGTCACGTCTGAATTTCTCTCTAGTATTTGTAAACAGAAACACAGAATTAAGCCATCAGTTGCAAGCAGACATCACCTTCAGTCTCATGAAACCTGTCCTAAAATTTAGCCATCTGGACAATTTCCATCAGCTATTACGTTTTATGATCTTGAAATAATTGGATTCCTGTAAGAGCCTGTATCTTTAAATCTTTGAATCCCGTAACAACACGGCCAAGAAGGAACCTATCTAGCCCCTGTTCTTGGAAGGGATCCACCAGTCTTGACTGGTCTCCATCCTACCTGTTAATCCAATTCCAACTGCTTGGATACCTCTTTTGAATCAAAAAGATTCTGTGTGGGAGTCTAAAATCCTGCTGCACTTCACGTGCTGACAAAAAAGCTGCACAGCACACAAAGATTTTGTAGGGCCCCACCTACATTTTGTAAATGCTTTGGGGTTTTTATATGTGACACTTGGGGTCGTCCACAAGTGTCCTCCAACTCAAGTACCTCCTTTCTGCCTTTCTGCCACAGAGAAATGTGCTTAACCTGGAATTAACCTAGACCCTGTGCTCATCACCTCCCATGTGTGTATGAGGGTCCATATAAAGCACATATAAGCCATCAGCCTTTCCCCACCCCAAATGGCTGTCACATGGCTGGTTTTTAAAACCACAGTTTGTCATCTTTGTCCCTGTTTGGCTTTCTGCTTCCCCTTAAAGAAAGATGGGAGAGAAGTGGCCTGCCTAGCAACCAACCACGGCAATTCCCGTTGTACTGCAGAGCTAAAGGTTCCTCTGCTCTGCCGGACATCCCACAAGCCTTGTCAGCAAACGGAGCATTCCACACACCTTCAGCAAGTCCAGGCTTGGAACATTTTTAGCAGCTACTTCCAGATATGAAGCAGAACGAATAAATTATGACAGACATATTCCCTAAATAGCCACCCCATTCCCTGGGCATTATTCTTACTCTGTCCAGAGCTTAAGACACTCCCTTACTTACACACTGCTGATACGTGGAGAAAGCAGGCTGAATTCAGTTTGTATGTGAAAACCATTTCCTCAGGCAAGTGATTATGGTCTCTGTTGCTTCTCTTGAGTGGTAATGGAGTCCCTAATTGCCCTCCTGACTGATTATGCTGTTCCTGGTGTTTCATTTTCAAAGTACTTAAAGTTCAGGTAAATCACACTTACCACATGACCTCTCCTGTTTTATGACTCTTCTTGCCATGGAAAGGCAAAGCCATACATGTTTCCTTTGTGTTATTTATTTTTACATTAGCTACAGATTTCCGAGTGGAAAAGCACAAGAAATTGTTGTTGTGCATCTGTTATATTACGTTATTGTGAAGTTAATCTTTTGTGCAAGTACTTTGCTGGTGAGTGACATCCATAAGCATGTGTTTATAATTAAGCCCTGTGCTTAAAAGCTTTGTGAAAATGAAGTCCTAATGCTTGTCAGCCCTCGGACATCCATTCGACTTGTTAAAATTACTTACAGTATTCTGGTGAAATCTTGATTTCCTTCTGGGTTTCTTCTTCCTGCTCTGGAAAATGTATGTCTGTTTACAGCAGCTGGTGCTATAATCTGTCTGGTAAACAGCCTGGCAAAGCATTCCTACAAAGCACACAAAGCCCTGGTGCTCTCTCAAAAGCACAGGTATGCATTCTCAGGCAACAGATACAAATCCTATTAACTGCTTGTTGCTTCAGAAAAGATTGTGGCAGGTGTTCAGAGTGACTATATTCAACTGCTCTTCCTGCTCAGAAAAATCCTCAGGCATTTCATAATAAATACCAACATTTTAATAATTTTAGGAAAGGTTATCCTGCTGCATGGAAAGACTCATAAGACCGTCAAGTCACACCAGTGATCATCTAGTTCCAACTCCCCAGCCACAGGGAGGAACAATTTCCACTATCCCAGGTTGCTCCAAGGCCCATCCAACCAGACCTTAGGCAATTCCAGGGATGGGGAGCCACAGTTTCTCTGGGCAACCAGTAGATGAAAGTATCTGGAGTGGTGAAAATTACACCCACCTTGGTTTTTTTTAATTCAAATATTAATTTACTATTTTTTTGGCATTGAAAGCTGCAAAGTGACAACAATACCTATTTTAAATTATTTATCAAAATTTAATTTTTTCATTACATTTTTAGTACGTGTCACCATTTATAGTACATGTCATCACTTAGTACATCAGCTGTAGTAGATTACACCCATCTTCTGTGTTGGCAGTATATGAAAAAAATAGAATTGTGTCTTACACTCCAACATAAGCTCCAGAAAAACTACTTATCCCACCAACATGGAAGTACGAGGAAATACAGGATTTTCTGCAGAACTGTTGTGGATTTTTAATGTTACTTAGCAAAAAATTTCCCCCAAAAAAAGTATGAGAAATGAAAAATGAATGCTCTGTTATGTGCCCGAAAACACATCCAAGCTGTTTCAGGCCAAACAGAAATAACCATAACTTGGACACTTACTGACTCATTCCCTTTTTTTTCTCTAAGCAAAACAAGATCAGTTCCCACCCAGTGCAGGTTCTGTCACTGAGGCATCGGGAAGTTTTGCTTCAGCAAAAGAGATTTCACTACTCTTTATACAGAACCTAGAGATTAGCTGCTGGCTAACATGAAGAAATATGAAGAAGTTCCCTTAACTTCTTTGAGATGGACTTGTAGTGGGGTTTTAGTGATTCACAACACAACAGCTGACATTTTCATGCTCGTTTGGTGCATGTGGCGTTCATTTACTCTGAGACGACCCATTTCCTTATCATTACAACAAACAATAAAAGGAGCAGCCAAAGACACAATGACAGGGAGCTTGTTGCTCTCAAATGAACAGATGCCACGTGTGTATCATATACACCAACCCAAATATAGTTATGAAACACACCTCCTTTTTTCATGAACCCACATTCCAGCTGTACATACATTTTTACTTCTACACAACACTTCTATTCTTGACTACCTGGCATGGCTCTGCTACAGAAATTAAAGGGTGAAAGCACAGTAGGAGCCTGTTTTTAATGGTGTAATCAAATTTCTCCAATCTGACATGGATGCAGCCGTGCCCCATCTATTCTTACACCATTAGTGCTGTACATGCCGTGACCAAGGGGCTGACCCTGTGCCTCTTTATTCACATGTATATTTTCCAGTGGCTCTGCAACAAGAAGCGAACTGTGCACCAACATTTTATCCTGCAAGGGCAACGCTTTTAAAAGAATGGGTTCTTGGTATTTGGGCAGTCTGGGGAGGTCTACACATGCACTGAAACAGGAAGGCTTCTCCTGGACCACCTCCAAACGTGAACCTCAGCCCAGAGATCCACGGAAGGGCTCAAACCCAGCATGGTGACCAATGTCCCTCTAATCAGATTGGATTCAGTTTATGCACACTGTGCCAAAACTGTGCTGCCAATCCAAGATCAGCCGTGTAGATTCAGAAGCACCTTTGTGCCTCCATATTTTGAAGACCCCCCTGAGACCTTATTCACAGCCCACCAACGATTCCTGCAGTGATTTGGTATGTATTTTAACGTATTTTAACTGGTGCTGTTGTGAACGCATTATAGAAGAAAATACTCTGAGGAACAAGGAAAGCTGACAGCACAGGCTGGCACTGCAAGCGTGTCATGTCACGTTAAGTGCAGCACAAATACCTCTTGGTACCAGTACTGCCTGAGTTTGTTTTTCCTCTGGCTCCCTTCTGATGACACTCTCCGTAACCTGTGGATATCACCCCTATCTATCCTGTTTAAACTTGACTACAATGTCACTCTGCCTATCTCTTAATCAGAACAAAGGGTAAATAAGCAAACGTTTCCTACTAATTCTTTGCAAAGAAAGACAAAATATTTCTGCAGAGAGCAATAAAAATATCGGTAAAAGCCAGGGTGACGTTTCTGCAGCAGCAAGTTTTCCACCCTGGTGAGCAGTTACAGGCTCGCATTTCTTTAAATGTAAAAGCTGCCCAACTTTCAGCAGCCAAGCTCAAAGTCAACGTGCAAAGTGACCCGTAAGATTTCGCCGGCCGGTGGGCAGCACCCACACAGAGCAACGTTTTTCCTCGCCAGAACAACAGAGCTGAACGAAAGCAGGACTCAGAGGACGCAAAAAGCCAGAAGTTAAAACACCCTGGGTGTT
Source organism: Pseudotriccus pelzelni (assembly GCA_035584735.1). Classification (NCBI taxonomy): domain Eukaryota; kingdom Metazoa; phylum Chordata; class Aves; order Passeriformes; family Tyrannidae; genus Pseudotriccus; species Pseudotriccus pelzelni. The sequence goes on from JAWMRA010000162.1 coordinate 31,907,032, forward strand.
CAGGGGTGAACCACGGCATGGTTTGACAGCACAGAATGTGCCTGGAAATCACCAGGCGTGTCCCAGCAGCTCTTTCCTCCCCCAGCGATGCACCCTCTAACCTGCCTGCTAAGTCGTGGCATTTTCAGCTCCAAGGACCAGGTCAGTTCATCACCAAGGTTAACCAGGGGTATGCACAAACATTAAGGGTTTAAAATGCACAGAGGTTGCTCCATGATAGCATTTCATTCCTACTTTTCCACCTCCACAGGGAGGTTAAAAAACGTTATAGAAGTTCGGAAATGTGTCCCAAATTTAAGTCAGGATTACAGCATAGGTTACCTGGGCAAATAAGACAAATTACTGTGGGTTTGGGTTTTTTTATAGGAGAATCTGCAGGACTTCTGAATGACAGCATAGTAAGACCAGGTTAAAAAAAAAAAAAAAAAAAAAGAAGAGAAAGAAATTCCAATTAAATAATCTTTAACGAGGTGCTGCAGTGATTCAGCTGTATGTAAAGACTCCATAATTTATCAAGGACCTGTAGCAAAGTCACAGGGAAATGCAGGGTCTAAATTACTTAACCCAGTAGAACTCGTTACCTAGAGACACTACTTTGATCTCAAAACTATGCTTTTCTTTATACATGTGATGTAAGGTCTTTGTTTTCATAACAGAACATTTTCAATTAAGGGTATTTTCTCACAAACTGAAATTAAAAAAAAAAAAAGGTTGAAATATCAGAATATAAAAGCTCTATTTTGTATTTGCCTCAAAGGGTGATCAGCACTGTTGAAAACCTTTCTGCTTCCTCGAGTGTTGGTCTAATACCTACTATCAGACAAACATTAAGAAATAAGAATAATAAATTCTTATCTCCAACTAAGGCAAACCCAGACTTTAATTACCAATTAACTGCCTACCGAATTATATCACAATCAAAGTCATGGTTTTCCCCTTTAATTTCTGCCTTATTTAATGGCCTCTTTTTAGGATGTAAGAAACAAAAGTGTCATGCAGACAAAGGCAGAACTTCTATTTAAATGTTTATACAAACCATGCACACTCAAACAAACGTGTAGCACATCTATAATATGCTCATTGTTCCTAAACACAGGATTTGCCATTGCACTTTGACAGATCAGATTGTTCTCTTTTTTAATGCTCCACTTAATCTGTTCACAGTTTCTATTCCCAAATAATTCCAGTGTCAGGTTTTGTGATGCTGCAATTTACAGGCCATGTTATAATTGTTCCAACGAGGCCAAGCTGAAAAGAGAAAGAAGTGGCAGAGATGCAGAGGAAATCCCTCTCCAGTGCCAGGGAAGAGGCAGCCAGGGCATGACAGTCCCCAGCCCAGAGAGGCATCCTGGAGGCTGGTGGGTCTGACCTCCTGAGGGCTTACTGTGAAAGGACTGGGACCCTGGCCAAGCCTGGCTTTGCCATCCAGCAGAGCCTGCTCCCATCTGAAGTGATTTTCTGTCCTAGTAACTCACTAAACTTCTGATTTGATTTTCTGTTTCAATAAGGGACCTCCGAGTCGAGCAGCCTTCCGACCTTCAAATAAATTGATTGGTGAATAGTGGCAGACAAAACCTTCTCATTTATCATTATCCTAAAAGAAATACATGACTTCAGTGAACTGTACTTGTTTTTCTCACATTTTCCTGATTTCTGGTTAGCAGATTCCACTATGAATTAAGCACATTTGTGGGCTTTGTTTGTTTCTTTGCTTTTTTAGCTCACATCTCAACTTAAAGCAAACATCTTCCTTTTCCTCTTTTTCTTTTTTTTTAATTGCATTACTTCACTGAAGTTTTGCCTAATTATTGTTCCTCTTTTGTCCACATTTCTTTCAGGGGGAGAGAAAATATTTTTTCCCTCAACCTTCTCTTTGAAACTTTGATTTAAATGCAAACATGAGTAATTTAATGTGACAGCAGAACTGTACCACTGCAACCCTAAGGTGGCAAAAAATTCTAGAGGACAACCCCCATTCCCACTCATTCATTTGGTGCTTGTTTCCTGTAATAGTAAATCTTTAAACTAGACTGGGGGAAAAAAATGAAAGATTACTGATATTCAGCAAACCAGTGTAGATAGAGAACACCTAAACACCACAGTGACTGATAATCTCAATAATTGTTCATCTTCACTGACAACACAAGGAGATAATATTATCATGGGAAGCAGAGAGAGCAGAAATAGCAAAAAAAAAAAAAAAAGGTAGATAAAATTTCTAAGAAACACAAATAATTCCCATGAGAGGAGTTTCAAACAAGCATTCATCAGTCCAAGAAATTATCATGCAGACAACACTACATCTTCAAGTGCCTGGGAGGAAGCTGCTTGCTCATGGCACGGGCCCTTTTTTCAGTAGGAGATCATTTCCCAGCAATAAATATCTTTTCTCAGGAATCACTTACACGACTTGCACAGTGTTCTGTCTCAACGAGGGCACACCTGCAGATCATCTGCATGGCGAAAGTTCATTCCTCGTGAAGCAGGTGTGACTTCAGAGCACAGCAGCTGTCCCAGGTGGACAGCCCTGTGAGCCCCAGGAGCCTTCCAGCCCACCCTCACCATCTCTTTAGGCAGTCAAGGGCCGACAGTGCAGGGGACAACTCCTGCTACCTCCTTCACACCAAGCTTGGGAGGGAATGAGTTGCCTCCTGGAGACACCTGGCTCTGTTGAGCAGAGGGCACCCAGATTTTGGGCATTCAGGGTGAGGTGGAGCACTGAGCAGGTGCTGAGAGAGGACGAGAAGACCTTCCACACCAGCAGGTTTTTTTTAGGTGTTTCGGTTCTTGCTGCCACTCTCTGTGCAGATCAAGTAGTCCTGCAAGAATTTCCTACGGGGCTGTAAAACTACTTTCCTGCAGCCACGTTTGTCCTTTTGTTCCAGGGACTCTCCTGGCACAAAGCACAGGTTCCTGTGCCCATCTGATTAGATCGAATTACATGCTTTTACTACTCCTACAAGCTAAAGCAGCAGACCTACAATTAGGCGTGGATGGTTTAGGATCTAAATGGAACTAGTGTCTGACCCTAGCAAATGCCCCAGGTTCTTTTTTTTAATTTCTTTCTTTCTTTCAATTTATATTTTTTTAGGCTGTTTTCCAAAATTTAAGCCCCTGAAACAAAGTCAGAACAGTGAACCCACTCACTCTATTCACAATTATTGTTGCTCCCAAGCCACTTGTAGTATCTCTGACAAATTACTCGCCCTACAACCTTGCCCCTGTAAGGGAGGAATGAACTGGAAGCAGCAATGTGATGTCATTCAACCTTGTGTAGTACCAGCATTTAGAGGAAATACGTTTGTTAGCATGACCATGGGGATGTGCAAAACACTGCAGCTTTCTTTTTCTCCACCTTGAGAGTGGAACACAAGAAAATATCGCACGGGATTAAAAACAAAAAAACCAAAAAAAAACCAAAAAAACCCCAAAAAGAAATACCAAAGCAAAGAGACAACCAATCCTACAAGCCCCTCCTTCCCTGGCAGGAAAGCAAGAAAATACCAGAGGTGTTAGAAACCCTCTGGCACTGCAATTCCTGAAATTATGACAGAGCCTTCGAATTTGTTCTGGCTAGTTGGTCTGAAAGCTTCCTAGAGGGAAAACAGATAACTGGATAACAACATGATTATTGCCCACAGGCCCCATATGGAAAAGGAGTGTAATTTCAGTGCACTGATATGATTATATTTAATTTGCTTGCTATAGGCTGCAGCTTGTCGTGTGCTGAGGAGGACAATCAGATAACCCTCTGAACGGTGCTCATGGAATTCAGAGCTTCTGGCACCAGCGCTGAAATAAGATTAATGGCAACCCGCTCCTCTTTGCCTTGAAGCAGGTTTGAGTCTGGTTTCGCTGGATATCGTTGTTCCCAGCATCGTTATTAAAAAAATCACAGTGGCAACTGAACATCCAGAAACCTGGCAGCATGAGGGGCTGAGGTCTCTTTTGCATTCATCTTCCTCAGTGATGCGGGGATTTTATTAACTGAGCATGCTGTGTGTTTTCTTCAGTTCAGCTTTTAAAGGAGCAAGAGAAAAGTCTTCTATAACCTGCACTGGGACACTCAGATTTAACAATAATTTAGTCCATCCACTGAAACTTCCAGGCAAAAAAACCCAACTGAATATTCTCATTTGGAATAAGTTCACAAATAACCTCAGTCACAGCTGTGCTCACTTCCCTTTCCCTTGTTCTCTCTGCTCAAATTTTTTATATACCACACTTGAAAATTAGCTTTAAAGATCTACCCAAATCAAGGCAGTGATAGTGTTATGAAGTTTACTTTTTCCAAAACCATCCTGGTTTAACTCCCTGTGGTATCCATTAAACACCTCTATCTCCTGTATAAAAATAAAATCAATAGGTTCATAGAATCATAAAAGGTTTTGGGCTGGAAGGGACCCCAAAGATCATTTAGTTTCACGCCCCTGCCATGAGCAGGGACACCTTCCACTATCCCAGGTTGCTCCAAGCCCCGTCCAACCTGGCCTTGGACACTTCCAGGGATGGGGCA